>JAFEMH010002072.1:352500-381557 GCA_022495995.1 Adenophora triphylla var. japonica | reverse complement strand
AAAGAGAATCGAGGGACCGACAGCTGAACTGACCGAAGATGAAAGAAGAGCGGGGATAGGTCACACCGAGACTATAGGAAGAATGGAATGCTGCCTAGTACGGACCTCAAGCTGTTTCGAGAGGACTTTCAAAGCTTGATCCGACAAGGGGAGCGTTCTCGACATTACAGCTACCTCTGGGACCAACCGCCACCATGACCCAAAGCATGAAGTACACATTCAAGGGAATCCCAGACTTGGAGGAGCAACTCAAGGTACTCTCCACGGGAAACGAATTGTTCGGATCACCGCTGAGGCCACATCTCAAGATGTAAGTCCAAAGCGGAGGGAACCAGAATGCATAGAAGGCGCTCTCAGGTGGACCCGGCTCTGAGTATTTCGTTTGAAGACGTCATGGAGCCGCCCCGCTTGAGTCGGACCAGTGGCTCAGACAATAAAGCATGATCAAAAATGCCATGATAGGAACAACAGCGAAGCCAAGCCTCTCGATCCCAGCACTCCTCATCAAGCATCTCAAAGAATTTGCCATTGAAGAATTGGGTAATCTTTCATCGAACCAAGGGCAAGCTGTGCGAGAATTGGACCAGCACAAGGCGGGCGCGCACCCACATTTCCTCTAAACCCGGTCTCAAACCTCTTCGAGTCACTCTTGTCGAGGTCCGGGCCCTTCCGAGTCATCCAAAGGCCTTACAGCCTGATGGAGCCCTATAATAAGAATAGAGTTATGTAGCCAATCATGTATTCTGTTCTTGTTTAATAGAAAAGTCCGACCTTTTGGAAGTACCCTTCCATTACTACTTTAACAACCGATAAGTTAACAACAACTTAAGTAAGGCGTTAATAATTCAATTGATAAAGAAGTGCACAGACATTAAACGAAGCTTGAATACATTAAGGAAGTTCTCGAGCGTGCTTAGATTGACCAAGAGGACAACCGGGCCCAAGCTGCTAGAGAAGAGGTTATGACCAAAGCGTACACCTGGCTGCAAGAGCCTCAAAGAGACAACAGTGGGGCAGCTTTCTTCGCCACGTCTTGAAAAAAGAAGCCACGATAAGCTCTCTCTCAGGAGTATGTTGACAGGTGTTCGCTGAGTGGCATATCAGACATGCGCGAGTGACTCGATCCTCAATCGTGGAGCACAATGGGAGTCCCCCTTTGGATCCCGAATTCAAGCTCGTCAAATGTAAGTCTGCGCAAGATCGAAGCCGAGTGGTCCTTGCAAGTTAAAGAAGAAATTGAAAATGCTCAGGAGTTGGTTTCATCGTAGATGATTGAGTACCCGACTTCGCTGCTCAACACACGTGGCCGGTCACCAGAGGCCCAACGAAAAGGTCGGATCTTTGCGTAGATTTAGGATCTCCACGATGCGTCAGCTCTAAAGATGATTTCGTTGCCCAACATCGACACGCCAGTCAGGACATCACTTCAGAAATTTCGAAGTAAAGTCCTTAGATGGACCCAGGAGTTTGCCGGGATACAATCGTGACAAGATGTCTGAGGAGGATCAAAGCCAAGATCGCCTTTTCACCACTTCATGGGGACATGACTCGCGATACACGGCCAATGCCGCTTGGCCTTGCACGATTGGCTACTTACTGGGGCCGCAGTGATCTGCGCGAATACTCTTCCATGACATGATTCACAAAGAAATCGAAGTATATGTCGAGCCACATGATCATCCACATCCAATTGGTGGATCGGACATCGGCAAAGACATAATGGCTAGATCACGAGGAAGTTCTTCAATGCAGACTCGTAAAGCGCTCCGTGAGCTTCAACCCCCAAAGTGCACCTTCGGCATGGGAGCGCGGCAAGGTACGGTGGTGCATGGTTACGAAAAGAGTGTATCGAAGCCGATCCCCCAGGGAAAATCAAGGCCATCATCGATACATGAAGCCGCCTCAAACCACGATGTAAGTAGTAAGCTTGTTGGGAAGACTAAGATGCAATCGTACCGTTTCATCAACCGTAGTACCGGTTGACATCTTCTCTCGCCTTGAGCCCGTTTTCAACCCAGTGAAAAAGAATGCGCGACATCAAATGGGACTTGAGTGCCACACGGCAAATTTTAGAGAAAATCAAGACCTACTTGGTTAATCCCTTCACAGTGTGCCCGCCACATGAAGATGTTTACTACTCCTATATCGCGACAAAGACATACACGTCAATCGGAGCAATGCCGGCATGGGAATGTGAAGATTCCAGGTTGAGCATGCAATTCTTGGCTTAGTAAGCCAGAAAGCTTCAAGGAAGTTTCGAACTCGCCTACTCAAAGCATCGCAGTAAAACTTGTACCGCCTCGTATGGGTAGTCGGGAAACCGAAACACTACATGCAATCATGCCGCATTCGGTGCTCTACGGTCTCCAAGAAGTGGACCCCGTCAGATATCTTTTGACAAGCCATCTCACATCGTCGATGCAGCTAGCAGTGGTCATTCTTCTGGCCGAGTTCGACATCAAGTACATGGTCGAAAATCAACGAAGGGCGTAGTAGTGGCGGATCGGCTTGCCGACTTCCCGGCAAAGTGAACCTAAAGGTCTGATCCGCAATTCCAGGACAGACGGAATCTTTTCACTTGACGGCAAACCGGGCAACTCTTCTTCGATGGGGCAGCCAACAAGAAGGGGAATGGTATTGGAATGCTCCTTATCGATCCCAAGGACGAGCATACTCCCATAGCCATCAAAGTGAATTTTGAAGCGACCAACAATGCGAGAATACGAAGCTTTGTGCGACGGGTTTGGAAGCCGCCCTCGAGCGCAACATCTCGAGCTAGATGTATATGGAGACTCCAAGATTGATCATCAATCAAGTATCCAACAAAATGGAAGACGGTAGATTCGGCCTTCGAAGTACCACGCGTACATGGAGGAACTTCATTGCTCGCTCAAAGGACATCTCTTTTCACTATTTGCCAAGAGACGAGGAACCGCCGCGATGCATGCAGCAGCCTCGCCTCTCTTGTCGAAATTCCCGAAGGGAAACGGTAAAACCCTCGAGAATAGGCGGACGGAAACACCCGCCTATTCTTTGTGAGATCGAAAAAAGAAAAGAAACGATCGACGAACCTGGTACAATCAAATTTACCGGTACCTCCAAGCGGAGAAGCTTCCTTCACAAATGAAGATGGAAAATACAAAGAAGGGATCAAAGCCAAAAACATGATGGCATTAAAACGCTGGCATCCCATTTCGTCGTGCAGGGGTATGTTGTACAAGAAGCGCCACCAAGGACCACTCCTTCGGTGTGTAAACAAAGAAAAGCCGGCGAGCTAATGAGCAGAAGTTCACAACGGAACTGCGGTCCGCACATGAACGCCGAGCATTGACCACGAGATCATTCTCCGTATGGGATACTATTGGATATCAATGGAAAGCAGGCGCATCCGGTTCGTCGAAAGCTGCGACAAATGTCAACGGTTCTCCAACCTCAATCACATCCCTCCTCATGAACTCTATTGCATGACTACGCCATGCGCCTTTCGCCACATGGGGAATCGGCGTCATCGGCAAGATCACTCCTCCCGAGGGAGCAATGGTCACGAGTTCATTTTAGTCGCGATCGACTACTTCACCAAATGGGTAGAAGCCGGATCGTACAAGGTCTTGAATTCTAAGAAGGTGGCCGAGTTCATCCGAGAGAACATCATGTGCCGATACGGAGTGCCCAGCGAGATCATCTCAGACAATGGGACCACTTTGAAGGAGATTGTGACCAACTGCGGCCGAATTCGAGTCACACGTCACAGGTCTTCTCCTTACGGACCACAAACCAATGGTGCGGTAGAGGCGGCCAACAAGACTCTCGCCATGATAATCGGAAAGATGACCACCGAGAGGTCGGGAGGCGCCCGAAAAGCTACATCTAGCCCTGCAGGGATACCGAGACATCGATCGGAACCGCCACGGGGAGACTCCGTTCGCACTTACCTACGGAATGGAAGCGATGTTACCCGTGGAATTGGAAATTCCATCCCTCCGAGTCCTCTTGGAAAACGGGATCAATGAAGTCGAATGGCTACAGAGCCGTCACGACGAACTTGCTCTACTCGACGGCGCAGATTGAAAGCCATGGAACACGCTCGAGCCTACCGGAGCGAATGGCACGAGCATTCGACAAGAAAGTCAAGATCCGAGACATCGAGAGAAGGCGACTTGGTGCTAAAGGAAAAGCCTCCTACGCGGACCAATCCCCTCGGAAAGTGGGAGCCTACGGATAGGACCGTTCGTGGTACAAAGAATCTTCTCAGGAGGAGCCATGAAGCTAGCGAGACTTGGACGGAAACCCTTTCGTTAATCCAGTGAACGGAAGCAAGCTCACTTGAATACTTCGTTTGAGGAAGAGCACGAGTCAACTCACCTTCCCCATACATCGTCCCCTCGGTAAATTAAAGTGCTAAAAGAGTAATACCCAACTTGGATACATTCCCGCTAATGATCCGGGTAAAAAACAGTCGCACTTCTTTTGTCTTTGTTTTCTCAAATTCACCTAAAGTGTCGAACTACGGTGACTGAGCCCCTTAGTCCAATTGTAAAAGGGAACGTAGGCGGCCATCTTTGGTTCGGTCTAAAAAACAAAAAAAAATACAATAAGCATCAATTGCTTGTGTTTCGAAAAACTCTTTTCATTTAACCTACAAATTCATAACGGTTAAAACATTCTTTGATGAGTTCAAGAACGGTCAACTCTTGACTCGCTACACGCTAGCAAAACTACAATAAAACATTAATCAATTAATGTGTATGCAATGACAATGGGTGGATACTCACGGACATCAAGGTCAACCTAGTTTCCACGTACTAGGTCCTTCATCCTTCTTCCCCTTCCCTTTTCCGGCGAGTGTTCTTCACCTTCGCGGGAAATATTCAGTAGGCCTTCTACTGGCTCGGGGACTCTTCCGACGCCTCCGTCAAGCTTGTGTGGTACATCCGCGACCCTTTCTCTAGCTCTGTCTCGAGCCGCCTCGCTTGAGCCATCATTGCGGTGCTTTGATTGGCCTCCCGATCGGCACTTGCCACATAATCGGCCATGGCATCGCCGTACGATTCCCGGGGTTAGCCCTTGCTTGTCCTCCTCAAGGTCGAGAAATTTGTCCCGGGTGATCGGCACCCAGCGGCTCACTCCGTCTCCACAAGATAGCCATCTGTGTCTCCCATACACTCTTCGTACCGGTTCGGATCTTGCGTCGACGAACGGTGCCCTCTCTGGGTGAAAGAGAACCACAGCGGGAAAGGACGTGTATTGCCACCACTTAGGGTGATCGGCAATAGCGTCGAAGGATCTTCCATCCGCGAAGATCCCACCTCAAGGTAGCGGCATAACTCGGATCGATCGGTGGCATGCTGCTCCGGCCCGTCTTGCCCATGAGAACCAATGATGGAATATAGAAAGACGTGCGAGACGGCCCGGCACTCGACAATCAACGACCCTCTGAGCGGTCCTACAAGTCTGTAACTTCCAATGGGGAACCCACCATCGCAAGTGATGCGTGCAAAGTGCGGCCATCGAGGCTCCGGCTCGGCTGATTGCCCCTATCACCCGAGAGGACGTCGCGAGAAAGACAGCGTCGCAAGACATTGGCACCTCGGGCATCATCTGCGGCCTCTCCCTCAACCACATGGTCGGCATAGCGGGACTCCCTCCCCACATGTATCGGCTACCGGTCGCCATTCGGCCTATGCCCGAGAACGTCTCGCCCAAGACCAATGGCACGATGTCTCCCCACTCCGTGGCTGCCTCACCGCGAGTCCGTCTTTGTGATGGCACACGCCCGAGCGTGAATGTGAACGAAGTAGCAATCGCGCATGAGCAAACGCGTCCCACGAAAGATGCTCCCCTCGGCTCAGGCAAATCTTTCGGGCGGTAGAAATGTCAACGTAATCGGTATCTGTATCGGCATCCCGTATGCTTCTCAGTAGAGATACCCAACAAAGACACTAGCTTCTCAACGGTGGCCATGCCACCGGCATACGGAAGAACTAGGCATTCCGTCTCGGGTCCTCCCGAATGGCCGGAAATCTTCAAACGTAGGAGTGATTTCGTTGTACGAAAGCTGTACACATTCCTCCGTACGTCCCGACCAGAGACGCGGCTCTCAAAAGATCCCAATCGGCATGAGCTCCTTCAAAGCCCAAGCAGATTTAATCCTGCGACCTTCGAAAAACCTTTTGTTACGCCTCGTGTGGTTCCGTACCCACGGCGAAAGTTGTCCAAATATCGCTCTTGCATCCGAGACGATAACTTGGGAAAGGGAGCCATGTCGGAAGGTGAAGAAAACCTTAAGAAAGGGAAAGGAATTGACCGGATGAACAAAGCAATGCGCGGTTTTCTCACCAATTGCAAAGTTGAGCGCAATTTAAAGAATGGAAATTCGGTTCTAGTCCTGGGACTCCTCTGCCGATTGACTTGGTCAACTCTGCGGCCATTGCTCTTAAAATTGGAAACATTTCCAAACCATGCCTGTTCACTCCTATGAAATCTGCGTGCACACTTACGATTTCATTCAACCAATGTCAATATCCCTTCCGCCCAGGGCTCGTGCAACGGTGCAAATAATTAAAAATTAGTGCATACATGCTTAATTTTTGACCCGTTCAATTTTTAATGCATTTCTCTTTTTTATTTATTTTTGATTAACCTATTTGCTTATTTGCCGAAAATAACGAAGGTGATCATAGAATAAATATGCGAAATACGAGTTCCGCCCCACGGGCGCCTTTTTGCAAATACGGTTCAAATCAAAATTTGTTCACGACAAATACATGCATTTTGTCTAAACAAAGCGATAAGAAGAAAGAAAGCGGTAAAAAGGGGACTACTACGAGTCCTGCTCGTCATCCGTACACTCGACGTCTCGCTCCGCCGTTGCCGGATCCGTCGCAAACAGGAACTCGCTAAATTCCTCCAGTCGGGAATAGGCAAAAGGCCTCCTCGGAGTACGCGAACTCGAGGACTCCCCCTCTCGCGCCCCGAGTGCACAGAAGAAGGAGCTCCAAATCCAGCCGTTCCGCTCGCAAACTATCCGAATCCCTGTGTAAAGTCCTCCCCACCAGCTGTGGGAGCAGGTGAATCTCTCGGCCTAGACGGCCCCGATCACGGACGTCCACGCTCCTCAGGGAGGCGCACCGCATGAACTCCACGAGTCTCCTAGCGTAGGCGGACCACCCGTCCACCAGCCTCATGGCGTCGTTGTACGTACGGCCGGACTCTTACTGCACCAGAAATTTTTTTGCTACTTTGGCCCCTCAGTTTTCGCAGTTTCAATTTTACCACTTTTGGCCCCCAAAAGTGTAAAATTTTCCCCAGTTAGACATTTCTAACACCCCATCCCCCGAGGATAAATCAAAGTTAGTTTTCACTAACGCTCGTCTCTGACGTTAAATTGATTCGATTGACATTTGACATTCAAACGTTCAACCATGTCTCCGGACATTCCAAGTTACTATTCCGTCTCCTGACGTTAAAATTTAATAATGGTCTTCACCATTAAATCCTCAATCGCGACCTTTCACGGTCCGATTCCAATCCTCAATCGCGACCTTTCACGGTCCGATTTCAATTCTCAATCGCGACCTTTCACGGTCCGATTCCAATCCTCAATCGCGACCTTTCACGGTCCGATTCCAACTCTCAATCGCGACCTTTCACGGTCCGATTTCAATTCTCAATCGCGACCTTTCACGGTCCGATTTCAATTCTCAATCGCGACCTTTCACGGTCCGATTCCAATCCTCAATCGCGACCTTTCACGGTCCGATTTCAATCCTCAATCGCGACCTTTCACGGTCCGATTCCAAGTCTTAATCGCGACCTTTCACGGTCCGATTTCAATCCTTAATCGCGACCTTTCACGGTCCGATTTCAACCCTCAATCGCGACCTTTCACGGTCCGATTTCAATTCTCAATCGCGACCTTTCACGGTCCGATTTCAATCCTCAATCGCGACCTTTCACGGTCCGATTTCAATCCTCAATCGCGACCTTTCACGGTCCGATTCCAATTCTCAACCGCGACCTTTCACGGTCCGATTTCAATCCTCAACCGCGACCTTTCACGGTCCGATTCCAATCCTCAATCGCGACCTTTCACGGTCCGATTTCAACCCTCAATCGCGACCTTTCACGGTCCGATTCCAAGTCTCAATCGCGACCTTTCACGGTCCGATTTCAATCCTCAATCGCGACCTTTCACGGTCCGATTCCAAGTCTTAACCGCGACCTTTCACGGTCCGATTTCAATCCTCAACCGCGACCTTTCACGGTCCGATTTCAACCCTCAACCGCGACCTTTCACGGTCCGATTTCAATCCTTAATCGCGACCTTTCACGGTCCGATTTCAACCCTCAA
This sequence comes from Adenophora triphylla var. japonica, assembly GCA_022495995.1. Taxonomy (NCBI): domain Eukaryota; kingdom Viridiplantae; phylum Streptophyta; class Magnoliopsida; order Asterales; family Campanulaceae; genus Adenophora; species Adenophora triphylla. Next base: position 373,207 of record JAFEMH010002072.1, on the reverse strand, counting down.
CCGCGACCTTTCACGGTCCGATTTCAATTCTCAATCGCGACCTTTCACGGTCCGATTTCAATTCTCAATCGCGACCTTTCACGGTCCGATTCCAACTCTCAATCGCGACCTTTCACGGTCCGATTTCAATTCTCAATCGCGACCTTTCACGGTCCGATTCCAATCCTCAATCGCGACCTTTCACGGTCCGATTTCAATCCTCAATCGCGACCTTTCACGGTCCGATTTCAACCCTCAACCGCGACCTTTCACGGTCCGATTCCAATTCTCAATCGCGACCTTTCACGGTCCGATTCCAATCCTCAATCGCGACCTTTCACGGTCCGATTCCAACTCTAAACCGCGACCTTTCACGGTCCGATTTCAATTCTCAATCGCGACCTTTCACGGTCCGATTCCAAGTCTCAACCGCGACCTTTCACGGTCCAATTTCAAAGTCTTAATCGCGACCTTCCACGGTCCGATTCAATCTCCCATCTCGACCTTTCACGGTCCGATCTCAAACAGTCAATCCCGACCTTCGCGGTCCGACCTCCACTCTCCTATCAAGACCCTCGCTGTTCACCTCACCGGCAACAGCAATAAGCCCGAACCCCAAGGCACGAACGCCTTGCAACAATCCCTCTTCGGCCATCCTCGTAAGCCCAAACACCTTTTCACTTCAGCAAGTGAACATTCATCTCCCCGGCCGCCAGTCGTAAGCCCGATCGTTCCACCTCACCGGCAACAGCAATAAGCCCGAACCCCAAGGCACGAACGCCTTGCAACAATCCCTCTTCGGCCATCCTCGTAAGCCCGAACACCTTTTCACTTCAGCAAGTGAACATTCATCTCCCCGGCCGCCAGTCGTAAGCCCGATCGTTCCACCTCACCGGCAACAGCAATAAGCCCGAACCCCAAGGCATGAACGCCTCGCAACAATCCCTCTTCGGCCATCAAGGTAAGCTCGAACGCTCATCCCCAGCAGGATAAACCTGGCAACAGCAATAAGCCCAGCACCCAAGGCACGAACGCCCTCGTCAGCATCGCAACTCCGGTTTGAGGCGCCACACGCCCTCGAAGGTTTCGAAGTCCCGAGTTCGGACGCCTCCCAGCGGTCTCCATTCGGAGTACAGGTACCCTCGCGAATGGTCTCATCCAGGTTTAGACGCCTCCTAACAGTCTCGCTCAGGTCAAGGTCCCCATGCGCGGCCCTTGCCCCTTTTCGAACTACGATCGGCTTGATTCCCGCTCGGGATACGTAGGAATCCTTTTCGCTAAGGGTCCAGCCAGCTGACCGCCCAGGTCTCCTTCAAAGTAAGGCATCCCGATTTGGATCCTTATCTTTTTCAACGACCCCGCCTCCTTCGGAGGAGACGTCGGCGAGGGCTAGCTGTAAGTACCCAAATCCGGATCGTCCAAATCCGTCGGAAAGTTAACCGAAATCCGTTAGCGCCCGCTCCAGGTTAACCGGAACTCGTTAAACTCCCCGTTCTTTGTGCCAACGAGACGTCCGGGACTGCCCGTGCATCCAGACGTCGAACCGTACTTAACACGTGTCATCACACGTAAAGCACGACTTTCCACACGAAAAACGCATTTTCCGGCACTTTCAGGGCGTTTCGGACATTTCCGGATTTGTTATTTTAAAAAGGACAAAACCGGGACCGGGGACAAAATCCCACATGGTGGTGACTCGAGAGGGGCACGTGGCGGCCATGCCACCTCCCTCTAGTCACCCTTCAATCAAATTCAAAGGGAAAAGACCAAAATACCCCTGATTTGAAGCCAAGTCCGTGGGACTCACTGTGCACATTTTACGAAATTGCCGGCCAAGTCCTTCAAATTCTCAAAATACCACAAAACCCCCTAGATTCAGGCCAAGTCCGTCCGGACTCCTACTGCAATTTTCACCCTATAAATAGAAGTTGCTGTCAAAGGCAAGAGGACAGAAAATTTACTCCCAAAATCACTCTACCCCACGGCCTAAGCAGTTTTTACCCCTCCCGAGCTCCCGTTCTGTCTCGATTCGCGTGAAACCTTCGTATTTCGATCAAATACGCCCCTTACAACTTCGAAACAACCTTTCGAATCACTTTCCGTGTCCCGTACACACCTCCCGAGCCAAAGGAGTCGACCCTAGCCATAGGTATAACTCCCTCTCTCTAAATCTCCCGTTCCGTCTCGGTTTACGCGCCAGTCGCTATAACCGTTTCGAACGTCGTTACCAAAATGTAGACGCCTCCGTCTAACGGGGTCCGATACGTTTTAGCCCCTCGATCCTCTTCTCTTTCCGTAAGAGAAGTAATCACGGGTTAAAACGGCGTTTCGACCCCGTTCCGTTTACTTTTATTGTCATTTATCAATTCCGGATCGATCGATCCGTTGATCGTCATTTAATTTCTGTCATTTACAAATCCGAGCCGTTTGGCCTCGTTGATCGTCATTTACAATTCCGAGCCGTTTGGCCTCGTTGATCGTCATTTACGAATCCGGATCGTTTGATTCCGTTGATACCGCACTTTAAATACTGTCATTTACAAAGTCCGACCCGTTTGGATCGTGATAGTATTTACTTTTCAAAGTCCGAGTCGCAACCCGATTCGTTGATCGCATATCATTTAATACGCATTTTTCCCGTAAAAATCGTTAACAATGTAATGCCCGGTTCAAAACCGGAGTTCGTCCGTCGAACTCTCTTTCAAAACGCGCGAAATGACGTTTGTCATTCAAACGCTCATCTTTCAAACTCAAAGCCGCCATTTGACACTTAAAATCATTTAATACGCATTTTTCCCGTAAAAATCGTTAACAATGTAACGCTCGGTTCAAAAAACCGGAGTTCGACCTTCGAATTCCTTTTCAACTCAAAATCGACGTTTGCCACGCAAACGCTCATTTCAAAAAACCGGAGTTCGACCTTCGAACTCCTTTTCAACTCAAAATCGACGTTTGCCACGCAAACGCTCATTTCCGTCTCAAAACCGACGTTTGCCACGCAAATGCTCATTTCAAACTCAAAACCGACGTTTGTCATTCAAACGCTCATCTTTTCAAGAGTCACCTAATCAAACGTTTGTCATTCAAACCAAGATTAAGCTTGTCATTCAAGCCCCCATTTCAAAAGACACACACACACACGCACACGATTTCGAGAAAGGTAGAAAGACTCGTCATGCGAGGCGTTTCGGGCGATCTCGTAATACTCTACCTGAAACGTAACTAGACCTCCGAACCTAACAATCTCTGGTACAAAAAAGCTTTTTACTCGTTTTTGCTACCAATAAAAATGATCCCCGTTTTCAAAGCCTTTTCCTAAGTTTTTGCTACCAATAAAAAGGACACCATTTTCAATAGCCGTTTCTCAACGTTTGGGCTCAAAATACAAAAACCGCGTGGCGACTCCTCATTTTTTTCCTTCCCATGAAGCGAGGTCTCAGACACCAACCCCTCCGCGAAAGACAATCGCCTTTTCCGCGCCCACCCCGCGCGCGAAAAGATCGGGTAATTTCAGGTATCAGAGCATAGGTTATGATCCTTCGATTGTTTATAGCCTTAGGTTTGATCTAAGATTAGGTTTATGATCCTTTGGTCATCTAGAGTCTTAGGTTTGATTTAGAATCGGTATGAGGTTTGATTTCGAATCAGCTTCGCATAGCGCGCATTATTAAGAAGCAATTGTGCATTATGTGGCATATTATTGTTGTGTTTTGCTTAATCCTATAAATTGTACGAAATGTTATTATGCAGCAACATTGCCACCTCGTAGAAGAGCAAACGAGGACGTTTTGGATTTCCTGAAATTGAAGCCAAAATAATTTTCTGGTTCGACTGTTCATAGTGTGGTTGAACATTGGGTAGATGGAATGGAAAAGATATTTGATCTTATGCATTGTACAGAAGCACAAAAGGTTCAATTTGTCAGCCACATGCTAGTTGGTGAAGCCGGTCAGTGGTGGAAGTTGACTAAAAGAGTAAACCCTGGGAACATATGAGAGGAACAAAATTGGCAAAGGTTTCTTGAATTGTTCAACAAGAAGTATTTCCCCGCGTGCATTCGAGCACAGAAGCAAAAGGAATTTCTTGATCTAGAGCAGGAAAAATTGATTGTGGCACAGTATGAAGCAAAGTTCACTGAGTTGTCTCGTTATTTTCCTGTTTTGGTGGAGGATAAGTTTCAAAGAGTTAAAAAGTTTGAGAGGGGACTCAAGGTAGCTATTAGAGTTTGGCTAACTGCTCTTAGTCTTGATACGTATGCCGCAGTTGTTGAACGAGCTATGATGGTGGAACAAGACGTTGATGATTATGCAAAGATCAAAGATGATAGAAGGGTTAGTCGAGTTGATCGTGGTGGAAAAGGTAAAGATATTATTAATGATAGCAAGAAGAGAGCAGCGACTGATACTCCTAAGAGGCCAACACCAATTTCATCTCAGATTACTGTAGCGACTTGTAACTATTGCGGGAAGAAACATGGTATAGGGTCATGCTATAAACAGATGGGTGCTTGTTATAGTTGTGGTAAGCTTGGTCATATGGTGAAGGATTGTCCACTACAAAACAAGCAATCTTTTCCTACTTTGGGTCAGGGTAACTCTAGTGGGAAAAGTAGTGTCACTATACCTAGGGGGAATGTTTTGGCCATAACTATTGGTGAGGCTAGGGGTTCCAACAATGTAGTCACATGTACACTCTTTATTTGCTCTAAAGATGTCTCTGTACTTTTTGATTTGGGTGCTTCGCGTCCATTCATATCGCATGCTATAACTCATGTTTTGAGTGTCAAACCTGAATATTTGACTTCAGAATTGTCATTTGATACCCCTAGTAGTAATGTGTTATATGCCTCTATGATTTATAAGTCTTGTCCGGTACAAGTATGCGGTAGGAAATTATGTGCCAACTTGGTTCCTTTACATTTAGAGCATTTTGATGTGATTTTGGGATTGTATTGGCTCACTATGCATCATGCTAAGATTGACTGCTACTCGAAGAAATTTGCTTTTGATTTGCCTGGTCAGTCTCGGTTCACTTTTCGGGGTATTAAACCAGGAAAGGGTGATAACTTAATTTCAGCTTTGAAGGCTCGAAGATTATTGAGAAAGGGTTGCCAGGGTTATCTAGCTCATGTCATTGATACCCGCATTGATGGGCCAATTTTGAGTGAAATACATGTTGTCAGAGAGTACGCATATGTTTTTGTAGAGGACTTTTCTGGTCCTCCTCCAGATCGAGAAATTGAGTTTTGTATTGAACTTGTTCCGGGAGTTATGCCTATATTCCGTATAGAATGGCGCCAGGTGAGTTGAAAGAACTTAAGGAGCAACTGCAGAGCCTTCTGAATAAAGGTTTCATTGAGCCGAGTGTTTCACCATGGGGTGCTCCAGTCTTGTTTGTAAAGAAGAAAGACGGATATTTGAAGCTTTGCATTGATTATCGGGAGCTCAATAAGATTACAACCAAGAATAGATATCCATTGCCTCGTATTGACGATTTGTTTGACCAATTGCAAGGAGCAAAGTATTTCTCGAAGATTGACCTGAGATCGGGATATCATCAGTTGAAGGTAAAGAAAGAAGATGTGCCGAAGACAAATTTTAGAACAAGGTATGGTCATTATGAGTTTCTTGTGATGCCATTTGGAGTCACGAATGCCCCAACTGTTTTTATGGAATTGATGAATCATATCTTTAAACCATACCTTAACCAGTTTGTTATTGTCTTCATTGATGACATTCTGATCTACTCCAAGAGTTTGGATAAGCATGAAGAACATTTGAGGATGGTGTTACAAATGCTAAGGAACAAAAGGTTGTTTGCCAATTTAAAAAAATGTGATTTTTGGCTAACAAAGGTAGTTTTTCTCGGGCATGTAATTACTGAAGATGGAATTTTTATGGATTCTGCCAAGATTGAAGAAGTGGTTAATTGGAAAAAGCCTACTTCTGTAACTGAGATTCGAAGATTTTTGGGTTTGGCAGGTTACTATCGAAGATTCGTGAAAGGATTCTCTCATATTGCTGGTCCAATGACTCGTTTGACTCAGAAAAATGTGAACTTTGAATTGTCAACTCAATGTGAGGACAACTTTCAAGAGTTAAAAGACCGATTAGTTTCTGCACCTATACTTACATTGACATCTGTTACCGGAGGATTTACGATATATAGTGATGCATCTCATAAGGGCTTGGGTTGTGTTTTGATGCAACAAGAGAAAGTTATTACGTATGCTTCGTGACAGCTTAGAAATCATGAAATAATTATCCCACTCATGATCTTGAACTTGCAGTAGTTGTTTTTGATTTGAAGCTTTGGAGGCATTACATGTATGGTTAATCATGTGAGATATAAACTGATCACAAGAGTCTTAAGTACTTGTTCACACAGAAGGAGTTGAATATGCAACAGAGGAGATGGTTGGAATTACTTAAGGATTTTGATTGCACTATCTTATATCATCCTGGCAAAGCCAATGTTGTAGCAGATGCATTGAGTAGAAAGAATACGGGAAACTTGGCTTCTCTTATCACAAGACGAAGACCCTCATTAATGGATATACAAAAGCTGGAATTAGAGATCAGATTTCGATGTTCACCGGGCATGTTGGCTCAAATGAAAGCACAACCTTCATTGTTAGAGAAGATTAAAGCGACACATATATCTGATCCAAGTTTGGCTGCAATTAAGAATAAACTTGAACTCGGTGAGATATCCGACTTTACCCCTAGTAGTAATGGAATGATGAAGATAGGAAATCGATGGTGTGTACCAGCAGATGCTGAATTGAGAAGAGATATAATGGATGAAGCCCATAAGTCTAACTTGACAGTCCATCTGGGTAGTACCAAAATGTATAAGGATTTGCACAATCACTATTGGTGGTCAAATATGAAGAGAGAGATCGCTGAGTATGTTTCAAAGTGTTTAGTATGTCAACAAGTAAAGGCTGAACATCAACGACCCCCAGGGATGTTACAACCATTGTCTATTCCTTAATGGAAGTGGAACACATTACAATGGATTTTGTTTCAGGTCTTCCTAGGACCTCGGGAGGACATGATTCCATATGGGTTATTGTTGATCGGCTCACAAAATCTGCTCATTTCTTAGCAATTCAGACCAATTATTCCTTTAACAAACTTGCAAGATTGTACATACAATAAATTGTTAGATTACATGGTGTTCCCGTGTCTATTGTATCAGATAGAGACACCAGATTTGTTTCTAGATTCTGGAGTGGACTACAAGAAGCTATGGGTACCAAGATTTGGTTCAGTACGACTTTTCATCCACAGACAGACGACAAATCATAAAGGATAATACAGACCCTTGAAGATATGCTTCGAGCATGTGTGCTTGATTTTAAGGGTAATTGGGATGAGCATCTATCGTTGATTGAGTTTTCTTATAACAACAGTCACCAAGCAAGCATCGGGATGGCTCCATTTGAGGCATTGTATGGAAGAAAGTGTAGATCACCATTGTATTGGGATAAGGTTGGTGAAAGAAGATTATTAGGACCCGAGTTGGTTCAGATGACAACAAAGAAAGTAAAATTAATTTGGGAAAGGTTGGCTATATCACAGAGTCGACAGAAAAGTTATGTGGATAATCGTGACGTGATTTAAAGTTTGATGTTGGTGATCATGTTTTCTTAAGAGTGTCACCATGGAAAGGAGTAATGAGATTTGGCAAGAAAGGGAAGCTTAGTCCGAGTTATATTGGACCATTTGAAATCTTAGAAAGGATTGGGGCTGTCGCGTACCGTTTAGCTCTACCTCCAGACTTGTCACATGTGCATAACGTGTTCCATGTATCAGTCTTGAGGAGATATTTGGCAGATCCATCTCATGTCATTCGATATGAACCAATACAAGTTAGTTCAGATTTATCATACGAAGAACTATCGGTTAAGATTTTGGATAGAAAAGATCAGACTTTAAGATCAGAGGTGATCATATTGGTCAAAGTATTATGGCGAAATCATCTAGTAGAGGAAGCTACTTGGGATTCGAAAGAAATGATGAACAAGAATTACCCACATTTGTTTGAAAGCAGGTATTTGAATTCAGGGACTGAATTCTTTTTAAGGAGGGGAGAATGTAATACCCCAATTATTTGATCCATTTTAAGTATATATATTTGCGTTTTAAAACAGCGTTATTATTTTAAAAATAATAATAATGATAAAGAGTGTACGGTTTAGAAATAATAATAGTAAAAGTAATGTAGTAATTTTTGGGTAAGTAACATTTTATTATGAAACGGAGGGAGTAATAATAATAATAATAATAATAAAAGAAATATGGGACAGATTGTTTGAGAAATTTAATTTGGTTTAAGATGTGGGGCCCACTAGGTATATTACTTGTTTGGAAGAATTTGGTTTGGTTGACACCAACTAGGCCATCACGTGGTCTTAGTAGGAGGTGTGGCAATTCATTGAGGATTGATGGGTGACTCATCCATTCGTATTAAACTACTAGTACATGTCCGTGTCCAACGACACAAGTTGTTTTTTTTTAATTAAATTTTTTTTTTAAGGGCAAAATGGGAAAGGGACAAATGTATGAGGGCAAAATGGGAAATTCGCCGTTTGGCACTATTCATAGTACTGTAGCACCCCTTCCCTCATCTATACTCCCTCCGTCCCACAACAAGTGACACACTTTGCCATTTTGGGCGTCCCACTAATAAGTCACACTTCCTAAAATGGCAAAGAATCTTTACTATTCCCTCCACTCATTCTCTCTCCTACATTATTTTAATACTCACAACACCATTATAATTTACTATTCTCTCCACTCATTCTCTCTCCTACTCAACTATCTACACTCACAACACATCAACCTTTTCACTTTTTCCTTAATTCCCGTGCGAAACAGTAACTGTGTCACTTGTTGTGGGACGGAGGGAGTACTATACTAAAAATACAAGACTTGCTAAAAATGGCAAAATCCCGCCAAAACTTGGAGCTTATAAGTAGCAAGTTTTTAAGGGCATTTCGGTAATTCAACAATCCACTTCACTTGCATCAAAATTAAAAAAATAGCTACTGCCTGAACACATTTACAGTATGGCATGTGTCTATTATGTAGTGACAAATGTTGAAAGAGTAATGACATGTGTTATCATAGATCTTGATTGACAGATGTAAAACATTTGAAATTTGAATTAATCTGAACTTTTCCCCCACAATTTGAGAATGACACGAATGGTAAGTGCCTCTATAAATACATTTGTTGTCTCAAGTCACATGGAGATCACCGCTCAATTTTTATTCTTTTCAGGCATGTCCGCTTCATTGAATATCCTCCACACCATCAGACTTCTAATTGTTTCCCCGAATTTCATATTGTTCCTCTCATGTCGTCCACCATTGCTGCACTGCACCCATCTCTACAACCATCACCACCGCCACAATCTCGCCACCAACATCCCACCATCAGCACTTTGGAAAAAAAATAGTTATATCATATGAATATAGAGTCACACACACACATACACAATGCACCAACAGAAACCCACTTGCACACATAATGCACCAACAGTCAGTCAGATGCTACTAAAAAGCAACGAATGTGAAATTTTTTCCTAAGTTTATTTGAGTCAAGCATGTTAAAAAAGATGAGATAGATGCAAATTTGTTGAGATAAACAAATTTCGATTACAATCAATCTGGAAAAAAATGTCACTACCAAAAAAAAGTTCATTAAGAGTACAATTTGAATCCCATGACAAAATAATTAGGAAATAAATTTCAATGGTTATAGAATAACCAGAAATCTGAGAAAGGAAAGATGAAGATAATAGATACAATGAATAAATAGAAAGGATATTCACTTAACAAAATCAAAGGCGCGAATCTGCATCTTTTATATCCGTTGTTTAATCGCAAGACGCTTAAGCGGAGTAATAGGTGTATTAGCTTGAACGAATGAATTGAAGGAAGTAGAAAAGGGGATAATCGACGGAAATAGTTGAGAGAGAGGACGAAGAGGTGGTAGAACAAGAAATAGGCGATATTTTAGTTTAGATTAAGATAGTTATGTTGTTGTTATGGGTGGTTGACAGGCTCGGCAGCAATATACATTGAAATAATGGATATGGGTTTGTGGGTTTTGGTAAAGTGGCGGACATGAGAAAGAATGAGAATAATAATTTTCTCGCAAAACAAACATAAAGACACACACGAGCGCATCCATTCAAGAACCCAGAACACACGCACATGAACACAAAATACACATACACCGGATAGAGAAAGAGAAAGAGAAAGAGATCTATGTGACCTGAAGTTTATGATGTCGTCGTTGTATATTCATTTTGATTTGGTCGGTTTGGTGCAGCGACAGGTTAGGGTTAGCCGGCGGATACGAAGAAGAATCGAGAGTTTACGTAGAAGGGAGAGGGAATAGGTCGGTGAAATTTGATGGTGACGTTGTCGGCAATCTTTTAGCAGCGGCGGGTTAGGGTTTTTTCGTTGTGGTGAAGGCGAAGTGAGGAAGAAACGGGATAACAGAGGAAGAGAGAGAGATGTTGGGTTTTGATCGGTTAAAAATTAGTGGTGAGATGAGAGGAACAATAAATGTTTTGTGTATGGTTTATTGGGTTATGTTTTGTTTGGGTTTAGGCTGATAATTGGGCTTTTGTTTTGATTTTAGTTTTTACTTTTGTTGGGTCCAATAAACAATTTGACCAGATTTATATACTCCCTCCGTCTCAATAGAAGCTGCCCAATTTTTACCTTGCACGCAAATTAATAAAATGGGTGGGAAGAAAAAATGTTGTAAGTGTAATTTGAAAATAGGAGAGAGAATGAGTGAAGGAAATAGTAAATTATAATGGTTTTGTGAGTATTAAAATAATAGTAAAGATTCTTTTGCCAAAAAAAGGAAAGTGGAAGCTATTAACGGGACACCCAAAATAACAAAATGGGAAGCTTCTATTGGGACGGAGGGAGTATTATTTTTTACTTTCCAAACATTCAATTAATTTTAGGAGTCCGAACATAATTAATTTAACTAAAAATTATATTGCAGTCCAATTAAAGAATAATTGGTACAAAATATAGTCACAAAAACTTGCTCAGAAAATTCTAAGTGTAATAATTTATTGGTGTTTTTAATTAGAGTGTAGCGAGTCCACTATCAACGCAACCAATAAAATATCGTCAACTCATTTTGTGAACAAGATTTTATGACTTTTTCTGTGTCCTTAACATTGTTCCAAATTAAATATTACCTCTACGTCCCTAAAATTGGTGTATAAATAGGTTTACGAATGAATATAGTTGAAAAAATGTGATAAATAAAATTTATATTGAATAACATTCAATTGGGATTTGTAGAAAATGGACTTTTCTTCAAAAACTTTGTTCCTACTTTTATACCCGATAATGACGTGATCAATTTTCTTTCGTAAGTAATTAAGTTTTAATATTTAAAAACATTTAACTTTATTTTTGATAATACACTAATGGGCTGATAAAGTGTTACTTCTGACCCGAAATGAATCTCCAAAAATATTTGAATATACTTTTGATAATCAAAAGAAAATTTAAAACTATTGTGTATATCTACACTTCTATATTATACTAAAAGCACAAACCTTGCAAAAAATTGGCAAAATGGGGCCCAAAAACGTCACAATTAATGGGCTAAAAGTGGAAATTCTGAACGACGTCGTTTTGAGGCTAAAGCTTCCTCTACCAAGGGCATCTACCAAGGGCAGTTTCGTCATTTAAGCTCATGGCATAATTGAAGATATGAGAAGTTGCCAACCAACGTGGCAATAATTGATTGGGCAAAAATGGCAATTACACCACACGCGTAGACATCGGCGTGTGTTGGCAGAGGAGCTTCCCCCTTTTTTTTTCTTTTTTTTTTTGTGTGACACTTGGCATCCTTCTATTCCTCGGTTGAATTTCTAACTTTTTTTTCATCCGTTTTCTTTAACCTAAAATATTTTATAATAAATTAATTTTTAAATTTTTTTTACCAAAATTCATAATTTTGTTTCCTCTACAAATAAATAGAGACTAATTTCATTCGATTCGGACACAGAAAAAAATCTCATTCTTTGAATATAAATTTAATATCTAACAATAATTTTTTTTTAAAAAAAAATCTTTCCACCGAAGTTCATAATTTTTTTCCCTTTACATATAGAGAATATTTTCATTTGATTCGGACACATAAAAAAAATGAACGGGGGTACATAATTGATTTTCAAATGAGATTTGTGTTATTTATGGGACAAAATGTTTCATATTATTGATATTGGTTCTTGAAATTGGATATGAGTTTGTTTGTAGATGGGCTTTTGATTGTGATTTTTTGTCTTATATTATAATTTCAGAGATTTAAGAACTTCGGATTTTTTTTTAAATATTCATATTGACTATGGATTTTATTTGAAATCTTGGTGGGGCTGTCATAGATTGGCGGAGTGGTGAATGGAAAACAGTTAGAAGAAGAAGAAAGTGGAAAGTTTTGGTCTTCATTTGATCATGGATTTTGGGTTCAATTTGGGTTTACTTTGTGTTTAATTTGTGTATGTGTGTGATATGTACTCGAGTATAATTTGTATATTACTGTATAAAATATTGTTGTGAGTTTAAATTTCAGTACTGTTTTTTTAAATACTTATTTTCGGACTGAGTGTGTTATTTTACATTTTTTGTTTTCATAATTTTTTAATATCAATTGTTTACATTCATTTAAATAAAAAAAATGAAGGTTTTTTATATGATTTTTTCGAATGGCAAAAATTGGATGGTTTTTCTTTTTCAAATTTGGAAATTGAGTGTGTAAAATTGAAGATGGAAAAAGTGAAAGCCGTACTATAAGTGATTTTTTTTCTCAAAATATTTAACTTTTAAAAAATATATCCCAAAATAACAACTCTTATAAATTATTGAACAAAATAACCCATTTTTTGAAATAGTTGTTTTTTCCTCTACGAATAGAGACTATTTTCACTCGATTCGGAAACAGAAAAAAAAATTTCCCTTCTTTGAATATAAATTTAGTATCTTACAATAAAAATTTTTTTTAATTTTTTTCCACCGAAGTTCATAACTTTTTTCCCTCGACATATAGAGAATATTTTCATTTGACTCGGACACAGAAAAAAAAATGTGCGTGGGTACATAATTGATTTTCAAATGAGATTTGTGTTATTGATTTTTGGGACAAAATGTTTCATATTATTGAAATGGGTTCTTGAAATTGGATGTGGGTTTGTTTGAAGATAGGATCTTGATTGTGGTTTTTGAAATATTCATCTTGACTACGGATTTTATTTGAAATCTTGGTGGGGTTGTCATAGATTGGCGGTGAGGTCAATGGAAAACAGGTTAAAGAAGAAGAAAGTGGGAAGTTTGGATCTTCATTTGATCATGGATTTTAGGTTCAATTTGGGTTTGCTTTGGATTTTAATTGTGTATGTGTGTGTGATATGTACTCGAGTATAATTTGTATGATACTGTATAAAATATTGTTGTGAATTTAAATTTCAGTATTGTTTTTTTAAATACTTATTTTCGGAATGAGTTTGTTATTTTACATTTTTTGTTTTCATAATTTTTTAATATCAATTGTTTACATTCACTTAAATAATAAAAAATGGAAGGTTTTTTATATGTTTTTTCATGATAGCAAAAATTGGATGGTTTTTCTTTTTCAAATTTGTAATTTGAGTGTGTAAAATTGAAGATGGAAAAAAGTGAAAGACGTACTATAAATGATTGTTTTTTCTCAACATATTTAACTTAAAAAAAATATATCCCAAAATAACAACTCTTATAAATTATATAACAAAATAACCCATTTTGTGAATAGTTGTTTTTTCCTCTACAAATAGAGACTATTTTCACTCGATTCAGATACAGAAAAAAAATCTCCTTCTTCGACCACAAATTAAATATTTTACGATAAATAATTTTTAAAATTTTTTTCCACCAAAATTCATAACTTTTTTTCCCTCTACAAATAGAGAATATTTTCATTTGATTCAGACACAGGAAAAAATGGGCGAGGTTACATAATTGATTTTGAAATGAGATTTGGGTTTGCCAAATAAATAATTCAATAAAATTGCACAATATTTTTTGAGATTATATTATTGACAACTTGAAAATGGTCAATAATACAAATAACAAAATTTACTTTTCTCTTCTCTACTAAACTTAATTTATAGGTTACTTAGTGGTTTTTTTTTTCTTTTTCACAATTGCTTCATTGTTTAAAGAATCTTGAGTGCAATAAACGTTTTCGGCTCCCCACTGATAAATTTACATGTCACTTCTTCTGGCCGATTTGTCTATAAGGGGAGGCTAACCTTCAATGAAAATGAATGTTTAGAAAGTCATTTTAATAGTAGTGTGTAGTTTTAAATGGGACGGTTTTTGAATAATAATATAGTTTTAAATGAGACAAACAAATAATTTATTCAAAATACGGCATGAAAATTTAAAAATAATATGGCAACCTAATAATAATGGTGGAGTATGTAGAGTAGTGAACATAGTAATAAGTGAAGAAAACAATTGAGATGGAGTAGTATGTCCCAATAATAAATATGACTTAACAAGAGTCAATGACGATCTTTTTCAAGCTTATTTATTGAAGCTCATTTATTGGTGGGAAGAACTTAATCCTCGAATAAGTTTGAACGTCGTCAATTTTCTTTGATTGATTCTTATGTTATGTCTATAAACAAAAATCATGGGCAATCTCTATATACAATTGAAATTCTTTTAACGAAACATATTTCTGGTCGCGATCAACTTTACGTTTCTTTCTCTAGAAGCACCCTTCATGTTGCTATTCACATTTGGAAATTCAATTCTGCAGAAGGTAGTTAATCCGACAAATATACTATGAAGGTTGTGTCTCTGTAGGTTTTCCAAAATGTGTAACACATATCTCTTATCCCTACTTACTAATAATTGCTTTCTTAATATACATATGAATGTGTAGTTGTATGCGTTGTCTTCATTTCATGAAGATCAATATTATTACATTTTATATGTTTTGTTTACAGATGTATATGAAGCATATTAATTTGTAATGTTCCTTTCGTGCTTAATTATCATTTTTTACTTTTTGTAAATAGAAAATTTTATATTTTGCCGTGCATCGCACGGGTGACACACTAGTTTATACTATAGATGAGCAATGGTTTCATTCGATCATTCCATTTCATTTAACCACTTTAACACTTTATTTCATCCACCTCATATTTCAACTATCCATTTCATTTAACCCCCCTACAATGGTTGAATTAAATTAAATTTCAACTCCCTTCAACTCATCATTCTATACCCCACCACTTTATTTTATTTATATTCTCTATTTTTATGATTAGTAAAATAATAATAATTATTATTATTATTTATAATTAAAAAATATTTTACACTTAATTAATTTTTTTTGCAATTAAATAATTAGATAAATGACGATAATTATTATTAAAAATAAGAAAAGTTACAATAAACTTAGCTCGCGACACAAATAATGGAAGACAATAAAATTATTAAATCATAAATCTCACTAAAATTATGATGAATTTTTTTTAAATAAAGGCTAAAATGAAGAAGGATGATTGAGAAATGAGTGTTTTTTTTTTTCCAAATCAAATGAAACTTGTATCAATTTATAGGGAAAAAATGATGAATTTTGGTGAAAAAAAATTAAAAAAAAATAATTACTAGGTTAATTCAGCTCAAAGATTTGGGATAAAAAATTAAATTCGAAAATCTAACGGACCAATACCAAGGTGACACTTGGCACAACCAGAAAAAAAAAGAAGGAAAATTGGATGATTTCAACCGGATGAAACATTTCAACTCCAAATTTCATTTAACCTCTTTCATTTAACCCATTGCATGATTTCAACCGACTAAAACCCATTTCATTTCCTTTTCATCTCACCCATTCCCATTGTAAATAGTCTTAGATACTGTAACGCAGCTGGGATTGTGTTTCCTTCTTTGATGTTTCCTTTTTCCTTTGGGTTTCTTATTTCCTTATTTGATGTTTCCTTTTTCCTTTGGGTTTCTTATTTCCTTATTTGATGTTTCCTTTTGACTACAACTCTTTTGTAATCTCATATAAATCCTTCCTCCATGTGAGAAGAATAACAAGAGAAATTATTATCCCAATTTAAATTTCTACATGGTATCAGAGCTAGCATACACAAGCTTTTGATAGATGGCGGAACAAGCACCACCTAGGTGGTGGTGATGGAAGACCTCCTCCGATTTTGAAGATTGAATACAACTCTCCTTTCTACCTAGGTCCCCAAGATCGACCTGGTGATTTCATAACTCCTACTCGCTTCCGTGGTGATAACTATGATGATTGGGCTGGCGATATACAGACCGCTCTTGAGGCTAGACGCAAATTCGGCTTCTTGGATGGATCTATTCCATCCGCCGTTTCTCCTTGCACCGAGTTAGATTGGAATACTATTCATGCTATGTTGGTATCATGGCTCATGAACACTATTGATCCCGAGGTTAAGAGCACGTTGCCCAGTATAGGGATGCTAGGCGTTTGTGGGATTCTCTCAAATCTCGATATGCGTTGGTGGATGGACCTCGCATTCAACAACCGAAGATGTCAATAGCACGATGTGAGCGGACCAAGACCATGCATGTTCTTTGTGTATTTCGGTAAGTTGGTGGATTATGGGAATCTCTGCACAATTACGAGCCGCTTATAGATTGTTCTTGCTGCGACAACTGCACAGCCGGACAGAAGCACGCGGCACGAAGGGAGACCGGCAAGCTTCATGAATTTCTTATGGGTTTAAATTCTGAATACTATGCCTCTCTTCGTACTAACCTCTTGTCTCAGGATCCCTTGCCCACTCTTGATCGAGCTTACCAATTGATAGCACAGGCTGAACGAGTGCGACTTGCTAAACCAATTCTTGATGAACCTCCGGATGCAGTTGGCTTTTCCCTCAAAACCGGTGGTCCTCGTGGTCGTGACAAGCCCGATAAATCCCACCTTACATGTTCACACTGTCAGAATGGTGGGGAGACAGTAGCAAAACAAGTGCTCGTGGTGGCGGTCGTCCTCAACAAGGTCGAGGGAGAGGAGTTGCGCGGACCAACTCAGTTGCCCAAGTTGGTGCCGCCCAAGTCGGCATGGGCCGCGGATCCGCCCAAGCCGGTTTTTCATCCTTGTCTTTGAGAACAATGGAATGCTTTGGCCGGCCTAGTTGGTAACACTCGTATTCCGGATAATCGCCTTCATGGTACGTACGAGACATCTTCTTGGATCATTGATACGGAGCATCCAATCATGTGACCGAAAACGCCGCTTGTCTCTTTGATTCATACTCTATACAAGCTTGCCCCGTCAAGCTTCCTAACGGCACCTCTGTGTTTGCACATATTGAGGGTTACGTTCGCTTTGACAGACACCCTTGTTCTTCATCATGTTCTTTATATACCAAATTTAAGCTGCAGTCTTCTCTCTGTTTCTCAATTATCGATGATGTTCATTGCACCGTCCATTTTAATGCTTCTATGTGTGCTATACAGGACCCGATCGAGGAACACGATTGGAACGGGTGTTAGGCGGGATGGACTATACTACTTCGGAGGCGCACCTTACGCTTGTCACGTTTACTGTCAACAATGCATCTGCTTTGCTCGAGTTGTGGCATAATCGTATGGGGCATCCTTCGAAAAAGTAGTAAAACTTCTTCCTCAGGTCTCTCATTTGTCGGTTAGTCTTCATCAACCTTGCGACGTTTGTTTTCGTGCTAAACATTCTAGAGATAGCTTTCCTATTAGTGAGTATAAATCTACTAGAGTTTTTGAGAAAGTTCACTGTGACTTGTGGGGTCCTTACACCCATGTTTCCTCTTGTGGTGCCCGTTATTTTTTGACTTTGGTAGATGATTATTCACGTGCTTTGTTTGGATTTATTTACTAGTTGATAAAACGGAAGTTTTTCGCATGTTTATGGCCTTTGTTGCAATGGTGGATCGGCAGTTTTCTCAAAAAATCAAAATTGTTCAATCGATAATGGCACCGAGTTTAACTCCCTGTTTGATTATTTTCTTTCCACCGGCATTCTTTTCAAACATCATGTGTTGGCACCCCTCAACAAAATGGGCGTGTCGAACGTAAACACCGTCATATTTTGAACATAGCTAGAGCCTTGAGGTTTCGGGCTCACCTTCCCATTTACTTTTGGGGCGAGCGGTCCTTACCGCTGCTCATTTGATTAATCGAACCCCTTCCCCATTGTTGGATAACAAAACTCCCTACGATATCTTGTTTGGCAAAAACCCCTTTTATGATTCTCTTCGAGTTTTTGGTTCGATGTGTTATGCTCATAATCAGCAGGCTAGGGGTGACAAATTTGCTAGTCGCAGTCGTAAATGCATCTTCGTGGGGTATCCTCTTGGTAAAAAGGGGTGGAAGCTGTTTGATCTTGAGACCAAGAAATTTTTCGTCTCTCGTGATGTCAAGTTCTTTGAGACTGTGTTTCCATACGGCGATTCTACTACTGTTCCTCATATCCAGGATTACGTTGATGTTCTTCTTGAGGAAGAAGCTTTTGGTCACATTGATTTTCCTATTGAAGAAGACTCCGCCGCTCCTTCGTTGTTCGAGGCTGCAATGAGCCCGCTCCTCTATCCGATGTACAGGAAGAGGTTGCTCCGGCTCCCATTGATCCGGCTCCTCCGGCTCCCACTGCTCCCTCTGCATCAACGTCGGTCTCTTCTGATGACTCTGGATCCGATCTTTTAGGGAGGGGTATGAGACAGAAATTGCCTTCTGTTCGTCTTCGCGATTTTGTGGCCCTTACTACATCTTCTAGTCCATCTCCCGCCTCTCCGTCTTCAATCAGTTCCTCAGTTACTCCCTATCCTATAGCTCACTATATAAACTGTGATCGGTTTTCTGCGAAATATCGTACCTTTCTTGCAGCTCTTACAGTGGCTAAAGAGCCGACTTCCTTTCGTGAAGCCATGGCTCATGATGGCTGGAAACAATCAATGCAAGAGGAAATTCGTGCCTTGGAGGATAATGGCACATGGTCCATGGTGTCTCTGCCTCCTGGCAAACGGGCTCTAGGATGTCAATGGGTCTATAAGATCAAGTACAATTCGACGGAGCGGTTGACTGGTGAAATCTCGGCTAGTTGTTCTTGGCAATCATCAGAAAGAAGGCATCGACTACACAGAAACTTTTGCTCCTGTGGCTAAAATGGTCACTGTTCGGGCTTTCCTTGCTATTGCTGCTTCCAAGAATTGGGAGCTTCATCAGATGGACGTTCACAATGCCTTCTTGCATGGCGACTTAGCAGAAGAAGTTTATATGAAACCCCCTCCGGGCTTTGCGGCACCGAACACCAACACGGTTTGTCGTCTTCATAAGTCCCTATATGGTCTGAAGCAAGCCCCTCGTTGTTGGTTCGCCAAGTTGTTGACTTCCTTGAAGACTTATGGCTTCCTCCAGTCCTACTCTGACTACTCTCTGTTTACCTTCACCAAAGGTGCCATCCAGATAAATGTGCTTGTGTATGTTGACGATCTCATCATAGCCGAGAACGATTCCGCTGCCTTGCTATCCTTCAAAAAGTACTGTGTGAGTGCTTCAAAATGAAGGATCTCGGGTCTACTGAAATACTTTCTTGGCATTGAGGTTGCTCGCAATCCCGATGGCCTGTTTACGTGCCAACGAAAGTATACATTGGATATTATTTCTGAGGCCGGTTTACTAGGTTCGAAGCCCTCTAGCTTCCCCATTGAACCTAACCATAAGCTTGGTGTTGCTACCGGTGCTATCTTGGAAGATCCGGAACGCTATCGACGCCTAGTTGGGCGACTCATTTACTTGGCTGTAACTCGGCCGGATCTTGCATATTCGGTCCACATCCTTTCTCAGTTCATGAATGAACCTCGTTCCGAGCATTGGGAGGCTGCTCTACGGGTGGTTCGATATCTCAAAGGCACGCCGGGGCAAGGCATTCTTTTGCGCACTGACAGCGATCTCACTTTTCAAGGATGGTGTGACTTGGACTGGGCTGCATGCCCCATTTCTCGTCGTTCTCTTACCGGGTGGCTCGTTTTTCTCGGGCATTCTCCCATATCTTGGAAGACTAAGAAACAACCTACTGTTTCTCGTTCTTCCGCCGAGGTGAATACCGCGCCATGGCGGCTCTTACCTGCGAGCTTAAATGGCTGAAGGGTTTATTGTTGAGCATGGGTGTCCATCATCCCAAGGCTATTCCCATTTTCTGTGACAGTGAATCGGCTCTTCACATTGCCAAGAATCCTGTTTATCATGAGCGCACCAAGCATATTGAGGTAGATTGTCATTTTGTCCGTGACGCTATCTCCAATGGTCTTATTGCCCCTTCTTATGTTTCAACGAAGACTCAGTTAGCTGACATATTTACTAAAGCTCTCGGGAAGCAACAGTTTGATGTTTTACTTAGCAAGTTGGGCATTCTTGATCCTCACGCTCCAACTTGAGGGAGGGTGTAACGCAGCTGGGATTGTGTTTCCTTCTTTGATGTTTCCTTTTTCCTTTGGGTTTCTTATTTCCTTATTTGATGTTTCCTTTTTCCTTTGGGTTTCTTATTTCCTTATTTGATGTTTCCTTTTGACTACAACTCTTTTGTAATCTCATATAAATCCTTCCTCCATGTGAGAAGAATAACAAGAGAAATTATTATCCCAATTTAAATTTCTA
>JAFEMH010002072.1:335000-347500 GCA_022495995.1 Adenophora triphylla var. japonica | reverse complement strand
ACTTCCCTTATTTTTAGGATGAGTGTCGCCGATCCTGGGCAAACTATCATCCAACTTTGGCCCATTTTTTGCCAAGAAAACAATGGGTTTAAGCGAAAATAAAGAAGTATATAGGAATTAGTTTAACAATGGGTTTAAGCGAAAAATTATATAGGAATGGATGTATGGATTTAGGGGTAGTAAAGCCATTTCACTTGATGACAATTTTGAAATTTTGAAATTTACGAGTTTACTAAACAATTTTACGGATCTATATAACAATTCTCTTTCTTTTGGGGTTAATTCCATTAAGATATATAAGGACTTGAGACATGACATCAATTATAAAGAGTTATTCAGATCAATATTCCAAATAATTATATATAAGCCTAACTACCCCTTCAACTTCATTTTCTCTTTTCTCTTCTTTCTCTCTCTCTCTCTCTCAAAATGCAAACACACACTCTCTCTCTCTGAGATCCCTCCATTGGTCAAACCAGCAAAACCATCACCAGATCTGGAAATGGTTCCAAAATGATCTTCTGCTTCTCCTCACTCTCAGGCTCCGTTTGGTTCGATGGAAAAAAAGTGAAGAAATTGAATGGTCAATGGAATGGGTTTCTTGAAGGAATTGAAAAAAATTTGGAAAGGAATGAAAAATGGTCAAACCTCATGTTTGGTTGGCATGAAATGAAATGAAATTTCCATTCCATTTCTTCAACAATCATGTTTGGTTTGAAAATACAAATTATAGAAATGGAATGAAAACATATAAAATGTCCAATTTGCCCTTCTTTCAAAAAATTAATATGATTTTTTTTGGGGATGGGTTAGGTTGGGTTTGGTTGGGGTAGGTAGGGTATAAAAAATGAGTAAAAACATTTTTTTTTGGTGTGGGGGGGGGGTGGGGTAGGCAGGAAAGTTATAAAAAATGTGTAAAAAAAAAAATTTTTTTTTTTTGGATGGGGCTAGGTGGGTGGGTGGGGTGGGCCGGAAGATTAAGCGCTTGGATTCATGATTAATGAACCGAGAGCATGTTCTCCCAACATCACAACACCTTTTTGAATCGGCAATGAACATCATTGCCGATTGTTATCCAAACAAATTTAAAAACACATTCATAATCTCATCATGATTTATGACGCGCAGAGCTTGAAAGTCATCAACAACATAGAAGAATATCTTAAGAACAAAAAAAAGAAAGTGGGATATTGTGAGGCAACTATTCATGTTCGGTCGCAACAGTCAGATCACTATTAACTATACAAACACCAGTCAATTCATAAACATTAAACTAATCCACCGGGTGGTTCAAACACACTGCATCTCACTTTCGTCCCGCTTAGCACAATGCAAGTATAATTGCCAACAAATCAAAATGGGCTTCGCTAAGATTTTGTCTACGAGGATGATATGGAGGGGTTAGAGAGAGAGAGAGAGAGAGAGAGAGAGAGAGAGAGAGAGAGAGAGAGAGAGAGAGAGATAAATAGAAAGAGAGGGGATGCCAAATGAGGTGTTAGGGTTTATTATGCCCGTTTAAGGGTTTGAGTGGGATAAGAATATTTTTGATATTTAAAATATTAACAAATTAATGGAAAACTTTTAACAATATAAAACTCGTGTTATTCATAGAAAATAATATTACCTCTTACAAATTACTCTAAAATTGTACATCAACACACACAAAGCATAGTAATTGAGCCAAAATTGTCGTGGTTCAATCTGTTCACAACGTGTGAATATTTGGCCTGGTTGAACGTCACTTGAGATTAAAGAACAAACATGAGCTCGCACGGGAAGTTTCTCTGGAGAAAACCCTACGATGCAAAAATCAATAACACAGTGAATAACCTAAAAAAAAAACTGCCACAAATTCTATCTCCAAAAACCATGAAAGATTTGGGCAATAGATTGTGACTACCTGTGTAGTTGTATGATAAATAAGTTACGATATTTTTTTTATCCTGGTGAAATAACATATATTAGCTTAAGAAAAACACGTTTTACCAAACATTTTTTTAAACGCTTACAGATATATTTGTAAATAAGTGAAATTCTTTTAACATTAATACTGACATTCTTTAAAACTAAGACTGACACTCAAAAAAATATGCACTGACAATAAAAAAATACATGTCATTTTCACGGTAATAAAAAATATACGCATCGACACTTTTCATCACTCATATTTATAAAGATTATGGCAAAGATATCTTTACATTACACAAACTGAGATTATATATACATGGGAGAGAGCTATATGAAGAGACTAAATCTAAGATACATTAATCAAAATTAAAGGAACAATCTGAATGTACATGAACTGAAGTGGAAGCATCATGGAAGGCATCAGTCGCATGAGGCGGGCGCCTGGCTTCTGGTGGTGCGGCCGCCTGGGAGGCAGTGGAGGCAGCAGATGCGTGGAGCTGGTGAGGCGGACGCCTGGTTTCTGGTGAGGCGGGCGCCTCACTTGGTTGTGGAGATTTTTGATTCTTAACACGCCCCCGCAAGATGGACGATCCTTGTGTGAGTCCAATCTTGGAAGTAAGCGATAGAAACCGAGCTCGGGAGAGGGGTTTTGTAAGAGCATCTGCGAGTTGGTCTCGGCCTGAAATATGCTGGACACGCAAGGTTCCAAGGTTAACCTGTTCTCGCACAAAGTGAAATGCTAGGGCGAGATGCTTCATCCGTGAGTGAAAGACCTGATTGGCAGAGTATGTTACTGCACCTAAGTTATCGCAGTAAATGGCCGGAGTTGTAATGAGGTTGACACCAAGTTCGGACATGAGGTTTTTAATCCAAATGAGCTCAGCGGTAGTGGCAGCGACAGCTCGGAACTCAGCTTCAGTAGAAGAGCGAGCTAAGGCTCGTTGCTTCTTCGAAGACCATGTGACGGGGTTGCGGCCTAGGTAGACAATGAAGCCGGTGGTGGACATGAAGTCGTCCTTGTCTCCTGCCCAATCCGCATCACAAAAGGCATGAAGAATGGGTGGAGTTTGTTTAAAAAGTTGTAGTCCCAAGTGTAAAGTACCATGTAAATAGCGGAGCAATCGTTTGAGGGATACCCAGTGAGCTTCTTGGGGGTGATGAAGGAATTGGGTTAATTTGTTTATGGAAAAGGCAATATCGGGACGAGTGAGGGAGAGATATTGAAGGCTACCAATAATGGCTCGAAATTCGGATGGGTTGCAGATGGGTGTGCGGGGAAGAGCTGAGAGAGAAGGATAGGTAGCCATGGGAGTGGGAGAGGGTTTGGAGTTGTCCATGTTGTACTTGTGGAGTATATCATTTATGTATTTTGACTGAGAGAGTAAGAGACCATCTGGATTTGAGGTGACTTCTACTCCTAGAAAATATGAGAGAGGACCTAGATCTTTTAGAGAGAAGCGAGTTGAGAGACTTGTAATGAATGTAGAGAGAAAGGAGTTTGATGGACCCGTGATGACTATGTCGTCGACTTAGACAAGGAGAAGAAGATAGTTGGAGTCATGAGAGTAAATGAAAAGAGAGGGATCAGACAGTGACAAACGAAAGCCAAAGGAGAGGAGAGATTGTTTTAGAGCGGTGTACCAAGCACGAGGTGCTTGCTTTAAACCGTAGATGGCTTTTGAGAGACGACACACATGAGAGGGAAGAAGAGTGTTCTGAAAACCTGGGGGTTGGGACATAAAAACTGTCTCGGAGAGATTGCCTTGAAGGAAGGCGTTGTTGACGTCGAGTTGGCGAAGGGACCAACCACGGGTGATGGCAAGAGAGAGAACAAGACGTATTGTTACGGGTTTGACTACGGGACTGAATGTGTCAGAGTAGTCAAGGCCAGGGCGTTGATGGAAGCCCTTGGCGACAAGACGAGCTTTGTATTTGTGTATTGTGTTGTCGGGGTTGTATTTTATGCGGAACACCCATTTACACCCAGCAATGTTTGGGGCTTCATGGGAAGGAACAAGTGACCATGTTGTATTACGCATGAGCGCGTCATATTCCTCTTGCATGGCGGCACGCCAATGGGGTGTGGAAAGGGCTTGTTTGGTTGAGGTGGGAAGCGAGGAAGGGGAGGGAAGGGTAGCAAGACAGGCATATTTGGGATTGGGTTTTCGTATGCCATGGGATAATCTGGTTTCAATGGTGCGAGTGGGTGGTGGGTTAGGGGGGGGTTGATGGAGGGGTGTTTGGGTCGATAGTGGGGATGGTGTTTAGGTTGGTATGTTGTGAGTCTGGTGCGGGTTGAGCCGGAGGAATGGGTTCAGCTGAAGTAGAGGCAGTAGGGTGCGGGTGGGTGTTTGGCTGTTGTGGTTCGAATGGTGGGGCAGGAGGTGTTTGGGCATTATGTACAGTGGGTATGGATTGGAGGATTAGGATGGAGATGGCACACCATTCATCTGGGGAGAATGTAGGAGATATAATGGGGTTTGAGGTGAGTGTTGAGTAGGGGAATATGGTTTCAACAAATCTAACATGACGAGAGGTGTAGATTCTATTTGTGGTTGGGTCGAGGCAGTGATACGCACTTTGAGATGAGGAGTACCCAACAAAAATGCAAGGGGTGGATTTTGGTGCAAGTTTGTGAGGTGTGTATGGTTTAAGCCATGGGTAGCACAAACACCCAAAGCTACGAAGTTTAGAGTAGTTGGGTGATTTTTGAAATAGCTTTAGATAAGGAGAGTCATTTTGTAGAGTGGGGGTGGGAAGTCTATTGATTAGGTAGGCTGCGGTTGTGAGGGCATGAGACCAGAAAAAGAGCGGAAGCTTAGCATGGGATAGAAGTGAGAGGGCAGTTTCGACTAAGTGTCGGTGACGACGTTCGGCAAAGCCGTTGTGTTCGGGAGTATGTGGTGGAGAGGTTAATTGAGAGATGCCATTTTGGAGAAGAGATGGAGTGAGTTTGAGATACTCCCCGCCATTGTCGGAGAAAAATTGAACAATGGGGCGGGAGAAGAATTTTTCTACAAGGGATTTGAAGCGAGCAAATGTGTGGAAGGTGTCAGATTTTTGTTTGAGGGGATAGAGCCACGTATATTTTGTAAAATGATCAACAAAAATCACATAATATTTGTAATTATCATAGGAGTAAAGCGGAGAGGTCCAAACATCGGAAAAAACTAGTTCAAGAGGGGCTTTGGTTTGTAAAGACGAAGTAGAAAAGGGAAGTTTGTGACTTTTATTGGTAAGACAAGGATTACAATGGGAAAAAGTTTCATTAAACGGAATGCGTAAAGAAAAGGTTTTATTTAAATGGGAAACAATTGGGGAGGAGGGATGCCCCAGTTTGTGATGCCATGTTTGAAGTGATGTTGAGGTGGTGCCAATGAGAGCTTGAGGAGCGTTGGGGTGCCAAACGTAAACACCATGGTCAATTGTTCCTTGAAGAAGTATTCGTTGGGTTGAGAGTTCCTTAAAAATAAAGGAAGAGTGTGAGAATTCTATGGAAGCATGGTTATCTTTGCAGAATTGAGAGACATAAATAATATTTTTAGAGATTAGAGGAACATGTAAGATATTATGAAATTGAAGTGTAGAATGAGAGGTAGGAATGAAAAAAGAACCTATATTTTCGATGGGGAGTGAGGAGCCGTCACCGATGATAACGTCATCACTTCCATCGTAAGGATGATGGAGATCAAGAGTAGAGAGGTCGTTTGCTAAGTGATGAGTTGCACCACTATCCACAAGCCAAGGTACATAATGGGTTGAGGAGGGGGCTGTCACGGTGTGGGCTTGGGGCTGTGACTGGGATGAATTTGAGCGGTTGGTGCGGTTTGAGGAAGGCGGAGGAGGAAAGTTGACTGTGGGGTAATCTCGTTTGAACAGGCGACATTGAGATATGACGTGGCCAACGTATCTGCAATACTGGCATTTCCCTTTAAATGGATTGGAGGGAGTAGTGGCTCGATATTGAGAGGGTGTTGGGAGGATAGGGTGACTCGGGTAAGGGCGGGTGGGAGCATGGTTTGAGTGGGTTTTGATTTGGGCAACATGGGCTGAGATAGGGAAAGAAGGTGAGGGAGTTTGCTGTTTGAGAGTAAGCTCGTGATGAATGAGCTTCTCATGAAGGGCTTCGAAGGTTATTGGGTCATCACGGGCACGAACAGAATCGACTATGGGTTTGTAGGTGTCATAGTCGAGACCCTTAAGAACAGTGGCAATGACATCTTCGGGATCTAGAGGTTTTCCCAAAATAGCGAGTTTGTCGGTGCAAGCTTTGATAGCTTGCATGTAGTCAGATATTGAGAGAGAGGATTTGGTGATAGTGGAGAGGTTTTCTTTGAGTTGAAGAATATGACCTCTAGAGGAATTGGCGTAGGTTGTCTTGAGAATTGTCCAAGCCTCGTTTGAGGTTTTGGCTTGGTAGACAAGAGGAGCGACAGAGGTGTCCAAGGTTCCTAAGAGGGCACTAAGAATAAGCTGATCTTGTCTGTTCCATGTGTTTGAAGGCAGGATTTGGTGTTTCTTTACCATCAATTGTGGTGATTTCGGTGGGTGGGGTTTGGGTGCCATCTACATAGTGAAGAAGATCTAGGCCGAAGAGAAGGGATGTTACTTGGGAAGACCAAACCAAGTAGGTAAGGGGTGTTAGGGTTTTGCATTGGGAGAGGTTAACTAAGAGGATAGGGTGGTTGGGTTCGTCGGTGTTAGGGATGGTGGAGGAGGATTGGCCAGCCATGGAGGAAGACAACAGTTGAAGAAAAAAGAAAAGGTTGTTTTATTGATCACTCACAACTCTGATACCATATAACGATTATGGCAAAGATATCTTTACATTACACAAACTGAGATTATATATACATGGGAGAGAGCTATATGAAGAGACTAAATCTAAGATACATTAATCAAAATTAAAGGAACAATCTGAATGTACATTAACTGAAGTGAAAGCATCATGGAGGGCATCAGTCGCATGAGGCGGGCGCCTGGCACAAGGTGAGGCGGCAGCCTCGGAGGCAGAAGGTTTAGCTTTGGTGTAAACAGGTTGAGGCGGGCGCCGGCTAGTGGTGCGGCGCCCGGGAGGCCGATGGAGGCGACGGATGCGTGGAGCTGGTGAGGCGGACGCCTGGTTTCTGGTGGGGCGGGTGCCTCACTTGGTTGTGGAAATTTTTGATTCTTAACAATACTGTGCCAGTGTCAATGATAAAATTTAAGTTTTGTATATTTACAAAAACATCATCATTGTGTGTTTTAATATAAAGTTCACTTGTTTATAAAAAAAAAGCTTTTCCAAATTGTTTGAAAAAATGTTTTTCCCAATTTGGAAAACCGAAGTTACATCCAATAAAATGTGATTAGTATTCATGTCACGCGCTAACCAGTGAGATTAAAATACTTCAACAGCAGCAACAAAAACCAAGCAGTCTTAACCTAACCATGGTTAACTTCCATTAGTAGTTCATCCCTCACTCCATCGTTGGTCCCCATTCTCTCAATCTCTCCCTCCCCTCCCAAAGATCCTTCGATCAATTCCCCACAATTCCAATTCCCCCTCTCTGGATTCTGAAATTCCTTTCCACTTCAGGATTCATCCCTTAGATCCGCCTTCCCCTTTATGGTAACCACACACACACACTCATAATGCTCACGAATTTTTCCGATAAAATGCCGTTTGATCACAGTTTGTTTCTTGAATTTCAGCTTGTAAACTTCAATTGAGCTGATATTCTTATTCTCGCCATGGGAATCTTCGACGGCCTCCCCGTCTCTCGCGATAAAGCGGTGCGCACAAAAAAAAAAAATGATTTTGGGTAAATTTGAATTTTCATTTTTTTTTTCTTGGTTGCATTTTGATTCGTGAATGTTTGTTTAATTACAGTACTTGAGAAAAGAATTAGCTAGAATAGACGAGAGCTGGGCTGCTGCCCGTTTCGATTCGTTACCGCATGTTGTCCACATTTTGACCTCGAAAGATAGGGATGGGGAAGTACAAGTGTTGAAGGAGCAGAGTGATATTATTGAGGAAGTTGTTGATGAAGTGGTTCATGCTTACCATGGTGGATTTAATAAAGCAATTCAGAATTATTCCCAGATTTTGAGGTTATTTAGTGAATCAACAGAGAGTATTGGTGTTTTGAAGGTTGATTTGGCCGATGCGAAGAAAGTTATAGGTGCTCATAACAAGCAGTTGCATCAGTTGTCGTATCGATCAGTGACGTTGCGGCATATTATAGCATTGTTGGATCAAATTGAGGGCATTGCTAAGGTTTGGACATGTTCGCTGTTCTTATATTTCGTCTCATTTCACTGTTGGCTTAAATTGAATGCTGGTTATAATAGGCAAAATCTGAACCAATCAGTTCTTTTAGATACTCCCTCCGTCCCATTTATAAGTTCACCATTTGGTTTAGACACGCAAATTAAGGAAAATGTGATTGGTCGTTAGTGTAGATGGTTGGACATGAGAGAGAAAGTGGAGTAAATGCGTTTTTGTTGTGAGTATGACAAGTGAGACCCATTTCCATTTTAGGAAAAGTGAACCTATAAATGGGACACCCATTTGGGAAATAAGTGAACTTATAAATGGGACGGATGGAGTATTATACTAGCATTTGCTACTTTGCTTTTTTGTTCATCATTAAAGTGGTACGCCTTGAAGAGTATGTTTCCTCCTTACGGAACTTTCTCCTAATTTATGAGTTTATACCCTATGAACTTGTAGATAAGAATCACCTGGTCAAATTAAGTAAACAAACATGAAATGGTAGCCTCACATTGTTATGGGTATTCCATGAAATTAGTGTATTGATTTTTGTAAAAAAAATTGAAGGGGACTTCTTCAATTGGTACAAAACGAATATAATGTCCGGTGTTCGGTGATAGGTTCTCATCATTTCATTTGAAAAACCCACACTTAACCTTCTTGGCATCGGCCATCAGGAGGAGAAATTTCACTTGACCTTCAAAGAAGCAGCACCAATAGCTGGGCATTAGAAATTTTGAGGCCTTCTTACTTATGGAGTCAACGCTCATTAAGTTAAGCAGAAGACCTTAATAGGCATTTATTGAAGGGAGAAGCTAAAAGTTGCTCCCTTGACATTTGTTAATACGCTTCTTACACAAGTTTTGCACTGAGAACAGTTATCTGGAAGTTTGCAAGTTCTGCATTGTTGCATATTTTTTATGGGAACCATTTCTAATAAAAATTCTTAAGGCTTCGCTGGTAGAACCTATATTTGGTTGAAGCATGGTTTTAGGTTTTCATCACGCACAAACTTTGCGATCCTACTAAAACATTTTTGGAATTAGTTTGATTTTATACCTTTTAGTGAACGCTGCCCGGATTACCCTTTCTGTACGCTTTCTTATACAGGGAATAGTTTGATTTGAGGAACGTCGAGTTCAAGGGAAAATTACTCATGCGGTTGCACATGCCCATGCTATTCGGTTTAGTGTGTACGCCTTTTGGTGCTTTTTAAGAGCTGATTCTTGTCATCTAGAGTGCTAGAGCACATCTTTGCTTACTGCGGGTTTCCTTCCCCAGTCGTCTGGATTTTTATGTCTACGTCTACTTTACTGCCTGTCATCTGCGTTTCAAAGCTGCTTTTGCATAGAATTGAGGCGGGCTTGTCGAGCACAAGCGTGGGTAGACTTTGTTTACTGAAGTTGGGCCAAATTTGAGTAATTACAGCAGAGAAATGCATCAGGAGCCTGTTTTTAAGAATTAAATAGGAAGAACAAAAGTTTGAGGGTTTTGAAGGTTTGAATAATTTGAGAATGCAGGAATATAAGTAATAAGATAACAAAGCGGAAAAGAAGAGGATCGAACGTTGCATCACCCTGAGTATACCTTAGGCATCAGTCATAGGGTTCTTGAGCATGGCAATCATGATTCTTGATTATCACACTCAACTCAAGGACTGCATCACCACGATTCAAAGAAAATTACTGCAGGAAAACTTGAATTATTAGCTTGATTTTTTATTTTTTTAAATTGAAAGTATTACAAGGGCTTATATAGGCTTATGCTAGTCCTAAACTAAAAAATGACTTGGATTTCTAATCGGGAACTAGCAAAGACAGCTAAACATAGATCCTACAAGGATATGGGCTTCACTTAATACAGAATCTTTAACTATTATCTGTGGTTAGTATGAAAATATATTCTTCGGTAGCAGGAAAATTACCACAATGCCCTTGACTCCTAAAGTAGAAAATTAATATAAATTAACGGCAGCCTATTATCCTAATTTTATCTTTTGATGAGATTCCTTTAAGTTACTTGACATATCAAGTTTTTACGTACACTACTCCTTGAAACTTGGCAGATTCGAGGGCTTGTTGTACTCTTGAATTTAGTTTTACCTGACCTCTTATTTTCTGCAGCAGGGAGGGAGGGAGAAACCTGAGTAATGAAGATGCTTGTATAATATGAGTTGTCTTATGGTATTCAGATCTCAATAAATGACATGAACTCCCATTTACTAATTAGTTTCAGTGACAAAAGGGATTTTTTCAGCATGTTGCTACGAAGCAAAGGAAAATCAGAAAAATTCTGTTGGTGGTTGAGCTGTGACACTGTTTATCTTTTTGGTTCTCATGATTGGATGAATATGTGTCACCTGTTCTCTGCTCATTTTTTTCCTTCTTGTTTTGTTTATTCAGCATGTCTTGGTAGAACAAATAATAAGGCATAAAAGTTAGCTTCTCCAAGAACACTGTAGGGTGGAGTGTGACATATCTTTTCAACCTTCTAAAGTATCATTTCACTAATTTTATATAATAGTAGCAGTTTTTTTTGATAAGTAACTAATGTCAGTAATTTTACCACCACTTGATCAAGGCTAGAATGGACAGATTTTTGGTTCAATTTGTTAAAGTCTTGAGCAAGTTGTCTCTTTAAATCACCTGAATTGACAATAAACCCATTCAAGTACTAAGGAAAAACGGACAATATAATGTTCTTCGGTTAGTGAGGGCCACATAAATACCAATGCTCCCTCCATTACAAATAAAGTGTCCCATATTCTTTTCCGGGATGTTCCAAAAATATTTATTTCAGATTTACCTTTCAAGAGACTGTTTTGACTTTAAAACTTCATGTACTTAAATGAGAATGCATCCTCCACATTAATAATGTTGACAATAGGGGAGAATCCCATCTCAGAATCTTCCACACTTTGATCCTTAACATCTGCTACTAAGGCGACTTGTTAGCCTTCTCCTATTGATCTATGTAAGATGCCATGGCTTGTTGTCTAGCTTGCTCTAGAGGTATGTTCAACATCATAATGTAATCTATTAGAAAAGCTAATGAGCTGCTGGAAAGAACTTCATGAACGCACACACTCAGTGAAGTCATTTGGGAATTTTAGTGTATTCAACTAATTGATCAAAGCTTACAGACATCCTCCTTATATA
Source organism: Adenophora triphylla var. japonica (assembly GCA_022495995.1). Lineage (NCBI taxonomy): Eukaryota > Viridiplantae > Streptophyta > Magnoliopsida > Asterales > Campanulaceae > Adenophora > Adenophora triphylla. The sequence continues at coordinate 336,178 of JAFEMH010002072.1, read as the reverse complement.
TTCAAAAAAAGGAGGGAAACTAACTGACTAACTATAAAGATGCTAACAACCTAACTACTCCCTCCGTCCCTAAATGAATGTCAAAAAAAAGTTTCAAATTTGTTCTTGATCAAGAGCAAATTCTTTAAAAAAATCGACATTCATTTAGGGACAGAGGGAGTAATATCTATCTGACTAACAGTTTGAACAAAACACTTTAACTATTTACAATTCGTGCCACTTGGTTGAACTATACAAAGTGGTGCTATCTTTTCAACCAGAGACTTCATTCTTCAATTGTTGAATACAAATAGCTTGATGAACTTGACTAGAAGTAGACTTTGGTATAATATCAATATAGTCCATTTGAATACCCATTGAACTGTATCGTCAACATTAAACATAAAGGATATACAAGGATTCGGCTCTCAAATCATGCCTTGTATTCACTTAATGATGATTGAAGAGAGTAAACACATAATATTTCCAGTTAACTGATTTATTCAGTATCGAATTAGAGCTGCTTTTGCTTGGTAGACCTTGGCACATACGTGTTAATATGACAGGACACAATTCTGACAAGCTCTCACATACTTTTTTCCGAAATAGTGTGGAGCCATATTCTGTACTGTTGACCTTCCCTTTTCCCCCGAGTTTGAATTCAAAGATTGTCACCTAGTTTGAATTCAAATGTTTGAGGGAAAATCTAAAGATTTAACTAAATTTCAAACCATTCTCTTACCTTGCATATTAATTAAATGCTACTCTTCTCTTGGGACGGAGGTAGTATAACTAACAAAGTTGGTAGAAAGCAAAGTTCTGATCCTGACAGTTTATAGCAATATATTTTTATTATGTTTTTAATAAAGTAGGAAGGTTAACCCATATTTCTCAAAGGTACTCCCAAAATGTTCATAGTGTATCCCATCGTGTCTAGACATGCCAAAAAGCGTCCAGGTGTTTTGGAGGGCTTAGAAGTTGGAAAAATCTGACACACCCAAGGATTTTTGATGGTTCATTGGAGCTTTTCATGTTTATGATCTACCTTTATTTTCCGTTTGAGGTCTGCTGAAAGTGTTTTCGCTTAGTTTAGGGTTTTGTGGTGAGACTCTTGTTGCCAATAGCTGTAATTGCCTAGCATGTTTGATTGTTTCAAGCGTAGTCCATTTTTGTGTCTTGTCAATTGCTTTAATTGTGTA
>JAFEMH010002072.1:0-330000 GCA_022495995.1 Adenophora triphylla var. japonica | reverse complement strand
GTCTTTTTCTCTTTATTCTCTACTGTTCCGTGTATGTTTTGATCATTAATTTTTTTCCCTTTTAAAAAAAATCATATCTTCAGTTAAGATTTATAGGCCTTAACTCGCTTTTGCATGCTTATAGAACTTGATTTCTTTTCTTCGTTATGTTTTATACTTTAAATTTATTTCACTATCTTAAACTAGGAGTATTTGTTTCGTTAATTTGAACTATGTGGTTTAAATTTTTGCTCCTTTTGTCTTAGAATTCTCTCTTTTGGGATCGAAATTACATTTAGAATACTATTATTAAGTAGAAATGACATTTATGAAATGTTTTATTTTTGTCTAACATGTTTGAATTTTTGTTTATATGTTACATGTATATTTATATATTTTTTTCAAATATTTATTCTATTTTTTGCCGCTTTTCTATCTCCTTGCCTTTCGCTCTTTTCAGGTATGTATCGCCCACCTCTCGCCTTTCGCCTTTAATAACTATGGAGTTGGGTATTTGAGTCTTTGCGTAAATCGTGATTAAACATACTGCTGTTTCCAAGGAAATAGTACTTGCTTCTGCATCATTGTGCTACCAACATCATAAGCTAAGCAGGAATTTTAAGTGTAGGAGGTACCTTAATATGAACGTCAGAGATTTATGAACCTCTTACTTGAATATAGTTATTTTTTACTCCACACTAATCATTGTTCTGTTGAGAAGCTGTTAACCATGCATAGTGTTCTTGCTAATGATTTTGTTACATTATAGTTTCATTTGTCACGAAAAAAATTAGTTTAGAATGATCATTCTCCCTGCATTTCGTTTCAATATTTTTTTGTTTCGAATGGCAATTTTGATTGTCTTTATTGTTTTCATTAACAGCCAAAGACTGAGACCCACAATTCATGAAATTATTACAACTAAAATTAGAGCATATGCGGATCATGTTAAAACTTCTAGGCCTGGCATTGGCCAGGCGGCCCGAACTGCTACGACTGGTCTTCATTATCTAAAAGGACAGTTGCAGAGCTATCAGTTGCCAAAACAGAAACGTCAGAATGGGATATCGCTTGCTGGAACACTATTGGCAGTCAGCCCTGTCTCACCTGTAATGGCTCCCATGGGAACGGCGCAGGCTGCTGCAAAAGAACTTCTCAATTCCATTTTGGACACTGTTATTCGGATTTTTGGTCAGATTAAAGCAAACTTTGATTCTCCCCCTCTTCTCAATCTGTCTGTCTCCCTCTTCCATCTATGTTGAATCTGATTTTTATTACCATAATATTCAGAGAACCACGTTATCGTTGGAGAGCTTCTAGAATCAAAATCTTCTCAACAGATTGACATGAACACACCGAAGTCAATGGCAGCAGAGATAACTTGGAACTCTGACTCTGATGCATCTCATGATACTGGAGGCTACAGCATCGGCTTTTCCATGACGGTTTTACAGGTAATAACTTGGCAGTGAAAAAGCGTGCTTTATTTTGTTCTTTGCGCTATCATCAGTAAGAATCAAAATTCCTGTAAAGCAGACTTTTCAGGGATAGTTCAATCTGATGTAACTTCTTTGGGTACCATCGTGCATGTCCTTGTTTCAATGGACTTCTCATCATCTTTATATCCCATTATTTTATTTGCCTTAATACTTTTCTAGTTTTCTTTAAAAAGACGCAAAGCAGAAGAAATATGAAATTGTTAAAACTTGTCAAAGAGAAATATAATTGATCATTTGCACTCCAATATTGTGCTGTAGAGCGAATGCCAACAACTCATATGTGAGATTCTGCGAGCAACTCCAGATGCTGCATCTGCAGATGCTGCTGTACAAACTGCTAGACTCGCAAACAAGGCCCCTTCGAAAGATAAGAGGCAAGTTTCTAGCATGTCATCATTTATTGTATTTTTGTTTTTATTGTTGATGTCTATGCTAGTTTGAAGGACACTGCTCCTCCTCATATCCGTCTCCTTTTTCCCGTCATATTGCTTCTATTTGCTTCTGTGAATAGTATGTGATCTTCTTGGACCCTTCAGTAAATCCCAATGATAACAAATGTGAAAAATGACTGTTTGCTTCTTTGGGGCCATGCCTTTGTGTTCCTACTGAGAACAGAAGGATGAAAATTCAAATTTTCTGGTGTGGGATTTATCTGGTACTGTGGTGCATCTGTGCCGAAACAAATGCTTGGATATGTGAGAAAAGAGTTAATATGTAAGTCTAATGTGGGATCAGGTGGTCTAATTAGCCTCACTCTGGCATAACAGTTTTGGCGTTTTGGGGTCTTGCTTTGACTCTTAAAAGGGATTGGTATGGTTTTGGGGCGACTCTTTTTCCTTTTTCTATTGTCTGATCCTAAGAAGCACCGACACCTCGGACGCTGTGACACAAACTTTTCGGAGAAGTTCCGACCCTACATACCCATGATACTTTACATTTAAATTTATTTTTAACTTTTATTATGAGTATTCCTTGACCCAGGACCCATAAAAGACTACAAAAGTTTACAAATAAAGGTCTCATAAAAACCACCACATCACATTAAATTCACTTCATTCCGTATTCAATTGTGAGAAGTCAGCGATGGCATACCTTCGTTCGTATAAGACGAGCCTCGGAGTTAAAGCCCTAATCAAAATTCAAAAAGAACATGATGGAGATTGAAGACAAAAGATGGTCGGGTAGTCGCCATGAGGTGACTGCAGTGTGTCTCTCTCTCTCTTTCGTGTCAGTTGACGTTTGCAAGCAATCATAACACTGAAACTGCTCTTCAAGTTTCAATTTAAGTAAATCATATGGTTTGACCCCTTTAAAACTTTCACTTTGGCTCCTAAAGTTTCAAAAAAATAAAATAAATTTCCTACGGTTTCCCAAGGTGTCAAAGAGTTTCAGAAAATCACAATATATAATAAATAATAATAATAATAAAACATGCCGCTTTTGGTAGTGTCGAGGACGTGTTGGAGTGTTATCTGAAAGTGTCAGGTGTCGGAAATTGTCCGACACGTTACATGCTGAGCTAGGGAGGAGTTGTGCTTCCTATATTTGACCCGTATCCTCTTCTCCCACTTTTTTTGGACACTTTATTTACCCTTATGCATTATTCCTCTTGATACCTCTTGTCTTTTTCCATGAAATTGGGCTCTTGATTTTAAGCTAATTTTTTGTTGCAATATGTAAGGTGTACAATATGCTTGCATTTAGCTTCTCCGATGAAAATACTTTGACCGTATCCAAATTTGTTTCCAACGGTTAAATGTCACTAATGGGTACTCAAAGCATTTTGAAGTGTTGGAGTAACATAGCTCTGGCACCTTCTTTATGTACGCTATAGTTGAATCACTTGGGTAGGCAATTGACTAGTCAAATATGAATCCAAACAAAAGGAAACACATAAGATTGCTTCTTCCAACGCATTATGAAGCATATCTGATGATTGGTCATAGAAGTACTTTATTAAGAAGCTTTGACGCTATCATGGTTAGGTATGATCAATTTATGCTCGCATGTATGAAGATAAAGATAATTTACATTCCTAACAACTATAGGAGAATATTCCCATCTATTTGCAACAGGAAGTAACACTAACTATTAGCTACATATGGTGGAACACGTTACCCCTTGAAGATGATTGCGTTCTTTCTGTTTTCCTGAAATATCCGTATGGAGACAATCACAACATAAATGATTTTGGATAGGACACATGTGCTGACTTGTACACGAACTTATAAGGATGGATATATTTTCTTTAATTTTTTTATTTTTTTTAAATATTGCCTCAGTTTTTTTTTTTTTTTTTTTTGATAAGTAAAAATGTATAAATAACATCAAAAAGCGCCACATCAGGTGACACAACTTAGCATATATATTTCTTACGAATCTGCAAGTTATCACCTGTAAGAATAGCTGCATTAGTGGCCTCCCAAACAAAAAAGGTCACTCTTAGCGGGACATTTGATATCCAAACTGCTTTTCAAGGGAAAACATGCCTACTGCTGGTGGTCAAAATATATGGTTGACAATTTAACAGAGAGACAAATGCTTGTATCTCCCTTCCAAATAACTATGCCTTCTCTTCCATAAATAAATCTGCTGCGAATAAAGATTAACAAAAAAAAATGTTGAAAGAGAGTCTAATTCCCACTCTTGAAGATGCCTTCTCAAAATTGGGCTCCAAGTGACTGAACCTTCATGAATATGCAAAACGGAACTAACCAACTCCTCCTTATTGGCTGCAATATTATGTGGCACACAATGTTACATTTACCTTTACACCTTCTTTAAAGGTTGTTGACGGGCATGCCTCCTACTCAAACGGAGAAAAGCAAGGGGCACTATAACATTCTCTTAGCTTCTCAATAGTAATGCCACTGGAGAATAACGGGTTAGCAAAATTTTCTAATATCATTACTGACTTTATAGGAAAGTTCTGTATTAGCAGAGTACTTCCTGGCGCATCTGGAATTTCCTCCAATTTATTGATGGGCATATTACCTACTATCATTGAATTCTTTAGGACCCCAGTTCCTGGGGTACTCATTAGCAAGACATTATTTAAACAAACCAATTTACATAACAAATTCCTTTAGGACAATAGAAAACACTGTCTTAGTTACTCAATTATGTCTTTCACAGAAATGCCCACATGCAACTTTACTGTCTGATTACCATATACTAACTGTATGCTATTTCTCATGGTTACAGGGATGGGTCAGATGATGGCCTTACCTTTGCTTTTCGCTTTACGGATGCTACCATATCTGTTCCTAACCAAGGTGAGACATTCTGTTGCAACTTGTAGATTAGTTGTTTTCTTCAGGAGTGATTAGTTATCTTCTTTTGTTTTCTTTGGTGACTGAATGGCTTTATTTGTTGGGTCATCTCTGAAATGGTAGATATAGGTTCACCACTCTCTTTTCGGGTGTGTGAAATTAGATGATTCACACTTTACCGCGAACAATTGTACTATGTTTAGTTAGTAAATTCAAATTTCATGTTTTCTGGAAACACGCTGTTACATGTTCGTCTCAGAAACTAGCTGAATTCTCAAACGTAAAGGTGTAAAGGGTATCCTTTTGAATATTTTGAGAACATTTAAAGCTGTCACAATTTAAGAAATGGTTGTTCCATTTTGGAACATCAAATTAAGTGTGACCTTTCCTTATTTGGAAAATGTTTCAACATCAAGGTTTATTATACCTTCTTGGTTGTGAGAGAAAAAAAGGAAGTGAACGCAGCGGCGGACCCAGGAATTCCAGGCAGCCCGTGCTGTCAAGATTCAAAAAAGAGGTGTTAAATTTAAAAATAACTTACCGCGCTCCTTTTTTGTTCTTGCTTTTTTTTTTTTTTTAAAGCTTGACAAGCAATTATATACAACAAAAAGAATATCAAAAGTCAATGTACATTTAAAAGCATTTCAAAACCCAAATAAGAAATCAGCATTTGATCAAATTATTTGATTATCCTGGTCAACATTATGTTCAATATATAATTAAATAAGCATGAATTGTTGTTCTTATTTAACTTTTGAAGGCGCTGAGCCTTTTTTGTGGTTTATTCCGGTTCAGTTTTGTGGCAGACGCTTACCCAACCACCTTTTTTTCTTTTTACCCCCTAAATTTTATTAAAATTAAAATAAAAGCATGAATAAAAGTGATGGGGATTAGACCTTACCATCATAAAACAATGCAAAGATGCTACAACATTACCCCAGTGCCACAAAGGCACCCACCTACGGTGGGGTAGGGGTCCTAGGGGAGTCGGATGTACGCAGCCTTGCCCCTGTATTAAGGCACAAAGAGGCTGTTTTCGGTTGACCCACGATGAAAATTGCGTCGAAAATTGCATGGACTGGCTGCTGCTTCATAACAATGATGAATAATTATCCTCAAGTTCTTCTAGTTCCGCGTTTTTTCGACCCAACTTCGAAAGTATGTCTTTTTGTTAACCGGTATGAATCCATTATCTTCATCGTCTTCTAGTTCCGCGTTTTTTCGACCCAACTTCGAAAGTATGTCTTTTTGTTAACCGGTATGAATCCATTATCTTCATCGTAGTAGTCTTCAAGAGATTGACCATATGCCATTGGCGCCCAAGGAGAGACATCCACCCCTCCTACCATACCCCCGTAAATCCGAGCGTCATCATATTCAGGACTGTTTCAAAAGGATACTGATCAGGTTCAGAGTCATACTTTTCCTTAATAGAATTATTCTTCAAATTTGATGGGGGATCCACATTATCTAGAGTATCTAGAAGACTCTGAGAAAGAATAATGGGTATCGCCATTGGTAAATGTTTGGGTGGGGGTACAACACGAGGACTTCCTAGGGGGTCAGCCATCCTAGTACTCTCGCCCAAGCTGAGCCAATATTTAATTTGCTTATGTCAAACAAAATGATTTTGAGTGAGCTTAACTAAATTGATGACCCCATAAGGCACCAAAAAAGGAGTAGATTTAAAATGTATACTTGATTTATTAAAATGTATACTTGATTTAATTGAGTAATGGGCCCTACTGTCTGATCGAAGAATCTCACATTGGGCAGAATATACAGTAAAAGAGTTCCCTCATTTACATTCATTCCCCTTAACCTTTAAAAAAATTACAAAATGGACCCTATATTTAGCAAAAAGCAAGATATTACGTTGAGAGTTTAGCGGGAAAGAACTAAGGCATTACTTTTGCAAAGCCTGTTTATTCAAATAGGACACTATTTCTGGGACAGGGGAGTAATATTTATTTAATTGGACATTTTAATGAGGGGGTTTTCTATCGTTTTATTGGCTTGCCCGCCAAGTTTTCTCCTCTTTTTGTTTATTTCCGTCATTTTCTTCACCTTTTCATCTCTCTCAATAATTTCCTTTCAATAAAGTTTGTGGTTCCTGCTCAATTTTTAATAGGGTCTGATCTCATTCGTCAAGGATGGAACAGGAGAGGTCCAAATGTCCTCCAAGAAGGTTATGGATCTGCAGCTGTCTTGCCTGAGCAGGGCATATATCTAGCAGCATCTGTATACAGACCAGTTGTCCAGGTTTATACCATCTTAATCCATTCGAACCTTTGTTATTTGAGGGTATGCTATTATATTGTTTGCCTCTCTTTAACTTGTTATTTTTGCAGTTCACGGACAAAATTGCTTCTATGCTGCCTCAGAAGTATTCTCAACTTGGGTGAGTCTGTAGTGGTTGCATGCTTGAGAGATTCATTTTGATATTTAGTTTTGACCGTTCAAGAATACCCCTATACAGATGTAATATCTTGAATTCAAAGCACTTCCTTTTGTCGTTTCTTTCTTGTTGACCTTGTAGTGGTAAAGTAAATGGACAAAAGGGTAAAACTCACAGGAAGTTTGAAGGATTAATTGTTTAATATAATGGGGATTTTGGCAAAGTCAAACAGCACACAAATCTTTTTAACTATCTGTAAACAAATGCAGGATATGTTATATTGTTTTTGTTCCATGTATGAGGGGGTTAAAGAGGGAGGAGGTATTTCTGTAAGTGGGGAAAAGGAAGTTAAGTGAAAGTGGTATTCAGGCAAGACATTCAAGCAGACATATGAAACACAGATTAACACACTTAGGGCACGTTTGGTAGCAAATAGTACCACCCCCTTCCACGAGATAAATATTAAGGGGATACGCCCCTTATCGGACCCAACCTTCTAATTAATCCAAAAGTTTAAAATCATACCAAACAACCTTGTCCGGTATTATTTATTCTATTCAGTTTTTATCGGGTTATCAAACAACCCCTTAATATAAAAATAGCAAAAATTTAAAGGCATATGAAGGTAGTGTGATATTAACTGGGTTTGGAAGCAATTGATTGGAATAATTTACTGTTCACTGCTTTCAAGGGTTACTTATTGACTCTTGAATGCAAATCTTTACTGTTTGTTATGATGGATGAGTTCTGATAAAGGAATTATTGGGTTTATTGAGCCATTGCTAGTCATTACTTACCGTGTAGGAATTGATAAAGCTGTATTATTGTGGCTCTTGTTCTTTGTTTCTTTTGGATTTAGCCATACTCTACACAATTAATCACAATCCTTTTACTATTAGAGATGGACTTCAATAGATAAACCCCTTCCTAAGTCTGCTGGTAGAAGTTTAGGGTCAGGAGGAAGTGAAGTTATTACCTTCATGCTCTTATAATAACAATAATAATATGTAATATTAATAGTTACAGTTATTAAAATCATGTTAGAAATGCCGTAGATTGCTTAATACTATCACATTAGCTTATAACCTTGGATAATCATGTTTAGGGAGTCGCACTATGCCATCATTGGATCTAGTTGATCTCTGTCAGATGGACTCGCCTGCTGGTGTTAGGTGTGGATGCTTGTCTAGAAGTCGGATCCAGGAAACCATGATATTTGGATACGTGGTCTCGGTGAAAAGAGATCCAAAAATAGGTTGCGAGTATGTGGCCTATGGCCGTATATTCATATGATGGATATGATATGGAATTAGAGGAATATATTGAAGTCATCAAATTTCGGGTGCATATATTCAAGAATAGTTGACAACTTAATAGCTGAATATTTCAGAAAGTTCAAGGACTTCATGTACTAGATGTCCAGATTACTCCTTGAAGGGTCCGTCACACACCCCATACACTCCTGTATGGAAGACTTGAGTGAAATGATTAGTCCATGTTACTCAGTAGTTGATTACCTAATTTCTATTGATTAGGCGAGTCTATGTTTGGGAGTTCTTAAAAAGACCTTATATCCTAAACCTGTTAAGCTCATTCGCTGCTCTTTCATGTCTAGTGAACTCATGTTTGAAACATGCAGATTGCTACTATTCGTTCTTACTCTATTTCCTATGTTTAAGGCATTTCTCTGTTTTTTTTTCTATATTAAGATTGGCATACTTGAATGATGCAGGAATGACGGACTGCTAGCATTTGTGGAGAACTTTGTTAAGGACCAATTTTTGCCGACAATGTTTGTAGACTACAGAAAAGGGGTGCAGCAAGCAATATCAAGCAAGTTTTATGATTATTAGCTCTGTATTTTGATTTCGACTGTATGGGAAACCATATTATAAGAATATGTTTTTCTGTTTAAATTCTAATATTTTCTGCCTCTCAGAAGTTGTTAGCAAGTGATATTACCTTTTATCGAGCATAGACCACTAAAACCTGTGATATATAATTGCACTTGGTAATGTGGACATACTGAAGTGATATATAATTCTCTGAGATACTAATATGATAATCTCTTGCCATGGGTGAATATGAGATACAAGTGAATTTTTGGCACTTTAATACAGTTCGCTTCAAATGTTTTCTGAAATAATACATGTACCATGACTATGTCATCAACTCTATTGAATATTAATTCAAAGTCTTTTTCTTCAAATTATGTTAGTAAATTCTAGAAACTGATATATTATTTTAGCTTTCTTGTTGTTTCTGCTATAGAATATTTAATTAATAGTTTCATTTTTATAGGTCCAGCTGCATTTCGCCCCCGAGCACATGCTGCTGCAACGTACACACCATCAGTTGAGAAGGGGAGACCAGTTTTACAGGGGCTTTTGGCTATAGATTTTCTGGCAAAGGAGGCATGTTTTGTTTATGTTTTCTTTCTACTTGTATTTTATTTACTAATGTTGGTCCCTCTTGTAACCTACTCCATCCATTCCACGTTGTTAGTCCACTATTCCATTTTTGGATGTTTCATTTTAAGAGTCCACTTTCAAAAGCTTTATATATTATTTTTTTCTTCAATTGTTTTCTTTCTTATTCAAAATATGATTGTTTTCTTATATATTTTAGAAAAAGGATTATAAATAGTACAAATCATAAGAAATACAAAGGCATAAATGTACAAAATCAAAAAGTTTGACATTCAAACGTGGACTCTTTTACATGAAATGGAGGGAGCAATAGCAAAAAATCTGGTGCTTAAATGCTTAATTTGGTTCAGGTCTGCGATTTTGAAGTATAGCCACACTTGAATTCTTCATAGATTCATAACTTTTTCTATGTCAGCACTTTGGTTATAAATGGAAAATAGTCTGTAAAGTTTGAAGATTGACATACCTCTCATCATCGCATTCTCTTCTTGTTTGTGTTGTTCCTTTTGGTTCCTGTGTGCAGTGGCGAAGCCACCTTAAGGAGATGTGGGTCACTTGACCCCTTTCTCTTTTTTAAAATGTCATTTTATTACCTTCAAATTTCAAAAGGTACACTAAAATGCTATATTTGTCAATTTTGACCCTTTTACTTGTGGCAAAAATTGTACTAAGATATCATTTGATCCCTTGTGCCAAATTTTAATATCACGAGTATAGCTTTTATTTCCTAAGCAATGTTGACCCCCTTTGAAATTTTTCAAGCTTCGCCACTGCATGTGTGCATGCAATTTGAGACTAGGTTCTTATTTAAACAAACTTACTTTGCCATAGAAATAATTATGTTGTTGTATACACTGACCTTCTTTACTCGCACATGTTTGATCTAGGTGCTTGGATGGGCTCATGCAATGCCAAAGTTTTCTGGCGACCTAGTGAAGTATGTGCAAACTTTCCTTGAACGTACATATGAAAGATGTCGCACGTCTTACATGGAGGCAAGGATAATTGTCTCATCCCTCATCTTTTCACCTACAATATTATTTTTCATTCTTCCTGGCTTATCCTTTTACTTGTTTGGGATGCCCCCCCCCCCAGCCCCCCCAGAAAATGTCCCCTTCCAAAACTTTCCATTTTAGGCAAACAAACTTTACATATTCACCCTTAATGAGTTATGTCTGACTTGTGGAACATTGCCGTCATGTCTTTGGTTGTGTGCTTGTCTGAATAAGGGAAAACAACCCTTCAGAGGGCGAAAGTTTTACCTGTGAATAATTGCAAGTACCACTTTTTGATGTAGGTCTCTTCCAGTTGTAACTTGCATCTAAATTAGCATGGGACCAGAAGCTAAACATAGCTGTCATTGGTTTTAGTAGCCTTTTGATTAGACTCAAAAATCCCGAGTATTCTATTTGCTTTATTTTTTACTGTTTTTTTTTTCCATTTAAAACTTTGGTTGTCATTTCTTTGGATTCTTTTTGTAGTTCAAGCTTGAGATTAATTTGTTAGTGCTCTACAGTTGGAAGACGGTAAACTAGGCCGTTATGGCTCACAAGTAGCATAGTATGTGACCTTTTGGGCTTAAGTACTCCTGAAGTTCATTTGCGGAAACCCCAAAATAAATATATCTGTAGGGTTTCGAGGGTCCATGCGCAGCGGAATAATGCAAATAACTCGAATACCTAAAGCCCTAGAATCCGTTCTAGATGAATAATTAAGAATTATGAATTAGGGTTACCAACCTTGATTGCCTTTGTCGTTGATATACGTACTCTAACTCCAGATTGAAGAATTAGCAAGTCTTCAATATACGATCTTTCAATCACGAACAAAAGATCTTGAGTAGCGAAGATCCTCTACGAGTATCCACGCGATGAACGAACCCTAGAACTCTTTCTAGGAGGATTGCTAGACCCCTTGATTGAAACCTTTTCAATCTATATGTATTATGGAATTGGTGTGATGATTTTCAATTCACAATTGAAAAACCTCTCTATTTTGTCTTTCTCAAAGCTCAAAATTCGTGACTGGCTGCTAGGGTTGAAGAGGGATTCTATTTATACTCAATAAATATTATGCCCTATTAAAACCCTCGGGAAAAACCGGTTTCAGCATTCAGCGGACATGGGCGGTCGCCCGTCGGATACATGGGCGGTCGCCCGTGTGTCCCGAGCTTAATCCCGTCCTCCGAAAACCCATATGGGCGGTCCGCCATAAGGTCGGGCGGTCACCCATGTGTCCAGAGCTTAAACCCTTATTCGAAAACCAACATGGGCGGTCGCCCATAAGGTCATGGGCGGTCGCCCATCTAGACAGTCTCCAATGCCCAGTTTTCAAATAACATGGGCGGTCGCCCATAGCACCTTGGGCGGTCGCCCAACACACCGTAATCCATAATTCCATTTTTGACAATTCGTTCGATGCGTGTTACCCCATAGGACTATATTATGTTGGCAATGAGTTCGATCACATCGATCCTCATAAGACATGAGCGGACTCTAGCAAGCCATCATGTCTACCCAAATAATATAATATCAAGTTCGTTTTTCCTACATAGAACATATCACAATCCCATTGTCACACGATGTTATATTGAACATGAGTCATGGTCCACGTCAACTCATATTGTTCAATGCTTTCTCGTTATCAAGTAAATTGATTAATCGAATGATATTAATCATATTAATTCATTCGGGCATAGCCATGCACTACATCAATCTTACTCACGAGTGGCAAAGCAAACATCTCTCTTTACGAGGGACAAGTTTCCATCTTGACTTATCATTCTTCCCAACAAGAATCATATCATGCCAATAATAGCCCTTATTGTTGTCCGGTTAAAGACAACGTTAAACTATATCAAACATGATATTCATAGTGGAAGACGATGATAATCTCGGGTCGAAGGATATCGATGATATGACTATATGAGATTTATTTATGACATACGACCATGACATAAATCTCATAATGGGTCAAGTCCAGTACCTTGTTCTCTACAAGTACCCATGAATCTAATGTGCATCTCTATGCATATAATCATCACATGATTATCCATTAGACATCATACTAGTGCTTCATAAGTACTAGGGACACAATTATTAATGTAAACATGCAAACACATATAATAATCAAAGAAACAATCTCATATATAAATAAGCAATGACATTACATAAAGGTCTATCTCTATAGGCCTAGGGCACTAACACCTACAAGTCTCCCACTTGCACTAGGCCCGGTCACTCATGTATCTTATACCCGTGGACCTAACATGACCATCATGTTTAGCTTGTGGCAAAGGCTTGGTGAGAGGGTCCGAAATATTGTCATCCGTGGGTACCTTGCATATCTTGACGTCCTCCCTTTCACAGATTTCTCGAATGAGGTGAAAGCGTCTCAAAATGTGTTTGGATCGGCGATGTGACCTAGGTTCTTTTGCTTGGGCAATAGCACCATTATTGTCACGGAAACGACTCTATCGGGTTAGTGATACTCGGAACGACTTCTAAGTCACTAACGAACTTCTTGATCCAAACCGCCTCCTTACCGCATCCGATCTTGCTATGTATTCGGCTTGTTGTAGAATCGGCAACGGTGCTTTGCTTGGAACTCTTCCAACAAACGGCGCCTCCATTTAGCATAAACACAAACCCAGATCGCGATCTAAAGTCATCTTTGTCGGTTTGGAAGCTTGCATCTGTGTAACCCTTTACGACGGATCATCTTCCATTCCTCCAAATACCAAGAATACATCCTTAGTTCTTCTCAAGTACTTAAGGATATTCTTGGCTTGCTATCCAATGGTTCTCACCAGGATCGGGCTGGTATCTACTCGTTGCGCTTAGAGCATACGAGACATCGGGTCTAGTACACAACATGGCATACATGATAGATCCAATTGCCGAAGCATATGGAATATCACTCATCCTCTTTCGCTCATCATTTGTCTTGGGACAATGAGTCTTGCTAAGAGTAATGCCACGTCCCGTTAGCGAAGTTCCCTCTCTTAGAATTTTCCATGCGGAATCTTCTAAGGACCTTGTCAACATACGTACTTTGACTCAAACCAATCATCCTTCTTGATCTATCTCTATAGATCTTGATACCAAGAATATAAGCCGCTTCACCCATATCTTTCATTGAAAAACATTTTCCTAACCAAGACTTAACAGTCTCAAGTGCAGGAACATTGTTTCCAATGAGCAAGATGTCATCGACATATAGCACCAGAAATAGAACTATGCTCCCACTTATTTTCTTGTATACACAAGGCTCATCTTCGTTTTTGATGAATCCAAACTCTTCGATCGACTCATCAAAACGTAGATTCCAGCTCCGGGAAGCTTGCTTCAATCCATAAATGGATCTCTGCAACTTACATACTTTGTTAGAATTCTTTGGATCGACAAATCCTTCAGGTTGTATCATGTATACATCCTCAAGTAGGTTTCCGTTAAGAAACGCTGTTTTGACGTCCATTTGCCATATCTCATAGTCGTAATATGCGGCTATGGCAATTAAGATTCTAATAGACTTAAGCATTGCTACGGGCGAAAAGGTTTCATCATAGTCAACGCCATGAATCTGCCTATACCCCTTAGCAACTAGCCTAGCCTTATAAGTATGTACCTTCCCATCCATGTCGGTTTTCCTTTTGAAAACCCACTTACACCCTATGGTTTTTACACCTTCAGGTGGATCAATCAAGTTCCAAACTTGATTGTCGTACATGGATTTGATCTCGGATTCCATGGCTCCTAGCCACTTGTCCGAATCAGGAGTGGACATCGCCTCTTGATAGGAAGTAGGTTCATCATTCTCAATGATTTCTACTTCATTACTTTCCGTCATGAGAAATCCATATCTCTCGAGTTCGGATCGTATCCTATCCGATCTGCGAAGAACTTGTGTATCTTGAACCGGTTCCACAACAGCTTGTAAACTTGGTTCCGTCTCTACTATCGGTTCCTTGTCATTTTCGGGTTCTTGAATTTCTTCAAGATCAATTTTACTCCCACTAGTTTCTTTAGAGAGAAACTCTTTCTCTAGAAAGACACCATTTCGAGCAACAAACACTTTGTTCTCGGATTGGTTGTAAAATAGATATCCTTTCGTTTCCTTAGGATAACCAACGAAAATGCATTTATCAGATCTAGGTGCAAGTTTATGTTCAGAAACCAATTTCTTTACATAAGCTTCACAACCCCAAATCTTCATGAAAGATAAGCTAGGCTTTCTTCCATACCACATCTCATGTGGGGTTTTAGGAGCCGATTTAGTAGGGACCTTGTTAAGAGTGAAATCAGCTGTTTCCAGTGCATGTCCCCAAAAAGAAATAGGAAGGTTAACTTGACTCATCACCGATCGAACCATATCTAATAAAGTTCGATTTCTCCTCTCGGATACACCATTCCATTGTGGTGTTCCGGGTGGAGTAAGTTCTGAAACAATTCCACAACTTTTCAGATGATCGTCAAATTCTTGGCTTAAGTATTCACCACCTCGATCGGATCGAATGGTTTTAATAGTTTTGCCAAGTTGATTTTGTACCTCATTTTGAAATATTCTAAATATCTCAAATGCTTCACTTTTGTACTTCATCAGATATACATAGCCATATCTGGAGAAGTCATCAGTGAACGTTATGAAGTACCGAAATCCTCCCCTAGCAATGCTATTCATTGGTCCACACACATCGCATGTATGAGAGCCAATAAATCACTAGCCCTTTCACTACTCTTAGTAAAAGGAGCTTTAGTCATCTTGCCCAACAAACAAGATTCGCAAACATCATATGATTCATAATCATATGAGTCTAAATATCCATCTTTATGGAGTTTAGATACGCGTTTCTCGTTTATGTGACCAAGACGGCAATGCCATTTGTATGTGTTGTTCACATCATTTGGTTTAGATTTCTTACTAATATGATAAACATTCTCAACATTATTTTCAACATCCAAGACATAAAGGCCATTAAAAGAATGAGCAACACAATAAAGCATGTCATTCAAATAAATTGAAAATTTCTTATTCGCAATAAGAAAATTGTAACACTCATTGTCTAAACATGAAATAGAAATAATGTTTCTGCTCAAATCCGGAACATAATAATGCTTATTTAAAACTAAAATTAATCCGCTAGGTAAAGTGACTTCGTAAGTCCCTACTGCCCGATACAGACGACTCTTGCTCCATTTCCAACCCGTAGATCTACTTCACCCTCTTTGAGCGACCTCCTATTCTTAAGTCCCTGCACATTTAGACAAATGTGAGATCCACATCCGGTATCTAATACCCAAGAACTAGAAGTAGAAAGTAGAACATCTATCATATAGATACCTGAAGTCGTGGCAATCACATTGCCCTTCTTCTTCAGCCCTTCCTGATAAGCTTTGCAGTTACGCTTCCAATGCCCAGTTTCATTGCAATGGTAGCACACCGCATCCTTTTGGGATTTGGGTTGAGGCTTCTCAACAACGGCAACCTTTGCCTCCGGTTTAGCAACTTTTGCTTTAACCTTGTTTTTCTTGAACCCTTTTCCTTTGTTCACCATTAACACTTGAGTGGTTTTCTTGGTGACATTGTTCTCTGCATTCTTAAGCATCCCATGCAATTCAGACAGAGATTTATTCATTCCATTCATGTTATAATTCAGAACGAACTGATTATAACTTTCAGGGAGTGAATGCAATATCATATCCGTAGCCAGCTCCAACTGGATAGGATATCCAAGCCTCTCAAGGTGCTCGAGGTGACCCTTCATTTTCAACACATGAGGCCCAACAGGTTGTCCTTCAATCATCTTGCATGAATGAAGAGCCTTCATAGTGTCAAACCTTTCCTGACGTGCTTGCAACTGGAACATTTCCTTTAAATGATTTCCTAAATCATAAGCTTCCATGTGTACAAGGTCCTTCTGAAGGGCCTTACACATAGTAGCCAAGATCGTGCAACCAACATCTATAGAATCATCAACATGTTTCTTATGTTGGTCCCTTTCAGCCTTTAGGTGCATTAGCAGCAGGCTCAGGTGGAATGGGTCCATCGAGAATGTACAACTTTCTTTCCTGTTTGAGAACAATTCTCAAACAGCGGATCCAATCCACATAGTTGTTGCCATTCTCTTCTAACTTGTCCTTCTCAAGGACTCGATCGCAGTGACAAATTCCGATTAGTGTTAGCGGCCTATTGATCTACAAAGATATGCAACAAGATATAAACATGTATAAGCACCAATTTCATTTAAGAGATTAAATAATGTATTTCACAAATACTCCCACTAAATTATATAACATTCATATACAAACATGCATAATATAATTTAATAGGCTAAGACCCAACTTTAATTTAATTTCAAGCCTGGTATGGCACGACCGCTCAAAATTAAACTAAAAGGTAGATAACATTTATCAATCATATCTACATATGACTCTTAGATCTTTTATGAGATTATAGACATCATATGTCACATGTTTCAATCTCATCTTATGCCTTAGGCCCAAAACGTTTTGATAGCCTTATTGAGTTCAACCATTTTAAACGTATAGCAATCACTATTTGCTCATCTTGATCATACAAAGATAGAATTAATGTACCTCGCTATGGCGAGCCTACATAAAACTACCCAGTGTACTCGCAAGTGTTTAAAGTGGGTAGCATAAACAAACTCAAAATTTCAAAGAAGGTTCAATTTTTCATGTTTATCAATTAACATGGCATGGTTGATTCATGAAAAACTATATGAGCATAATTATGAACATGGAATGATGCAACCTGAAATCACATTTGGTCAGTAATTACTAGTACGCGGCCACGTGCTCCAAGGTTATCCCACACTTCCATCGAAGTGCACGTGGGAAGGTTTTGGTGTCCACCCATATACCAAGTAATACTTCACAAATATCCTAGATTAATCACATTAATCATATTAATGAAATTGACATCCCATAACCTAGATTAATCATATTAATCACATATTTCAATTTCATAATCATGGTATATCACTATATACAATTACTTCACAAGCAAAACTCATACAATTTCACATTCTAAATCATATTCATCATGAAAATTCATATAATCACATTACACAATTATCATGATTATCTAACTAAACATCATGAACGGGGCTCTGATACCACTGTAGGGTTTCGAGGGTCCATGCGCAGCGGAATAATGCAAATAACTCGAATACCCAAAGCCCTAGAATCCGTTCTAGATGAATAATTAAGAAGTATGAATTAGGGTTACCAACCTTGATTGCCTTTGTCGTTGATATACGTACTCTAACTCCGTATCAAGAATTAGCAAGTCTTCAATATACGATCTTTCAATCACGAACAAAAGATCTTGAGTAGCGAAGATCCTCTACGAGTATCCACGCGATGAACGAACCCTAGAACTCTTTCTAGGAGGATTGCTAGACCCCTTGATTGAAACCTTTTCAATCTATATGTATTATGGAATTGGTGTGATGATTTTCAATTCACAATTGAAAAACCTCTCTATTTTGTCTTTCTCAAAGCTCAAAATTCGTGACTGGCTGCTAGGGTTGAAGAGGGATTCTATTTATACTCAATAAATATTATGCCCTATTAAAACCCTTGGGAAAAACCGGTTTCAGCATTCAGCGGACATGGGCGGTCGCCCATGTGTCCAAAGCTTAATCCCATCCTCCGAAAACCCATATGGGCGGTCGCTCATAAGGTCATGGGCGGTCGCCCATGTGTCCAGAGCTTAAACCCTTATTCGAAAACCAACATGGGCGGTCGCCCATAAGGTCATGGGCGGTCGCCCATCTAGACAGTCTAATGCCCGCCAAATAACATGGGCGGTCGCCCATAGCACCTTGGGCGGTCGCCCAACACACCAGAATTCATAATTTCATTTTTGACAATTCGTTCGATGCGTGTGACCCCATAGGACTATATTATGTTGGCAATGAGTTCGATCACATCGATCCTCATAAGACATGAGCGGACTCTAGCAAGCCATCATGTCTACCCAAATAATATAATATCAAGTTCGTTTTTCCTACATAGAACATATCACAATCTCATTGTCACACGATGTTATATTGAGCATGAGTCATGGTCCACGTCAACTCATATTGTTCAATGCTTTCTCGTTACCAAGTAAATTGATTAATCGAATGATATTAATCATATTAATTCATTCGGGCATGGCCATGCATTACATCAATCTTACTCACGAGTGGCCAAGCAAACATCTCTCTTTACGAGGGACAAGTTTCCATCTTGACTTATCATTCTTCCCAACAAGAATCATATCATGCCAATAATAGCCCTTATTGTTGTCCGGTTAAAGACAACGTTAAACTATATCAAACATGATATTCATCGAGTGGAAGACGATGATAATCTCAGGTCAAAGGATAT
The DNA here is from genome assembly GCA_022495995.1 of Adenophora triphylla var. japonica. Lineage (NCBI taxonomy): Eukaryota > Viridiplantae > Streptophyta > Magnoliopsida > Asterales > Campanulaceae > Adenophora > Adenophora triphylla. The sequence continues at coordinate 311,025 of JAFEMH010002072.1, read as the reverse complement.
CGATGATATGACTATATGAGATTTATTTATGACATACGACCATGACATAAATCTCATAATGGGTCAAGTCCAGTACCTTGTTCTCTAACAAGTACCCATGAATCTAATGTGCATCTCTATGCATATAATCATCACATGATTATCCATTAGACATCATACTAGTGCTTCATAAGTACTAGGGACACAATTATTAATGTAAACATGCAAACACATATAATAATCAAAGAAACAATCTCATATATAAATAAGCAATGACATTACATAAAGGTCTATCTCTATAGGCCTAGGGCACTAACACCTACAATATCAACAATAGATTGGACAAAAGTAAAAGAACAGCTAAATTAGGTCCTCTGGCAGCATTGAATACTGTGTCATAATTCCTACTTTATCTAGACTTGGATATGAGAATCCAGTATGGATGTGGATCTGAGACTCCAACATGCCAAAAATTTAAGATTTCAATGTAGGTTCTAACTGCCACAAGTACCATGCCCTTGTCATGTTGTGTTGACACTGGTACTTCGACGAGAAGGAAGATGCCATAGCATCAATCTTGCCTGGGCTATTTTATGAGAGAAATATATTTGAAATTTTTCTCTCCTCTTGTCTGTCTTTGACTAATAATACTTATTCTATCCCAAAAGAGAGTCCTATTTTAGAAGTCATTTTTTTTTAAAGATTTTAGCTTTACTTGGCTGCACCTTTTTAAATTGCACCAATATGGGTTTCCTTTTAGAAATGGGACTTCTGGGACAAACCAACTGAGAATGTGTAACTTTTTTGGGGGGACGAATGGAGTATTGCTTTTCTGGACTCACCCTTTAATAGTCATTGCTTCTTGTTTATGTTCTTTCTGTATCTCTTATCCTGGGAAGTCTGTCAAGTATTTTGGGCATTTGATAAGTTGATGAGACTTATATAGTTCTAATCTTTTCATATTCTTCATCTTTGCCCTTTTTTTTGGATAAATACCAGGCAGTTCTCGAAAAGCAGAGTTATATGCTAATTGGGAGAAATGACATTGAGAATTTGATGCGACTTGATCCAGCCAGTGCATATTTGCCAAATTCCCTTGGTCAGTCCAACATAGATAGCAATGGCTCTGATGGTGAAAATGTTGAGATTGATCTGCAAATAAGTGACTTACTAATGAATTTGAGGCCAATCAAACAGGTAAATGTATAAGTGTGTAAACTAGTTTTAGTTTTTATTTAAACTTTTAATTTTTCTTATGAAATAACTACTGTTAGAAGTTGATTATTACATGAGTTAATTGCAGGTCAAATTCCATGTTATGTGTGAATACTATTCCATTTAACACATTGCTAACCTTATATCTGCAGGAAAATCTAATTCGTGATGATAGCAGACTTATCCTATTGGCATCCCTAAGTGATTCATTGGAGTATGTTGCTGACTCTATAGAAAGGCAAGTTCTCTGCCATATTCTCTGCTGTAATAATCCTTCTATATCTCTTTACATTTACAGTTAATCTTTACTTCATTTATAACTCTTGCAATAAACATGCACATACAACAGCAACAACAACAAAGCCATAATCCCAATGATTTGGGGTCGGCTAACATGAATCGCCATATGTAATCGTCAAAGAAAAGATGTGAAAAAAAGCTAAGAAAATAATTTTAAAAGAAGAAATAGGTGGGAAGAAAATTTTGGAAAAAATTAAAATAGAAAAAAAAAGTAAAATAAATAATTAAAAAAAATGGAAAATAGCAATAAACATGCACATATCTGCATTTCCCTTCAAGATCAAATTTCAATCCTGCATATGTGCATGCAACACAAATGACTACAGCTGGAAAGTTTTAAAGCTTAAGCACATCTTTACTGCATTTATAACCCATGCCACATTGTTTATGCAATAAACAGGATTGGAAAAGCATCTGCAAGAACAGCTGATCAAGTAGAAGAGAATGGAAGACAGCCACCTTCCCATCATAAACGAACAAGCAGTGCTCCTCCTAAGGATCTGGCATCGTTTGCTGAGGAGTATAGAAAACTGGCAATTGATTGCCTAAAGGTGTTACGTGTTGAGATGCAGTTGGAGACAATATTCCATATGCAGGTTTAGGAAATATATGTAAATATATTTGTTCAAATACTTGTGAGGCTTCCCTGTTCAGTCGTTAAATTTTTAACATTTAACGTAAACAGGGAATGACAAGTAGGGAGTACTTGGAGGACCAAGATGCCGAGGAGCCCGACGATTTTATTATTTCATTAACTTCCCAGGTGAGTATTATCTCATGTACAGATAAGACGGAGACCATATTGTTACCCGTGCATGATTTTCTTGTGAAGTTGAACATTCCTAAATTTCAGTGTTTTCTCGTTGAGTAATTGATGGAGCACATTCTGATGCTCCTTCGGTCCCTAAAAAGGTTATCCCATTTTCAATATTGAAAAGTCAACATATGCAAAATCAAATTAATATTTTGCTTACATTTATTGTGTTTTAGATTCTAAAATGTCAATCATTGTAGGAATATTAAGTGAACTATAAATACAACTTTATATATTTGCAAGAACTAGTAAATTTTTATAAATGCTTGGTGAAAAATTTATCAAGCCAACCTAATTAGTCAAAGTGGGACAATCTTTTTGGGATGGAGAATCATTTGTTTCATATCACTAACCAATAACGGACACTTACCCCCCATCAAAGAAAGGCAAGGAAAAGCTAAGGGCCACTATGGCAGAGTTAAGGCTTCTTTGACTTGTTTGGTTGAAAAACCATTTTTACCCAGACCCTCTTTTAAGGCACTCCTGTTAACGTCTAAGTGCTTCATGAAAAGATTTGTCTCACATTAAACTTTAATTGAACATGTTCCTAAATTAGTTTTGATAAGGTCTAGCTCCTGGTTGATTGAAATTTTTGTTTCATTTTATTCATACCCTTGTAAAAATCACTGTGTAATTTTCTCATCTTTGCTATTTCTTTTACGTAGATAACACGCAGAGATGAGGAAATGGCCCCTTTTGTTTCTGGAGTAAAGCGGAACTATATATTTGGTGGCATATGTGGTGTTGTATCAAATGCATCCATCAAGGTTTGAACATGGCAAAATATTGGTTTGAAAATTTGGCATAGTTTCCTGCACGTTATATAGTGTGTTTTTATTTCATATAAATGTGCTGTAGAAATTACTTCTAACTTCTTTTTTCACATCTATTCTTTGACGATTACATATTGCGATTAATGTTAGCCGATCCCAAATCATTTCGCGACTAAGGCTTTGTTGTTGTTGTTGTATAAAGGTGTTGTAGAAGTTGTGTTGAGCTGAATATCATACATACATCTTGTATTTTTATACTACCTCTGTCCCAAAATGAATGTACAAAAAAATTTCTTATTATTCTTCATCAAGAGCAAATTTGAAATTCTTTTGGACATTCATTTTGGGATAGAGGGAGTATTACGTATATCTGACGAAGAACTCAAAATGTTTTCAGGCATTGGCTGACATGAAATGCATCAACCTATTTGGGGTTCAGCAGATATGTCGCAATACAATTGCATTGGAACAGGTATTAATTTATATTCATGCGTCTTTTCTTGGGTAATGATTCCCGTGCTTGACTTGAAATATTGCATATCGAAGAACAGTTAAAAGTTGAAACTTGGATGTTGATGATCTATTGTTCATTCTCTTTGTGATTCTGTTAAACTACACAGTCTAACCGACAATATTATTGTAGGCTCTGGCTGCTATACCCTCAATTGATAGTGCTTCAGTACAGTCAAGATTAGATCTTGTCCGCACTTACTATGAACTGTTAAACATGCCTTTTGAGGTAAGTTACTCGTAATTCAAATTTCTACTTCCTCTGTCCCAAACTGAATGACCATTGTTGTCCCAAAATGAATTACCCTTTAGAACTTTTTCTTCAAAATACTGTCCCTAAATGCCGTTTTACCAAAAATAAAATAAAATCATTGTTCATTATATATAGCAAAACTTAAAGTTTGATAGTGAATACCGAGAATATTTATGCAATTTTTCTACTAAAAAAACAATATTTTCAAAATGACCCTTAAATGAAAAATGTTCATTCATTTTAGCTTTTTGATGACTATAGAGATTGTTGAAAATTATTGTTCTTTGCAGGCCCTGCTTGCCTTCATTATGGAGCATGAGCGCTTATTCACTGCTGCAGAGTAAGTTGTTAAACCAACCTCATTGTTTGTACAAGGTTGCCTAATACGGGTGCATTTGAAGTCATTCTAAGGACATCCTTTATAGTAGACGGTACAACTTTCTTCTAAAGGTACAATAATCTTTGTTGTTACAGGTACAATAATCTTCTACGGGTCCAGGTCCCTGGCAGAGAAATTCCAGTGGACGCTCAAGATAGGGTGAAAGAAATTCTATCCCATTAAGATTTCTGTAAAGAAGAAAATTGTTTATGAAGAATTTCGGAGGTGCTTCCATTTGTGCAAAAAGTTGAAAATCCTTCTTAAACCATAAGCATGGTGGATTGAGAACTCATCTCAATAAGACTCATCTTTGTATACGTGTCACCGGATTTTGTTACATTTCTAGGGTATTCGTATATGATCGGCCCTTGCCGCGGGACCCCATGCATAGTTGGAGTTCCTGTAGCACTAGGTTTTTTTTTTTCCTCGGCCTAAGTCAATATTTGGCTAAATTTGATTCATTTATTGGTATCAATTTTGTGTTAAAAGAGTCATTTTATGCAGCTGATGTATGAGATAGAACGTGTAGTAAGACAAAATCTGAACTTTAAGGTGTCAGTAAAATTTAATCAAACTTTCTGGGTGGACAATGAAATTAATTATTATTATTTTTTTTTTTTTTTTTTTTTGTAGAGTAGGGAAAAACATACTCCCTCCGTCCCGGTCCAAAAGGCAAAGTTTGTGCTTCGCACGCAAATTAAGGCACGCAAATTAAGGAAAGTGATGTAGGAAAGAGAAAAAGTGTACTCCCTCCGTCCCACCAACATTGATACCAAATTTATGGGCACGGGGATTAAGGAAAAGTAAGTGAGAGAAAAAGTGAAAGAAAATATTGTGAGTATGAAGAATTAAATATGAGAGAGAATGAGTGGGAGGAATAGTTAGGAGAGAGAATATTGAGAGTGTAAAAGTGAAATAGGAGAGAATGAGTGGGGTAAATAGTGAAGATTCCTTTGCTATTTTGGGCAGTATCAGTTTTGGTGGGACGGATCAAAAAGGAAATAAGTATCAGTTTTGGTGGGACGGAGGGAGTAAATGTTGTGAGTATGAAAAATTAAATAGAAGAGAGAATGAGTGTGAGGAATAGTTAGGAGAGAGAATGTTGTGAGTGTAAAAGTAAAGTAGGAGAGAATGAATGGGTGGAATAGTAATAAAAACTTTCCTTTTTTAGAAAGTGCCATTTTAAATGGGACACCCAAAAAGAAAATTTGTGGCTTTTCGGCCGGGACGGATTTCGGTCGGGACGGAGGGAGTATTTTTCTTTCCCTCTCTAGTAATAGGCGTCATAGTTTAATTGTCATTTTTTAAAAAAGTATTTTATTTATTTGTACAATTTTTGGTATCATTGTATAATTTTATATAGACTATTTTCTAATTAATAATGTGATACTCTGTTTGCCTCAAATTAAATGTCACACTTTCTATTTTTATTTTTCCCAAAGTCACACTTTCTATTTTGGTTTTTCCCAAAATAAATGTTTCATTACCAAATAAGGGAATAACTTGGTACAACTTTATCATTGTATAAGCTGGTAAAATATATTTTTTTAAAAAAAATTGACAAGTCAACTGTGACATTTATTTGAGACAGAGTGAGCATTTATTTTGGAAATGATTAATATTTATTTTGGGAGGGAGTATTTATTTGGTAGTGATTAGAAAAGAATAAAAATATTTTGTTATGGAATGTAAAAAAAAAAGTAATATTCTCTAGGATGAGCATGGTACCATGGTAATACCGGAACTAAACCGTATATCTTCGGTTATTAAAATTTTGAATCATAACGATTCGATTTTAAATGATTCGGCTCTATCGATTTTCGATTTCGAGATTGATCGGTTCGATAATTATTTTCATTTCATGTCGGGCCTTAGTGGGAAAATAAAATGGCTCACTTGAGTTTACAAGTGTAACAAAAAAAGTTTATCAAGTTAGACCATAATTATTTTTCTTTCTCATACTTTATTTAAAATATATTGTACACATTAACAAATATATGCAATATTTGATACAATCATACTCGACTTTCTGCATTTCTTCATATCTTGATCATATTATATAAATCAATTATGTTAAAAGCATGGCTATATAATGAAAAGAGAAAACTAAATTAATTGAAAAAAAGAAGAGGAAAAGTAAAACTTACCGCCGTATATATATTGGAGTCTGGGGGTCAATGAGAAACATAGTCGAAGTAGAATTTGACATATATATATATATACATATATATATATATATATATATATATATATATATATATATATATATATATCTATGATTTATTGGTTTGGTTATTCAACCATATACCAAATCCGAAATCAAAACTTTGGTTCCTTTCAAATCAAGTGTACGTTAATGATAACCTTAGTTTCAATCTTTTTCGGTTTTGATTCGGTTTTTGATTTTGTCGATTTTACTTGCGCGCCTAATATTTCAATTATTACGGTGAAACGTGTTAAATACCATTTTCGTCCCCAACTTATACAATCTTTTTTCTTTTCTTCTTACGAACCATTTTTTTTCCCTACACTTTTATGGTATCTATTTGTTGACCCATGAAACAATCATATCAGGAAATGAAACTCAGGTGGAATTGACAGACCAAACGCATCTTTCACTTATTGAAAAGAAAAAACATAGGATTGTACAGTACAACAAAAGTACAATTGTCTAGTTAAAAAAGAGAATAACAAAAATGAACATTTGAAGAGAAGAAACAAGTGGGCATATGGGGCAAACATCCCAACCAAATTCCAATCTCATGCTGCAAAACCAAGAGACAATCTATCCCAAGTGACTTGTGCCAACAAGTGGTGGTTTGCTTGGCTTGTTGGTTGCTACCCTACCATTCACATGCCTCAACGTGCTCAAAAATTGAAATGGATGGGTCGTCCCCACCGCTCTTGCCGCCCCGGCCCCATCGTGTCCCTCTTCCGCCGCCGTGCACCTCATCAGTTGCGGCCCCATGCTCCCCACCGCCTTCTCACGTCGACAACTTAATAACCCCATCCCTTTTGCTTTGTTATTTTTCCCTTTACCCCCTTCCATTCCGCTATTATGCACTTCCCACTCCCTTCGTGCCATCGGTGGCTCTTCCATTCCCGAGGCGGCAATCGAGTAGTTAGACATACTTGCTCGGTCAAACCCCTCTGCTGTTGTTACGCTCCAATCAATGCTTGCCTCGCTTGGCTCGTAACCATATTCAGATTCATTCATAACCTCCTCCTCATCAATACTACGGCGAGTGTACGAGTTTCTACCCGCCATTCCTCCGCCTGTTGCCGCCACCACTAATCTCCGGCGGGCGTTAAACGTTGTTGCTTCTTCGAGTGAATCTCGACGTTGGTAATAATACATTGAGTATGTTGACGAGGTGTGTTGCGTAGAAAAGCTCTCGATTTCGAATAAATCCGAGCTCGCATCGCTCGCAACGTCGTCATCTCTGGCGGCTTTGGTGGGGCTTCCAAGAAATGGAAGACTCCGACCACTACCACCACTGCCACCGCTGCCGCCACTAGGATTGGTAAATAACATTGGATTGCTTGGAATTGAATCGACTTGTGGCTGGAAAACCTCCAATGAAACCCGTGGCGGGTCGCTGGCCGCCATAAGTGTTGGCGGCAACACTCTCCTCAATACTTCAATCTTAGGTGCGGGTGCCGGAAATGTTTGATTCAAAATTGGGAAGGAGAAAGCTACAGAATTCCCATCACTAAACGTATTCCCCATTCCCGACGAGGATATCCGTTGCTGGGGGGCTTGAATCATGATCGCCGGCAGTGGAGAATTTTGATCAGCTGCTTTCAATGACAGAGAAATTGGGACAGTAAATTCTTTTTGGGTTGCAGTAATTTGGGGTTTAATTGATACCTTCCCCACTTCCGGCTTGTGATCCTCTTTTTGCTGATGAGTGTAACTATTTCCGGCGACGGAACATGGTGTACCTCCGCCGTGAACACGAACTGATTTCTTACCGGCGCAAGGACATATCAGCCAGGAAAACCAGGAAGACGAAGGTTCTCTTTTCTGGGGTTCGTTATTATTGCTCGGAAATTCTCTCAGATTCACCTGAACTGATCCCGGCCGATTAGCCAACAGTCCAGTTTGACTATTCCAGCTAGCTTCAGAAGAAGCCGTCGGAAAAGAAAAAGAACGAACACCACCTGACCCATCTCTATAATTCTGCCTACTATTGGCGACGGAGGAGGAGACAGACGCCGATGACAGTCGCCGGGGAAGTGAGGCGGGAAGATTGTCATATGGCGGTGGAGAGGGAGATCGTATTGCTGTAATAATTGCATTGGATTTTGGTTTTTCTGGGTTTGGGTTTTCATTTGATTCATTGAAGTATTTTTGGGCGTCAAAGATGCTTAGTTCGGAGTCATCAGTTGTTGGGGGTGGCACTGCAGCGGAGAAGGATGTGCCGCCACCGCCGCCGTGGTTGTTGTATGTGAAATGGTGGTGGGGGTTTTCCATTTCCATCACCCGGATTGTGGGTTGATGAGATGAACTATAGTTGAAGGCTTTCATAATCATTTACTCTTCTTTTCCCGCGCCTTTCTTAAATTTTTATTTTTGTTGATTTGTAGGTTGCAACTCAGAAGTTGTAATGGGTTTTTAAAGGCTAGAAGTTGTAATGGGTTTTTAAAGGCTAGTAGCCTGATTAGAGTTGGATATGATTATTAATTCAATAATTTTGGTGTTTGATAGGCTAAATGCAATGGGAGTAATAATTATGGGTACAACTCGGATAAGCTTCTTATCCACTCTTATCCCCCTCTAACCCCTTCATATTAATCCCCAAGAAAAGGGTGGTGTTATTAATCCCCTGATTAATAATTCCCCACTATTAACACACTATTAACACAGGCTAATTCTATCGGCCTACCAAATGAACCCTAACAGGGTTTTAAAGTAGAATAATACGATGAACACAAAATAGTTACAAAAATTTACTTACAAAATTCTAGATATAATGAATTTTATTGATGTCTTTAGTTAAAATGTAGCGGATTCACGATCGATACAATATATTATAAATGAATAGAACACATAATGTGATATGAAATAAGAAAAGAGTGTATAGCTATAAATTAGTAGGACTTTTTATTAAATATATTTTTCATTTTATATTATTTACAATCTGTTGACACATGTCTTAATGACTTTATCACTTAACGGGTTTATAGTGAAGGAATAATTTCAGAAGACCCTCTCTTTCCAAATCACTTTTTATAAAAGTTTATGCGATATTCAAAAACTAACATAGGGGGCAATTGGTTTGGGGTGAAGTGGAGGAATGGAATGTTCAATTTCATTTCCCCAATTTCTTTGCTTTGTTTGTTGCTTGAAGATTTTTAATTTTTTTCATTTCAATGAAATGATGAATTCCTTTCCACAAAGGAATTTGCCATTCCTTTCATATTTCATACTCCCCCCGTCCCGCTAATATCCGCACACTTTTCTTTTTGAGCGTCCCGCTAATATCCGCACACTCCCAAAAAGAAAACTTTATATTAATAAAATATTCACCTAACCCCACTCATTTTCTCTCCTACATTATTTTAATACTCACAACACCATTATAATTTATTATACCCTCCACTCATTCTCTCTCCTACTTTACTTTTACACTCACAACATTTTATTAAAATATCATATTCCTTAATTCCCGCGCAAACAGTGTTGGTGCGGATATTAGCGGGACGGAGGGAGTATATGAGAGGAATGGCCAGTTTCCTTGGACATAAAATTTTTAAAAAAAAAGTTTTGACCAAAATATCCCCACCTACCCCCCACCCCCTGCCTACCCCCCCCCCCCAATCCAGCCCCCACCTCACCCCCATCCCCCCCCACGAATTTTTTTTTTTTTTTGCATACCCCCTGCCCTAACCCCCCATCCCCCCCCTCACGATTTTTTTTTTGCATGCCCCCTGCCCTATCCCCCCCCCCATCCAGCCCCCACCCCCCACCCCACGAATTTTTTTTATACCCCCTGCCCTACCCCCATCCGGCCCCTATCCCCCACGATTTTTTTTATACCCCCGCCCTACCCCCATCCACGACCCCTACCCCCACCCCACAAAAAAAAAATTTTTTTTTTGCATACCCCCTTACCCCCCCACCCCCTCCCCCACAATTTTTTTTTTTTTTTTTTGCATACCCCCTGTCTTACCCACCCAACCAAAAAAAAAAAATTAAAAGAAGGGTAAATTGGTCATTTTATATGCTTTCATTACATTCCTATAATTTATATTTTCAAATCAAACATGATTTGCCAAGGAATTGAATGAAAATTTCATTTCATTCCGTGCCAATCAAACGGAGGGGTTTGACCAGTTTTTTTCCATTCCAATTCCTTCAGGAATTCAATTTCATTGACCATTCTATTCCTTCACTTTTTTTCCACCGAACCAAACGGCCCCATAGTTGACATCTCTCTTCCTTCCTCTGTGAATTGAGATTGGACCAAATTAAATGATTCGGTTTGATTCGATTTTCAAATAAAAATGATTCATTTCAGTATCAAAATTAGCAAACACATAGTTGACATCTCTCTTCCTTCCTCTGGCCTCCTCTTCCTCTTCTGCACCCTTCGCCCTTCCTCTATGTTTATTTGTGAAAGTTTGATATACATCGTTGAGCTCGAATTTTACAACTTAATCTTTTAGATAAAGTGATAACTCTAACATGGTATTAGATTGCAAGGACCCCGGATGGGCATCTCTATCTAGCTGCAAGTGGAATAAGCGCTATAAACGGGATGGAATTGGTTGGTTCCAAGTTTCAATTTTGTCATTATAGTTAAATAAATGTAGGACTTTGAACAAAGGCCAAAACTGAAAAGATTAGATAGGCCCAATAATAATAAGGAAAAAAAAAAACAGGAAGATGTTATTATTATCAAACATAGATGTAAAGTGATAATTATGGGCCATTTATTATTTACATTAATAGGATGTGGCTGGACATTAGCCATCATTCACACTTTGGCCTCACTAACGTGGTAGGCTACCAAATTTAAAAGTTATGTCTTAATGAATCCAAATAAAAAACAAAAAATAATATACCCTCTACCACACAAAATGAATGTCACGTTTTCAAATAAAAAAATAATTTTAGTGTGATTTTACCGTGATATCAGTAATGTACACATAAGGACATGGATTCGAATCTTGACGAACAGCCTCTTGACAATTGTCAGGGAAAAGCTCTAGCAAATTGATGTCGTGCAAATTGGGGTGTTTCAAGGCTCGTTGGAATAGGGGCAGAGTTCTGGACCGTTGGGCGACCGCCCTAGAGTTATGGGCGACCGCCCATGTCAAGTTGTAAACGACGCAATTGTTTCTGGACATGTGGGCGACCGCGCTGCAGGCTTGGGCGACCGCGCTGAGGGAGATTTACGCAAAGGGAAAAGCTCTGGACAGTTGGGCGACCGCCCAGGAGGATATGGGCGACCGCCCATGTGACGAAGATTTTGGTAACAGTTTTAAAATCGCGGCTGTTTTGGAAACTAAGTAGGATTATTTTTGGATTATTTTTAATTCCGTTTTTAATTAGGTTTACAACTGGTGTGTTAGTATAAATACTCTTAGGGTTTATTTTGTTGGGTAAGACTTTTATCAATTAAATTCATATTTGCATCTTGCAAACCCTTGGTCAATTTATTGGCTTGCAGAAGGATTTCTTCGGAAGTTCTTGTTATCTAAGGAATTGTGATTCCTTGCAGAAGGTGTTGATTTCGATCAAGCCTTATTGGTTACTATTCCGCTGCGTTACTTTACATCACAAATGGTTTCCTCTCCCAACCCCCGCTTGGCACACCGAGATTTGCCCTTTATCAGTAATGTACACATAAATAAAGCATACGTATTTTTTTTAAAAAAGTTTAATATGTTAACTACAACAGTTGTTGCGAGACTGATGAAGTACTGGAGTAGTGTTCATCATGTTTATGTTTGATTAAAAGATTCATAAAAATTTTATTAGTGATGACAAATAAAAATGATTTTGAATTCCCATTTTTATTAGTGATGACAAATATTAATTTTGAGATGAATCCAATCCTTAATATACACTTTTCAACTTTTTGAAGAGCTATCCATAGTTGAGGGGGTTATGTGTAACATTATTTAAATATAATGAAACTGAGGACACTATTCCTCTATATTCTTCCCGTTTGGCACAAGAACTTGTATCCGACTAAGAGATACTTTAGACAACGCTATTATAAACAACGAATTCAATTGCATTAATAATATGAAAAGAAACGACATTTCGTAAAGGTCGAATACTCATCCCAAATATCCATAATAGATCCATTTTTTAACTTACAACAATGACAATTCTGATTTAAATAATGAGGCGTTGGAATTCTACTCTCCAAGTATATATTGGACACTGTCTCGATTCAACATTTAAGAAATCCCTATCAGATAATATATTGCTTTGAGTACTTGACATAGAGAATCTGGGTTGACGTGTAAACGTCTACCAAACATCTCAAAATTTCTGAAACATCCTTATTTTTTAAAAAAACAATGGCATTCTCTTTGTTTTGACATGATTCGAGATTTGTAATTGTAGATTGCATAGCAATAGCAAGATACAAAAACAAACAAACAAACAAATACAAACTCTCAATAATGAAAAGAAATCAACGACTTTCAATGTACGAGAGAAATCAACGACTTTCAACGAATAAGAGAATATTATACGACAAAGAATTATTAAACTATACTAAATTATAACTAAACATAATTGAAATCAACAACACAAGAAAAGCAAATTTGAACATTCATTATTTTGAGACGGTGAATATAAAACTTAATATTATTTCTATATTAATAATGTTAGAAAACAAACATTATTTCTATATTAATAATGTTAGAAAACAAACCAGCAGAGAATTATGACAATCACAACATACACATTTATACGAATGCCAGTATTTACGTGATTTACCAGCTTGATTACGTATACGGGAAGAGGGAGAATGATATTATTAATATGGATAATCACAGATTACAAACTCTCTAATTATATGTACGATTTATTGATTACAATAATTCACAACTATATAATCCTAATCTAAAGAAACAGACGAGAATGAATCGAAATGTTATAAACGATGCTAGAAAATCGATGAAATCCAAAGAAATTATTAGCTCAGATTCTAGAATTATTGATTGTCTATCACGCTAGAATAATTCACATTATAGAAGAAGACGGCTATTTATACTTCCAGAATTTACCTCATCCCAAGTAACCGCATCCTTACCATAATGTAGGAGTTCAAATACCCCTTATATGACTGTGGTAAAGAAATCAACATAATAAGAGCAATATCTTCATCATTAATTTTAAACTCTATATTACGCAGTTTAATTAATAAAAAAGTAAATCGATCTAGGTGATCCTTAATAGGAGTACCTTTAGACGTTCGGAAAGTGAACAACTATGCTTCATATATAACTTGTTCGTTAGAGACTTCGTTAGAAACATATTTTCCAACAACAACCACAAAGCTCCACCAGAATCATTATAATGAGAAACATTTGTCAAGATGTTATCATCAAGCCTCTTAATAATTTACGAATTGGCCTTCCCATCTATAGTGATTAGATATGCTGCTTCTTTCGCTTTCTTCTCCGAGCTTTCTTCAAATATAAGAATGACCACTATCTTTGAATCACCCTTTTGATCTCTGATTGCTGCGGTCATTGGAGCCCACACGTATTTGTCTCTAAACAAAACCTTCATTTTGATCTGTTATAAGCTAAAATTGTTCCTTACGTTAAACTCGTCGATCGTTAAGTTCCATGTCTAAATCTATCTCTTCTCTTCGCATCATAATGTTGGACTTTAGTATGGCTTCTCAAGAACTTAACAGAAAAACTGACAGAAAATGTAACGGAGAAAGAACGGAGATTGAAAAACAAATAAAAAACAAGTCGAGTCTTGTATTAAATACAATCTCCGTAAGAGTTATTTGTCCCGCACAGGTGCTTACGGTTGAATAACAAAACTCTCGTAAGATAAAACGACTTTACTATTAGTTATAAGGAGCACTCCAATATAACTAATCTAACGAACAACACAATGTTTTGAACTTTGGACTTGAAAGGATTTGATGCAACAAGATGATATGATTTTGCTATGTTAATCTATCTCACTAGAGGGTAAAGAGGCTCAAATGACTGTATTTGTGAATTGAAATTCGGAGGGAAACTATTTAAAGAAAGTTAAAGGGTTCATGGCTTTTCACTCCAAGAGGTGCCAAAACTGTTCAGATCCTGCGCAAGAGCGGGGCCGCTCTGGTCTTGAGCGCGACCGCGCTGGCATGCCGAGACCAAGCCAGGATTTACTTAAAATCAGCGCGGCCGCTCTAGGCTGAAGCGCGACCGCGCTGAAGCCCAGAACTGAAAGGTCACGAAAACCTTTTGGGAACAGTTGTGACCCAAAACCAATTTGGATCAGTCCAAGTCAACCCAAGTTAACTTTAACCCTTTATTTAACTTTCGTTAAGTTACAAAAACACTTGTCATTAATTCTCATTCACCCTAAATGGTTTTGAGACATTAAACGAGTTTAATAATCTACAACAAATGTAGAATATATTTTGTAACAAATCTCGTTAACGAATAACGAACTCCGTTAGAATCTTGGGTACATGTTAAGTCAAACTTAACTTTCCGTTACCCATTTCCAACAATCCCCCACATGAATGACAATTAATGCATGAATGCAATTTCGTCCAAAGTTCCGGCGAACTATTATTACATCGGGATAGATAGCTTGTGGCCTTGAATCCTCCTTAGTGAAATATTATCGGATATACTAGCCATTTGGTAGCGAGTCGCTTTGAACCAGTGACTGTCGGATGTATACCAAGACAATAATACTCACATAATAACAACTCTAACAATTGTTGTTCTCACGTTTTGTCCATTTCGGCCCTGGACCGTATCTCATTCATAAGCGTTCTTTTAGAGGCGGCCTAATTACCTCTCGCTTATATAGGTGATTCTCACTATAAGGAGTATCATGCACTACTCCACCCATAGGTATAGAAATCATTAAAAAAAATCTCAACTTATCCTTACCACTGCTGCATGTGCGTGTACTTGGATGTTCTGGGAATGAGTATTCATCAATCTCCAGGTTGATAAACCGAGTTGTTGTTTTCAAGTAACTCTACTAGAACTTATAACTTGATTGTCTCATTGAACCAAGGGCCTGGGATCTCCATTTCTCAAGGTTGAGTGTCCGCTATAAGTTCTTTTGTTGTAGGTTTTAAACCCATTCCCCTTAACAGTTTATACAGTTGATCTCGATTTATACCTTTGGTAAACGGATCCGCTAAGTTATCACATGACTTTACATAATCAATAGTGATAATGCCATTCTTGATCAACTGTCTAATGGTATTGTGTCTACGACGAATATGTCTAGACTTACCATTATACATACTATTCTGTGCTCTTCCAATTGCTGATTGACTATCGCAATGTATTAGTACAACGAGTAATGGTTTGCTCCAACAAGGAATATCCTCCAGGAAGTTCTTAAGCCATTCTGCTTCTTCCCCAGCTTTATCTAAAGCGATAAATTCAGACTCCATCGTGGATCTGGCTATACATGTCTGTTTGGAGGATTTCCATGACACTGCTCCTCCACCTATTGTGAATACATATCCACTCGTGGACTTAGAGTCTTTTTGTGTCCGATATCCAATTTGCATCACAGTATCCTTCCAATACTGCTGGATATTTCTTGTAAAGTATCCCATGGTTTAATGTATACTTTAAATATCTTAGTACTCTCATTAGTGCTTTCCAATGATCAATACTAGGATTACTTGTGAACCTACTTAGTTTGCTCACTGAATATGCAATGTCTGGACGTGTACAATTCGTTAAGTACATCAGACTACCAATTATTCTTGCATATTCCAGTTGAGAAACTGGTTCCCCTTTGTTCTTGGCTAAATGTAGAGCCAAGTCTACCGATGTTTTAGCCGGAGGGTAATCAAAGACATTGAATTTTCGAAGAACATTCTCTAGGTAATGGGATTGTGAAAGAACTAATCCTTCAAATGTTCTAGAGATCTTTATCCCTAATATTACATCAGCTAATCCCATGTCTTTCATGTCAAAGTTCTTCTTTAACATGCCTTTGGTATTCATGATTAAATCATGATTACTTCCCATTATGAGCATGTCGTCTACATAAAGACAAACGATAACGAATGATTCAGATGTTCCTTTAATGTAGACACATTTGTCACATTCATTAATCTTGAATCCATTCGATAACATGGTTCTATCGAACTTCTCATGCCATTGTTTAGGTGCTTGTTTTAGTCCATACAAGGACTTTACAAGTTTACACACCTTTCGTTCTTTACCAGGAACCACGAACCCTTCGGGTTGTTCCATGTAAATTTCTTCATCAAGTTCTCCATTTAGGAAAGCAGTCTTCACATCCATTTGGTGTATCTCAAGATTATGCACTGCTGCAATAGCTACGAGAACACGAATTGATGTGATCCTTGTGACAGGGGAGTATGTATCGAAGAAATCATATCCCTCTTTCTGTCTAAAGCCTTTGGCAACCAGTCTAGCTTTGTACTTTTCGATTGATCCATCTGCCTTATACTTCCGTTTGAGGATCCATTTGCAACCTAATGGTTTGCAACCTGGAGGAAGATCAACTAATTCCCAAGTATTGTTGAGCATTATGGATTCTATTTCACTGTTAATAGCCTCTTTCCAGAACGAACTATCCGGACCGGATAACGCTTCTTTAACAGTTGCTGGTTCGTTTTCTAACATGTAAGACATAAAATCGGGACCAAAAGTCTTTTCCACTCTTGCCCTTTTGCTACGTCTCAGGTTCTTCATCTTCTATTTGAGAAGGACCGGTTGTAGACTCATGTGTTCTCTTATTAGAACCTATATCTTTCCTGTCCTTAGCCGGAAAGATGTTTTCAAAGAATACCGCATTCCTTGATTCTATAGTAGTTCATACATGCATATCAGGAATGTCTGATTTGTGCACTATAAACCGATAGGCACTACTATTATTGGCATATCCAATAAAAACACAGTCAATGGTCTTTGGACCAATCTTGACTTGTTTAGGCTTAGGTACTTCAACCTTGGCCAAACACCCCCACACTTTAAGGTATTTAAAACATGGCCTACGATTATGTCACAATTCATAGGGCGTTTTATCAATACCTTTCTTGGGTATTTTATTAAGAACATAATTAGAAGTGAGTATTGCTTCCCCCCACAAGTTGTCGGGTAAGCCTGAACTTATCAAAAGCGCGTTCATCATATCCTTGAGAGTACGGTTTTTGCGTTCAGCAACTCCATTAGATTGAGGGGTATATGGAGCCGTTGTTTGATGAATTATGCAGGATTCCCAACATAGTCCTTCAAACGGTGCTTCATATTCTCCACCTCTATCGCTTCTAATTTTCTTAATTTTCAAGTTAAGTTGATTCTCAACTTTTTTCTTATAAGTCTCAAAAGCCCCTAAAGCTTCATCCTTACTTCTTAAGAGATAAACATAGCAGTACTTAGTGCAATCATCTATAAACGTAATGAAATACTTTTTACCTCCTCGAGTTTGCACAAGTTTTAAATCACATATGTCGGTGTGAATTAACTCGAGAGGAGTTGTGTTTCTTTGTATGGCATTAAATGGCGACTTCGTCATTTTTGCCTCAACACAAACTTCGCACCTATTAGTCGAGTCGGATTTAGTCATTTGGATTAAATCTTGTCTCGCTAATTTCTTAATGGTGTCGAGGTTTACATGTCCTAATCTATCATGCCATAAATTAGAACTTTCCGACAAGTAAACATAAGAAACACAATTTTTATTCATCGCACTTTGGCGGATCACAGTCATTACATTCATTTTAAAAAGGCCCTCCTCGAGGTAACCCTTTCCAAGAAACAAACCATTCTTGGTTAGTACAAATTTGTCGAATTCGAATACTAGTCTAAAATCGGCCTTACTAAGCAAAGCGCCGGACACCAAATTTTTACGGATGTCTGGAACATGCAGCACATCCAACAAGGTTACTTCTTTTCCGGAAGTCATCTTCAATATCACGTTTCCAATGCCTTGAACATCGGAGGTCGCAGAATTTCTCATGTAGAGCTTTCTTTCGGATATGGGAGTATAGGAGGAGAAACTCTCCTTGTTACCACAAATATGGCGGGTAGCACCGGTATCTATCCACCAAGCTTTTGAATTCTCCTCCAAGTTTGCAACGTTGGCCTCAAAGATCATCGCTGCAAAGTCTAGGTCCATGTGGTCAACATTATTCGCCTCTTTCTTCGGAAGACGACAGTCTTTTGCTAAATAGCCCGGTTTCCCACAATTATCGCAAGACCCCTTGAACTTCTTAGAGCCCTTCTTCTTCCCTTTCTTAGCATTCCCGGCATTTTCGGAATGCTTTCTCTTTGTGCCACTTGTGCTAGCCTCGGCGAGATTGACCTTAGCCTCCATCTTGCCCTTAGCAACCTTGGCCTCGTTGATTCTATTGTTCTCTTCTATTTGAAGACGAACAACAATGTCTTCCAAGGACATCTTCTTGCGTTTATGCTTGAGATAGTTCTTGAAATCCTTCCACGAAGGCGGCAACTTTTCAATGATAGAAGCCACCTTGAATGGATCATTCATGATCATCCCCTCGGCATCAAGCCCATGTAGAATGATTTGGAATTCATCTACTTGAGTTGTTACCGATTTGGAATCGACCATCATGAAGTCAAGATACTTACCGACGACAAATTTCTTTGACCCGGCGTCTTCTATCTTGTACTTCCTTTCCAAGGTGTCCCACAACGCCTTGGCTAACTCGATGGTACTATACACATTGTATAGTGCATCGTCAAGTCCATTTAAGATGTAATTCTTACATAAAAAATTACCGTGAGCCCAAGCCTCCTTTGCCATTTGCCTTTGGGGGTCGGGATCACCATTTTCCACCGCCGGAGAATCTTCCTTTAAGAAGCGGTGCAAGCTTAGGATGGTCAAGTAGAAGAGCATCTTCTGTTGCCATCTCTTGAAATCCACACCAGTGAATTTCGCGGGTTTCTCACCATGATCGAGGTGATGTGGAGTAGGAGCGGGTGCAACATGGTTGAATGTAGCGTCACCTTGAGAAGGAGGCGTAACATTCCCTTGACTGGATGAGGAGACATCTTTCTCATTTGCCATCTTTGAAGGTCTTGAAGAAGCGTAAAATAACTCTTACGATTGTTGGACTTTAGTATGGCTTCTCAAGAACTTAACAGAAAAACTGACAGAAAATGTAACTGAGAAAGAACGGAGATTGAAAAACAAATAAAAAACAAGTCGAGTCTTGTATTAAATACAATCTTCGTAAGAGTTATTTGTCCCGCACAGGTGCTTACGGTTGAATAACAAAACTCTCGTAAGATAAAACGACTTTACTATTAGTTATAAGAAGCACTCCAATATAACTAATCTAACGAACAACACAATGTTTTGAACTTTGGACTTGAAAGGATTTGATGCAACAAGATGATATAATTTTGCTATGTTAATCTATCTCACTAGAGGGTAAAGAGGCTCAAATGACTGTATTTATGAATTGAAATTCGGAGGGAAACTATTTAAAGAAAGTTAAAGGGTTCATGGCTTTTCACTCCAAGAGGTGCCAAAACTGTTCAGATCCTGCGCAAGAGCGGGGCCGCTCTGGTCTTGAGCGCGACCGCGCTGGCATGCCGAGACCAAGCCAGGATTTACTTAAAATCAGCGCGCCGCTCTAGCCTGAAGCGCGACCGCGCCGAAGCCCGTAACTGAAAGGTCACGAAAACCTTTTGGGAACAGTTGTCACCCAAAACCAATTTGGATCAGTCCAAGTCAACCCAAGTTAATTTTAACCCTTTATTTAACTTTCGTTAAGTTACAAAAACACTTGTCATTAATTCTCATTCACCCTAAATGGTTTTGATACATTAAACGAGTTTAATAATCTACAACAAATGTAGAATATATTTTGTAACAAATCTCGTTAACGAATAACGAACTCCGTTAGAATCTTGGGTACATGTTAAGTCAAACTTAACTTTTCGTTACCCATTTCCAACAATCCCCCACATGAATGACAATTAATGCATGAATGCAATTTCGTCCAAAGTTCCGGCGAACTATTATTACATCGGGATAGATAGCTTGTGGCCTTGAATCCTCCTTAGTGAAATATTATCGGATATACTAGCCATTTGGTAGCGAGTCGCTTTGAACCGATGCTTCGGATGTATACCAAGACAATAATACTCACATAATAACAGCTCTAACAATTGTTGTTCTCACGTTTTGTCCATTTCGACCCTGGACCGTATCTCATTTATAAGCGTTCTTTTAGAGGCGGCCTAATTACCTCTCGCTTATATAGGTGATTCTCACTATAAGGAGTATCATGCACTACTCCACCCGTAGGTATAGAAATCATTAAAAAGTTTTCTCAACTTATCCTTACCACTGCTGCATGTGCGTGTACTTGGATGTTCTGGGAATGAGTATTCAACAATCTCCAGGTTGATAAATCTAGTTGTTGTTTCCAAGTAACTCTACTAGAACTTATAACTTGGTTGTCTCATTGAACCAAGGGTCTGGGATCTCCATTTCTCAAGGTTGAGTGTCCGCTATAAGTTCTTTTGTTGTGGGTTTTAAACTCATTCCCCTTAACAGTTTATACAGTTGATCTCGATTTATACCTTTGGTAAACGGATCCGCTAAGTTATCACGTGGGACGGACCAAAAAGGAAATAAGTTTGTATTCACGTGGGACGGAGGGAGTATTCAATTTGTATTTGATTATTAAATATTAATACATGGAGTATTATTTAATAATGTAAGTTATTTGTAGATTTGAAATATGTTCTTATTTGTATTTTTATTATAGTATATCATTAATTTATTAAATAAACATTACAAAATTTCAAAAATATCTAGTAGCTTGAAATCATATTATCAATAATAATATATCAATCAATGAAAAATACTTTAATAAAATAAAATAATATGGAA
Source organism: Adenophora triphylla var. japonica (assembly GCA_022495995.1). Taxonomy (NCBI): domain Eukaryota; kingdom Viridiplantae; phylum Streptophyta; class Magnoliopsida; order Asterales; family Campanulaceae; genus Adenophora; species Adenophora triphylla. The sequence continues at coordinate 289,719 of JAFEMH010002072.1, read as the reverse complement.
TATTTTTAAATCAGTGAATGATATTTAGTGCATAACTTTCACCATTTTAGAGGGATAGTGCAATTTCCGCTCCTTCATGTACAATGGTTTCAACACCCATTTTATTTTATCACTCCACATCAGCTTCTCTCTCCTTCACTAATTTATCAACTACCTTTCAACTTTACACCCTACAATGATTTTGGTTATAAAAATTCAACATCCTTTCAACTCATCATCCTATACCCCACCACTTTTATTTTATTTTATATTCTTTATTTTTTTGATTAGTAAAATTATTATTATTATCATTTATAATTAAAAAAATACTTCACACTTAATAAATTTTCTGTAATTGCAATTAAATAAATACGAGAAATGACGAAAATTATTATTAAAACAAATAAAAGTTACAATAAGCTTTAGCTCGCGACACAAGTAATTAAAGACAAATAAGCGTACGACACAATAGACTCGACTCACAATACAATAAAACTATTAAATCACACATTACAAGGCTTAAAAATAATCTTTAACCGGGAAACATTTCGAACTTTGCCCATATGTGCCTGATTAGATCCGCCTACAATTCGTGATGAACTTTTGTATCACGCAATTCCGATCTAGCACGCCATGATTTGCAAATGCAGGTAGTACCTCAGTCGAGAATGATTGTTGTGTACTAGACTCACTTGCCTCGGATTGATGCTCCAGAATTTTCAACATTTTCATTTCCCATTGGCATATGAGGATGATTAGGATTATAATAAGAGGGTCGTTGAAATTGCATCCCATAATATGGAGAAAATTTGGCACAGCTGAAGGCATGTTGAAATTTGGTGGAAAACAAAATTTTGGTATATTTTGAGAACGTGGTTGGTTGAAAGATTGATTTTCAAAATGAAAATTATTAGGAATGTTGTAGTTAAAAGGAAAATTACCTGAATTTTGAGTGATGAAATGGTTATTATTGGAATCCATTTCACTACAAAGATATTGAAAAATTAAAAAGGAAAATTAAAAAAGGATAATTAAGAAATTTATATTTTTAAAAAAAGGTTTTTTTTTCTGTGTTCAAATCAAATGAAACATGTCTCTATTTATAGAGAATTTTTTTTTTTTGAATTTTGGTGTAAAAAAATTAAAAAAAAATAATTTATTATAAAATAATTGAGGTCAAAGAAATTGGATAAAAAAAACTGAAATTCAGCCAGCCAATCAACGGACGCCAAGTGTCCCACTTAAAAAAAAAAGATTTACGCCCCATACACGTGCCTCTATCGGCGCCTGTACGGCACGCGCCATGACGACCCAATCACATGACGCCACGTAAAATCTCAGCAGGCCCCATTTTTTTATTTTTTTTTATCAACATGTTGAAAATTTTCAACACCCAAATTTTACAACTCCCCCTTCAACATCCCCTACAATAGTTTCAACATCCTCCAACTCATCGTCAACACCCACTTTCTAACACCATTGTAGATAGTAGAGATGGTCTTAGGCTACTATTTATTTGTTGCCTTCTTTTCTTCTTTTTAGTTTTATTATCCCATAAAACATTACTATTGATAATATGTTTGATAATCTATCAATTAAAATTTAAAATTTTATAAGAACAATTATGCTTTCATATTTTTATTATTAAGGTTCAATAAAGTTTTAAAAAAACAACCTATGAATACTTACCACACCCTATTCTGAGAGTGAGAGCGACACTAGTACAAATTGGATCTTAGGAAGCGTACCTTAGATAGCGTTTTTAAAAAGCGCTATCTAAGTTGTACACTTACATAGCGCATCCACATCTTTAAATTTAATAAATAAGACAAAAAAAAAACTAGCATAGCGCATATTAGAAAAAACGCTATCTTAGACCGAGCTAACATAGCGTTTAATTGAAGTGCTATGCTAGTATTCGTTTCTTAAGTAAGTAAGGTTTATTTATTTATTTATTTTTGTTTTGAGCCATAAGCGTATAAACCCTTTCATTATTCATTCACAGTCAATTCCCAAATCCAAAACGATCGAGGAAATCGACGACGAACACACCCCATGACGGCGAACCCACACCACCGACCGCCATCAACAAGAACAAGACAAGTTGCCGTCGACTCTAGTAATCCTTCCGGCGGTCCCGTTGCCGCTAAAGTCATCGTCGATGTCGATCCTCTCCTCCCTAACGAAGACGTCTCCTCAACCCAGGTATCTCTCGCTTCTCCCTTCCTCCTCCTCGTAATCAAACACAAATCCCTAGCCCGCTGTTCCGGCGACATCGCAGTAGCAGCCTCTCGCCTCCATCCGTACCAATCCCGTCTCTATGTTCTCCGTCTAATCGCCTCACGCAAACCCTAGGAACCTCTGTGGCAATAGATGTGCTTAGGTCGAGAGACCCACGTTTACGGTTTTGAGAAATCTGGTTTTGATTTTTTGTGAGTCAACTTGATTGATTGAACTTTGAACTAGAATTAATGAATATTTAATTATTTTAATATAATTTCTAAAAATTATTATTAATATCATTAAGAAATATTATTGATGACGCCACAAACTTTGGGGAATGAATATAAGGTAGGATATCTGACTGGATATTCTTTGGATGTACCTAGAACACAAAAAGAGAAGCACTGTTAAGGTCAAAGCTGGATATTAATTCAACTCAGGCCCTCGGGTGTGAGAGTAAGATATCTTAGAGGATATAGTAATCTGAGAGCAAGACTTTGGAATGTCTTGGAGTGTTTGTGTGTTTAGGGTTTAGACAATTGACTTACAATATCAATTTGACACTTATTTTGTCCAATGGGATAAGGGCTTTCTATTTATAGGTGATGGTGAGCTACTTGTTAATGTAAGCCATGAGGTCAGCCCTAAGGACATCTTAGTCTTTGATCAGGTACACGTGTCCGCATCGGATTGGGTCTGTCAGTAAAGGAAGATTCACTGTCAGAGGGGATGTCGTTGATGTAGACAGGAGTCGTATATTTGAGAGAGTTGGTGCGGCACATTAAATGAAATAGTAGGCGTCTCGCTGAGCCGCATTCAATGCGATGGAAATAAGCCGACTTCTTTATAATGTCAGTGCATGTATAGGAAACTTGTTGTCTAAGTTTTGGCTTTAATCGAGAGTCTGGTGGGATTAATCGGGAGTCTGGTATGAGACCGTGATTAACATCTTGGGCGCAGTCAATGATATTGACGCGGGCACCGATGGAGCGGTCACCCTACTGGTGGTCTAGATGTTCGTGGTTTTGACTGGGACGGTCTGAGAGGAACGCGATCTTGACCTTGACGGTCTATCTGTCCGCGGTCTTGACTCTGACGGTCTAAGGTGTGTCACATCATACTTGGCCTTTGAACCAGATCAAGTTTGGGCCCGATCTAGCTGGTCCGAATTCATCAATTATATATTTTGTACATAATTTATTAGTATAATATTTTTGTTTTGTCAAAATCTATACAAATGATGATCAAAATTAAAATCAAAATGATATTATTTTTCTAACACGGAGGAAGTATAAGGCGAGGCTGGGCATGCATAAACGAATTGTGCAGCCGATCCTAGACATGTCCAAACGGTTCCGGTTTCGGTTTCGGTTTTCGGTTTCGGAATCGTCGGTTCCCGGTTTTCAAATAGCCGGAACCGTATTCGAACCATATTAATCCGGTTCCCGGTTCTATCCGCCGGTTTCGGTTCCAGTTCCATCACCATTTAACTTTTTTCTTTTTTTTTTTAAATCCAAACCTCTTAAGACAGTAAAGACGCTAAATATTACAACATTTATCTAAATTCTAGTCTAATTTAAATAAAATAACACTACACTAAAAGTACTAAATAAATGCTAAATATTACATTTAACTTACCTTGATCAATCGCCGGTTTTCGGTTCCGGAACCGCCGGTTCCCGGTTCCGCCGGTTCCTCGGTTTCCAATATGGTGGATTCGTATTCGAACCGTTTCAATTCGGTTCCCGATTACGTTCGATTTCCTATTCCGGCAGTTCCCAGTTCTCACCGATTCTCGGTTCCGATTCTATCCGCCGATTCCGTCAATTCCCAATTCTATGTTTGGACATGTCTAGCCGATCCCATTCGTCCATTTTAATCTCGATTATTTGAATTATTTTAGTTATTTCATTGCTCTGGAATTGAGTACTACTCTGGCCCAATAAGTCACTCTCTCCGTCCCAATTATATTAATTACATTGGTCAACGATAAGTAATTTTAACCAAATACTCCCTCCGTCCCAATAAGTGCTTCACTCTTTTGGGTGGGCACGTAAATTATGGAAATTGGAGGAAAAATAAAATGTTATGAGTGTAATTTGAAAATAGGAGAGAGAATTAGTGAATGGAATAGTAAATTATAATGGTGTTGTGAGTATTAAAATAATGTAGGAGAGAGAATGAGTGGAAGAAATAGTAAAGATTCTTTGCCAAAAAAGAAAAGATGAAGCTTCTAACGGGACGCCCTTTTGAATAATTAGTGAAGCTTTTATTGAGACGGAGGGAGTATTAATAATCGATATGACTAATATAAATGGGATTGAGATAGAGTAACTAAGGCTTCGTTTGTTTGAGGAAAATGTTTTTCGAAAAACATTTTTTTCATTTTTCGGTATTTGTTTTGTAGCGGAAAATTGAGAAAATGTTTTACGCTAAACATGTTTATCTCATTTTCCGAAAAATATTTTCATTTTACGGAAAACATTTTGCAGGAAATCATTTTCCGAAAAATGTTTTACGCTAAACAAACGGAGCCTAAGGGTGAAAATGGTTCGGTTTAGCTCGGTTTGGACAATTTAAAAGTTAAATCGCTAGTATCGGTTTGAAGAAATTTTAAATCGAGCTAAATCATAAAAAAATTCAGAACGAGCTAAACCAAACCGCTATGGTTCGGTTTGGTTCGGTCTAAACCGCGGTTTGATTTGCGGTTTAATTTTGCGGTTAAGACTACGATACAAACCGCGATCTAGACCACGGTTTGATTCGGTCTAAACCTCGGTTTGAAAATTAATGGCTGAGATTAACTAAAACTTGGGCGGACTGGCCAGATTGCGGTTTCATGGTTCGATTTATGGCTTGATTTCACATTTCGATTTAATGATTCGGTTTCACGAATTCAAACAGCGGTTCGATTTTAAACGGTTCGATTCGGTTCAGTTTAGGAGTGTCAAACCACAAGTTAAGCTGAACTACATTGTACAAGCTAAATCACTTATATCTAAAAATAAAATCAAATCAAACCATACAATTTTACTCGGTTCGATTTCAAATCGCAATCAAATCGTTGTCACCTCAAAGAGTAACTCAATATAAAAGAGAAGTGTCGTTGTAGGAGTAGTTTGTCTGCATGTCTGCATCATCAGGTTGCGGGCCTACATGATCAATTTGTAAGTAATGAAATATACATGTGGGGCCTTAAATAAAGATCTCATAATTGTCCAGCTGGGAAATAATATACTCTCTCCGTCCCAATAGTAGCTTCCCATTTTGCCATTTTGCCATTTTGGGTGTCCCGTTAATAGCTTCCACTTTTCTTTTTTGGCAAAGGAATCTTTACTATTCCCTCCACTCATTCTCTCTCCTACATTATTTTAATACTCACAATCCCATTATAATTTACTATTCCCTCCACTCATTCTCTCTCCTATTTTCAAATTACACTCACAACATTTTTTCTTCCCACCCATTTTATTAATTTGCGTGCAAGGCAAAAAACGGACAGCTTCTATTGGGACGGAGGGAGTATAAAAGTCCAATATAATAGGCCCAATTTCCTTAAATATTTAACAGTAAAATATGTGGCTGGGAACTGGAGGCCTTCATATTGTGGGCCCGCCAACGTGGTCAGATAACAAAGCTTAACAATCATACAAATTTACATGTCGAAAAAGGATCCACTAACTCAAAAGTATTCAAATATACTTCCTCCGTCCTAAATGAATTTTTAAATTTTGCATTTGAGAATTTTTGAGAGTTATTTTCTCTGTTCCAATTTAATGTTCTTGATTTGATTTTACATGAAAATTAAGAAAAAATAAATGTTATAAGTATGAAAAATAAAGTAAGAAAGAGAAAGTGAATATAAAATTTTTGTTGTAAAAATGACAAGTGAGTCTCATTGTTTATATTAAGTTTTAAAGTCTGAGTTTACACCTGAAAACCAATTGATGGTAATAGAAGTAGCTCATGATCTTTATATATTGAGTACAAGGCTAGTTTATTCCTGATGTGAGATAAGTGAATCAATATTAAAGTAATAAAACGACCAAAAACCTTATTATGAATATACTAAAAAGAAAACTAAGAACATTAAACTGGGCTCAAAGGTAATACTTCCTCCGTCCCATAATAACTTACTCATTTACTGTTGAGAACGGAAAATAAGGAATAATGTTATTAAAGTAGGAGTTGTGAGTAGGTAGGAAAGAGAATGAGCGGAGAGAATAGTAAATTTGAAAAGTGTTATGAGTATGATAAGTGGGTCCCATGAATAAAGAAGTATTAAAAAGTTTCCTTTTTAGGAAAGTGGGACTTTAAAGTGGAACGCCCAAAATAGCAAAATGGGTAAGGTAATATGGGACGGAGGGAGTATTTGTTAAAAGTTACGATTTAACATTTTTTAAACATAAATATACGAAGTATATTTTTAATAATTTCATCATAATCATAATGCATAATTAATTTAAGTCCAAATTAAAATTTGTTATATGTTGAGGGAAAATTTAATAACTTATAAAAAAATTGAACATTTTTTAATTAAAAATTTAAACATTTATTTAGGATGGAGAATCCGATTCAATCTGACATCATTCCTTCGATTGTATCAAGGTTAGTTCGCTCAAGTAAATATTACATACAGTATATCTCAAAATATATACTCCCTCCGTCCCAATAAAAGCTTCACCAATTATCCAAAAGGGCGTCCCGTTAGAAGCTTCACCTTTCCTTTTTTGGACATAAAATATTATTATTTTCTCCGCTCATTCTCTCTCCTACATTATTTTAATACTCACAACACCATTATAATTTATTATTCTCTCCACTAATTCTCTCTCCTATTTTCAAATTACACTCACAACATTTTTTTTCCCTCCCATTACCATAATTCCCGTGCCCAAGGAAAATGGTGAAGCAATTGGTGGGACGGAGGGAGTAATTAATTTTTTCTTGATTAATAAAGAGATTTTTTCTTTTTAATAATCGGAAGAACTAAGAAGTACTTAATTATCTCATTTGGCAAAAATCATATTTTCGTCACTAAATTTTATCATTTTTCCAAATGTTCTCATTAAAATAATATTTTTCAAAATGTTTTCACTGAATTTCCACGATTTTCAGAAAGCGCTCCCCCGTTAACAAATTCGCTAAAAATCTGAATTTTTTTAGCTACGTGACTAATATTCGTTAAATTTTTTCAACATATATGTTAACGTTGTTGACATGTATGATGAAGAATATAAATTAATTAATGTAAAATGTCATTAGCACATAATTTATAGAAAATATTACAAATTAATTCCTCCAAAAATCATTTACCATAGATCGTATTTAACAAAAATAGTTATGTGAGGTCATTAGGCTGCGAATTTGTTGACGGAGCGAGCAAATTTTAAAAAATGTAAAAGTTTGGTGAGAACATTCAAAAAAAAAAAAGGTGAGTGAAAACAACAACAACAACAAAGCCTTAGTCCCAAAATAATTTGGGGTCGGCTAACATGAATCCTCATATTTCATCGTGAAAAAAGGTTGTTGAAAAAAAATAAAAATAAATAAATAAATAAATAAATAAACAAATAAATAAATAAACATACAAATAAAAATCAAAATCAAAATCAAAAAAAAAAAATAATAAATCCCCCACATGAATTTTTGCCTTCCACTTCGGCCTTTTCAACACCATACATGAATTTTATATTTTATTAACTGAATTTTAGCTTTTTTTTTTCAAATATTTTCACTCACCAAAAAAGGTGAGTGAAAACATTTGAAAAAAAAGCTAAAATTCAGTTAATAAAATATAAAATTCAGATACTAAAATACTTCCTTCGTTCCGTTCGAAGTGTCTCAAAATGAGATCGGCGTGGAAATTAAGGAAAATGAGGTAAGAAAGAGAAAAAGGTTAAATGTTGTGAGTATGAAAAATTAAATAGGAGAGAGAATGAGTGGGATGAATAGTTAGGAGAGAGAATGTTGTGAGTGTAAAAGTAAAGTAGGAGAGAGAATGAGTGGGGTAGGAAGAGTATAAAAATAATAAAAACTTTTCATTTTGGGATTGAGACACTTTAAATGGAATGTCCAAAAAGAAAAATTGAGACACTTCGAGCGGGACCGAGGGAGTATGACTTTTGCCTCCCATTTTCTCTTTTTTTTTTTTTTTTTTTTTTTTTTTTTTTTTTTTTGATATCAGGGTTCCCGGCTTCGCCGGACTAATCCCTGACCACCAGTGCAGACCCTCAAGATATGCAAGTGAGGTAAATCGCGGGATGTGCCCTATGCAGCCAGGGTGGCAGCACCCCTTATACTCCAGAGCCCCAAGGGAGCCCTCCTACAAAGCAATTGCATCACTATTACATCACCAAATGGCTGCTCCAGCTGCTCCTGCCAAAGTGGCACTTACATCACTCTTACAACACCATTTGGCTGCTCCAGCTGCTCCTGCCAAGATTCGAACTCCCCACACTGAGGGTACAAGCCCAGCAATGCCAATCTTCCTTAGCACGGATGTGCCCCGGGGGACTCCAAGGCTCCTGAAACCCTAGGAAAGAAATAAACCACAAGATTCCCCCAAGGGGAATCGAACTCGTGACCTCCCCGAAGGGAAGCCACTACAATACCATCAGGCCAGGAGACCTTTGGTTGCCTCCCATTTTCTCTTTCAGCTTATTAGGGGATGCTCTACATTTCAGTCATTTTAAAGAGAAAGAACACAAAAAAAATATTAAAATATTAAAGACATACTCTCTCTCTCTCTCTCTCTCTCTCTCTCTCTCCTATTTCCTATTTGAGTGCGTCTGCTGAGAAATGTGTTTCTCCATAACTATGGAGAAACGTGTTTTTCATAGCCAGAAGCTTTACATTTGATAACCAGAAAAAAAAAACCCAAGGCGAAGACCAAAGCTTCGGATATCCGAAGCTTTGCATTTGATAGCGAAGCTTTGTAGTTGATATCCGAAGCTTTGTATTTGATAGCCGTAAGGATGTGAAATGTATATCCAAAAAAAAAAACCCAAGGCGAAGACCAAAAGCTCGGATATCCAGAAGCTTTGCATTTGATAGCGAAGCTTTGCGGTTGATATCCGAAGCTTTGTATTTGATAGCCGGAAAGATGTGAAATGTATATCGAAGCTGTAGGTGCATATCCGGAAAACCGTTAGGTGCGCATATCCGAAATGTGTTAGGGCATATCCGAGAAATTGCTATTGAAGGTTTTCGGATATCCGAAACCGAATGTATATCCGAAACATTTTGAAGGTTTCTGGATATTCATTTGAAGGTTTCTGGATATCACTTTCATAGGTTTCTGGCTATCTAGCTCATTGTCGCGCGACATGTCGGGACCCGTTTCTCCATAACTTATGGAGAAACGCGTTTCTCCCTAGATTTTGTGTTCCTATTTAAAAAGATACAAATTTCTATTTAAATTGTCACGTTTAAAAATACAGACTCCTAAAATGAATACTGAACATACTAAAAGTGTCGAGCTGGACCAAGCAAGTAAAGCCCAAATAACTTATTAGGGGATGCTCTACATTTCAGTCATTTTAAAGAGAAAGAACACAAAAAAAATATTAAAATATTAAAGACACACTCTCTCTCTCTCTCTCTCTCTCTCTCTCTCTCTCTCTCTCTCTCCTATTTCCTATTTAAAAAGATACAAATTTCTATTTAAATTGTCACGTTTAAAAATACAGACTCCTAAAATGAATACTGAACATACTAAAAGTGTCGAGCTGGACCAAGCAAGTAAAGCCCAAATACAGACAACCTTGGCATTTACAGTCTTAATGAGGCTAGCCCATTCACCATAAGGCCCAAGGCCCAATAACAATATCAGTCGATCTAAGCTCATTGTCCGACCTTGAAGGTCCCGACCTAGCTTGATCCGACTCGATGATCCATACTATAACTCGGGTACGATCCATGCTCTGCAGCGGTCAGTCGACCCTAACCCCGTTGGGGCGACCTTGACCTCAAGCGTCGACCTAATAGCTGTGGGCGCACGTGAATCAAATATTTTCATAACTGCATTCCTACAAATCGGGGACCGTTATAGGCACGTTCCCATTACTAATAGCTATGTTGAAATCTCGGAGTTCATGTAGCACCACCAAAAATACAATAGTCATTACCTATAAATACTTCACCACTACCAACGGTGCGAAGGTAACTGTAATTTTGTCATTTGAATACAACTGTTCATTTACAATATTTGCTCTCCGAAACACATACTTACTCTCACGCCCGAGGGTCTAAGCCGGAGACACATCCGACTAGTCGTGGGTTCGATTGGGTCGAGGAGCCGGGTGATCGGTCTGCCACGTGGAGGAAGATTGATAAGAACTTTTCTTGCGGCATCAGTTTGGTTCCATTGCCGGAAAATGTGCTTTAGCTTGACCTCGAAATTCTTCTCACCCTACAACAATGGTGACCCCAGACGGGCATGTTGCGAAGGCTTCTGATGAATTCAATGAAGTGAATGCCAACACCATCGCTACTACCAATGTGAATACGGATTTGCCTCCTCCTCCTCCTCCTCCTCTTCGTCATCATGCTAGGGCGACACGCTCAAACAGTGTAGCTGATGGCAGAGGATTGCCAGATGCAAGGAGAGAAAAACGTCCCATGGAGGGACAAGGAGTTCCACCTCCTCCTAAGCGTCCAACTGCTCATTTGAATGTTGGAAATAGGGCGGAGTCCCTCATCCAACCCATTGAGTAGAAAGGAAATGCTTTGTTGGAGCAAGCCCGGATTCTTGGCCGAGTTATTGGCCATGGAGGAAGCTGAGCAGGCGGATAGAAGGTCAGAGAGGGTGGCTCCCTCTCAAATTTCAAACAGGGAGCAGGCCAGGAGTGCTAGGCCTAATGAGTCCGTGGGACAGAACGGCGATAACAGGATAGTGCAGCGGGTTCCATCCCTCATTCATGTGCCAAGTAACGACCTAAGAGCTAGCCTCACCAGGAATAGGGAACAGGAGGCTCAATCAGATTTGAGGACTCACTTAGAGGCCAACCGAAGCCGACGTGGTTCGCCCGCTAGGACACAAAGATCTCAATCTCGTAGGGACAGGGAATGGGCGCGCAGTCGCCCATAAGGGAGGAAAGGCGCGGAGGTCGCCTCTCGAGATGATAGGCGCGGGTCGCCTCTCGAGACGAAAGGCGCGGTCGCCGCCAAGAGACGGACATGCATAGGTCACCAATTCGATCGAAAGGGCTCCTTCTCACGAGAGATAGGAGAAGCGGGCGAGTAACTCCCCGGAAGTGAGGGTCGGAGGTCGAATGTCGTTCCCCTGCGAGATATGACGGACCCGACGCTAGGAAATGGTTGTTGATGAAAAGAAGTTTGAACAATGGGAGGAGGAGAAGAAAAAGGATCTTTGGAAAGGTCGAACGAATTGACTTTGCTCTTCGACCCTTATCGAAGGACACGATTGACGATCGACCTTCTGCTGGTTTCAGATTACCCCTCCTAGAAAAGTACTCGGGGGCCACCAATGCAAAAAGCCACGTAGCACACCTAGAAGCTACCATGTGTTTTGTCGCCAATGAGGACGACAATATGTGCAAAGCCCTCATAAGCACACGCACAGGGGCAGCCCTAACGTGGTTCAATAGTTTAGCAGTTGGAAGCATCTCCTCCTGGATGAGTTTGAGGACAAAATTCCTTGAGCGTTTCTCAACTGCTGGAGCTCGGAAGGTGACTGTCACCGACTTAAACAACTTGGTGCAAGGGAAGAATGAAAGCTCCATGAGCTACTACACCAAGTTTAAAGAAATGGTTGACAAGATTGAGGAGGATCTGACTGACAGGGAGGTGATCAATTACTTTCGGAGTGGCATTTCCTCGGAAGACATGGATTATGAACTAACGGTTCGTACTGTCACCACTCGACATGAGTTATTTGAGAAGGCTTACAATGTGGCACTAGCCGAGGAAAGGAAGGAAAAGAAGAATGGGAAAGGTCCCAAGGGTGAGGTCGCTGACGACAAGAAAGACTCAGCCAAAAATGGAGGAAACAACAAAAATGGTAAGAACAGGACAAGGGCGACAGAGAAAGTGCCTGAAGTTTTCACTCCCCTGATGGTGAGTCGAACAGAGATAATGAATGCAGTCGAGTTGGCTCCACCTGCCCCAATGAACCCAGGCAACAAGTTCAGAAGGGACAATAGCAAGTATTGTGGTTACCACAAAGATACGGGACATCTCACGGAGGATTGCTTGGGATTGAAGCGTATCATCCAAAGAATGGTCGACCAGGGAAGGCTCGATGCATATGTGAAAAGACCTCAAGCTGGTGGAGGCGAGCAGCCAGCAGGTGGACAGCAAGGACCAAGGCAACCTAGATTGAATTTGGGGGTCATTACGGAGCAGGCTAGCAACACAGCCATCAAGCATAAAATCTTTCAGCTCAATAAAGCCCCACATGTGCCTCCAAGGAGAGATGTCAGGGATGAGGCGATCAGCTTCTACCCCCACGAACCGGCAACTAATATGGCGGCTAGGGAGCAAGTTCTCGTCATCCTAGGTCTAATCGACGGATGTACGACGAGCAGACTCTTAGTCGACACGGGGGCCCGCAAAGACATCTTGTTTTACAAGACATTCCAGGAGATGGGCCTTTCTAACGAGCAGCTCGAAAGATATGACGGCAGATTAGAAGGATTCACCAATCATCGAGTTGATGCCAAAGGCCAGATTGAGCTTGACGTCGACCTAGGCCAATACCCCCACAGGGTCGTATCGAAGGTACAATTTATTGTGATAGATGTGAACAGTGACTATCTTTGCTATACTTGGTATTCCAGTCGGGTCGCGCTTGGAATGGTGGCATCAATCCCCCACCAACGAGTCAAGTTTCCTACACTGTTTGGAGTAGCCGTGTACAAGGCACAGCTCGAGCCTACCTGGATCATGTTCTTCGAGAAAGAAAGAAGAGGGAACTAGAGATTGCAACGGCAGATGGTTACTTAAAGCTGTCCCAGTCAGTCACCAAAACTACTGGCCTATCAACGATCACCAATGTGGAGGAGTCGACCTATCGCTCAGTGACAAGGTCATGGTTGAGTCGACACGTCACTCCGAAGTCACAGCGGTCGATCCAGACGTAGTTATGGTCGACCAAGTCATCATAGGCGACCTATGCCTCCAGGTCGACAATAACTCGGGGGCCACCACCACCAGTGGGTCGCGAGATAAGGCTGGATGATATGATAGGCGAAGAAGCTCCACACTGGGGCCGAGGAGAGACAAAGGGTCGAGAGATCATCGTTGAGACACTGCGGTTCGAGAGATGGTCAGAGAGTGGAGGTCGTGGACGAGCTAGAATCGTAATCACCAACCCTTCCTACCCCGACCAAAAGATTCGGATTGGGAAACAATTATCTTACGAAGAAAGGCTAGAAATCATTGGGATACTCAAAGAGAGTAATGATGTCTTCGCATGGCGAGTAGAAGATATGAGGGGAATCAAGGAAGAGGTCGCCGTTCATAGGCTTGAGGTCAACCCGACTATAAAGCCTGCACTTTAAATTGAGAAGCTTTGCTCGTGATAAGGAAGAGGCCATAAAAGCTGAGGTACAAAAACTTTTGAGTGCAGGTATAATTAAAGAGGCCACTCATACAACCTGGTTGGCCAACGTGGTCATGGTGAAGAAAGCAAATTGCAAATAGAGAATGTGCGTCGACTTCACCACTCTAAACCTTGCATGCCCGAAGGATAGCTATCCTCTTCCTAGAATTGACAAACTTGTTGATTCCATTGCTGGCCACTCTACCCACAGTTTCCTTGATGCTTACTCGGGATACCACCAGATAAAGATGCACGAGGATGACATTGTGAAAACAGCCTTCCAAGCGGCTGGAGGCATCTACTGCTATAACATGATGCCATTTGGATTGAAGAACGCAGGGGCAACTTATCAACGCATGGTGAACAAGGTCTTTGCTTCACAAATTGGTCGAAACATGGAGGCCTACGTCGAAGATATGGTCATCAAAACTAAGGTCGGACGTCACGTGGTCGACCTAAAAGAAACATTCGCCAACTTGCGAGCAAACGACATGAAGCTCAATCCTAGCAAGTGTGTCTCTGGTGTAGCAGCTGGCAAGTTCCTTGGATTTATGGTGTCTCAGCGAGGCATAGAGGCTAACCCGGAGAAGATCAAGGCTCTAGTCGACATGAAAGAGCCAACCAGCGTAAAGGAGATGCAGCGACTTAACGGTAGGGTGGCAGCCCTAGGTCGTTTTATAGCCAAGTCGGCTGAAAGGTCTCTCCCCTTCTTTAAATCATTGAGGGGGATGAAAAACTTTGAATGGACGGCCGAATGTCATTCGTCGTTCCAACAACTCAAAGAGTACCTTGCTGCTCCTCCCCTATTGAGCAGCTCGATCACTGGTGAGACCTTGTTCGTGTATCATGCGTGGGAGACAAGTCGAGCTTGACGATCTTGGTTAGAGAAGAAGAAGGTCATCAGAAACCAGTATACTACGTCAGCAAAGCCTTATCAGATGTAGAGGGCAGATACTACAACGCTGAGAAGGTCGCTTATGCTTTAGTCGTAGCTTCAAGAAAGCTGCGAGCTTATTTCTTGGCTCATCCTATTGTGGTGCTCACGAATGCACCCTTGAGAAAAATATTGCACAAACCGGAGAGCTCAGGTCGCTTGCTCAATTGGTCAATTGCCCTTACGGAATTTGACATCGAGTATCGACCTCGAAAGGCGTTGAAGGCTCAAGATCTAGCAGATTTCTTGGTCGAGCTTACGTTCACCAAGGAGGACAGCGAGCAGCGAGCTCAAAAGGAGAAAACCAAAGGGAAAGAGCCAGAATCCCAGCCCGCCATTACTTTACCCGACGATTGCTGGAAGGTCTACTCGGACGGGTCAGCTACAAAAAATGTCAGTGGAGCTGGGATTGTTTTGATTGAGCCAGAGTCTGGGACCGTGTATGAGGAATCACTAAGGTTCAAGTTTGAGGCATCCAACAACCAGGCAGAGTATGAGGCCTTAGTGGCAGCCATTGAGTACGCCCAGTGCTTTGGAGCGACTAAAATCATGGCCTATTGTGACTCACAGTTGATAGTCAGCCAGGTCCGAGAAGAATACGAGGTGTTGAATTCTACTCTAGTCAAATACCACGACCTAGTGAGGAAATTGACAAAGGATTTGGAGTTTTGGGGAATTCAGAGGATTGGTCGAGAAGACAACGAGCTAGCCGACCTACTCTCAAAACTGGCCACATCAGATGAGCCGCATGAAGAGCCCATCTCCTACCTTGAGAGCCCATCTTATGAAAGGGTTCAGATTCAATGTGTGGTAAACACTTCAAATGAGAAGTGCTAGATTGAGGAGATGAAAACATACCTGGAAAGTGGCGAGCTGCCTGATGACGAGAAGAAAGCTCGAGCTGTCAAAAAGAAAGCTCCAAGGTACGTTATTCAAGGAGGCGAGCTATTCAGAAGATCCTATACTCGACCGCTATTGAAGTGTATCCACCCTCAAGAGATCACTACGCTGATACATGAAGTACACAGTGGGATTTGTGGTGGACACCCGGGGGCCAGGACTCTAGCCGACAAGTTGATCACTTTGGGGTACTACTGGCCACACATGAGAGCAGACACCCATGACTTTGTGCAGCAGTGCGACCAATGCCAAAGGTTTGCCAACCTACCTCATCTGCCTACAACTGAGCAAACCCCGTGATTGCGGCTTGGCCATTCGACATGTGGGGCGTCGACTTAGTGGACCCTTCCCACCCGCCCGTGGAAATTGTAAGTACGCAATCGTGGCAATTGATTACTTTACCAAGTGGGTTGAAGCCAAGCCGCTAGCTCGCATCACGAGAGGAAAACGCCATCAACTTCATTCATGATTTCATACGGTGTCGATTTGGTTTTCCTCGAGCTATAGTATCGACAACGGCCTACAATTCTCCCAAACCTTCGAAGCGAGAGATGAATCGAGTAGGGATCGAAGCATTGGAAATCTTCTGTCGCCTACCCCCAAGGTAATGGGCAAGCTGAAGCAGCGAATAAACTTGTCCTATCTTCACTCAAGACGGGTCTCGTGGGTCGACGCAACAACTGGTTGGACGAACTCCCTCTTGCTCTTTGGGCAGTTCGCACAACCACTCGGGGGCCTACGGGGGAAACCCCATTCGCTCTAACATATGGGTCGAAGCCGTGGCTCCAGTGAGTTAAGATTTCCAACGACGAGTAACTTTCTTTGATCAAGAACGAGAATGACACCCATGCATTGATCGACCTGGATCTGATCGACAAGAAGCGAGATACGGCTTACCTTCGGATGGTCAACTACAAACAGCGAACTAAAAGTTACCACGACAAGAAAGTGAAAGCCATGTCATTCCAAGTCGGAGATCACGTGTTGAGAAAGATCGAGGCAACAGGGAGAAGGACCCAACAGAACAAGTTATCTCCTAATTGGGAAGGTCCTTACATAGTTACTCGAGTCGTCAAAGAAGGAACTTATATGATAGCTCATCCATATGGTGAAGAGTTGAAGCATCCATGGCACGCTACTCACCTCATCAAGTACTACTTCTGAAGGTTCAGGTCTATTACTCAGTACAAGGTTAAGGCAATTCCCAAGATTGAAATTTGTCATAGTTCTAGCTTTCCATTGATGTAAACGTTTCCCTACTTCAATAAAAAGCACAGTTTATTCGACCAAACATTGTGTTACACTAACCCCAACAAGCTCGACTCTTAGTCAGCTTCGTTTTAACGAGCTCGATTCTTAATCAGCTTCGTTCCATTAACAAAGCTCGACTCTTAGTCAGCTTAACTTTAACAAGCTCGATTCTTAATCAGCTCTGTTTATTTAACAAGTCCGACTCTTAGTCGACTTCGTCTTAACAAGTCCGACTCTTAGTCGATTTCATTCTAACAAACTCGACTCTTAGTCAGTCTGTTCTAAGTAGCTCGATTCTCAATCAGCTTCGTTCCTTAAAACAAGTCCGACCTAAGGTCGACTTCGTTCTAATAAGCTCGACCCTTGTGTAAGTACCCCAATCTGGATCACTCCCTTTCAAACACACGGGAAACACCGCAGACTCATCCACGCAGTCTCAGAGACCTCTCTCACTCAAAACTCACTCAAAACCCTCTCAAACCCCCAACCAAACCAAGGGAGGAGCCTTTCTGGGATAAAAAGGGACAAAAGGACCTTTCGGGAATTTTCAGGAAACTGGAAAAGCAATATAGGTCCGTACGGACCTCTTTGTTTCCATAATTACTGAATCCCCTTAAAGTCCACAATATTCCCTCAAATCCCGGAGAAATGATTACCCTAAATGCAGACTTGATCCGTACGGACCTCTTTGCATGTCAAGATGGTCCGTACGGACCTCTTTGCAAGGGGACATCATCATTTCCAGAATATTCACCATCATTGCATATTCCCTCAAATCGAGGAAAACCAAAATCCTGGATAACCAAGGAGGTCCGTACGGACCTCTTTGCACCAAATCTGAGACTATAAATAGAGGGCTCCCCCTCCTCATTTTTTCACACCTCCCTCTTCTCTCTTCCTCCCTAAGCCTTCTGGCTCCCCTTCTAAGCCCTTTCGAGGCATTCCCGGCCCCTTCGGATCCTTCCGAGGCCTTCCGAGCCCCTGAGGTGCTCAGAAGCCTCTCCGAGCGCTCCCGAGACGCTCCCGCGCTGCCCAGAGGCACTCTCGAGGTACTACGAGGCCCCTCGTGGTACTCAGAGGCCTTGCTGGTCTTTCCGGTGTCCGGCTCTTTCAGAGTCAAACCGACGATCCCAAACCACGCCGAAACTCTGCCCGAGTGACTCCCGCCACCACAACGCACGCCGAACCTGCCCGAGTGATCCCAGCGATCCCCACGCACGCCGAACCTGCGCCCGAACGCGGCCTACAACCTCAACTCACGCCGAAACTCGTGCGGACAACCGGCATCCCGAAGCAATCCAGAACGCTACTCAGACCTCAAACACTATTCCCCTGCGGAAGACAGACACGAACCAACATTGGTAAGGCTTCCTTCCTATTCTATTTCAATACATTTCAATACAATGTAGACATCCGATATAGCATGCATTTTTAAAAGCACACACACACACACAACTTTTTAAAGGATATTAGGGGTATCCGAAAGACTCGTTTTACGAGGCTACTCGGAGTGAGCTCTAATATTCTAATATTCTCTTCCCAGGAGTCATCGACCTCCGAACTCAAAATCTCATCACACAAAAACAGTTTAAAATTTATCTTTAAGCGATGCCCTTTTCAATGTTTTGGGCTTAATAAAAACGGCGTGGCGACTCTACAAAGCAAAACACGGCGAGACACCTCCAACCTCGCAAAACGCTAAGACGGAATAAGCCGAGATGCGGGGCGCGATTGTCTTGCCTCTCGGATCCGGGCGAACATTCCCGAACAGCGGCGAGCGCGAGATGCACGGGGCACCATCCGCGCGCGAGCCGGATCCGGGTAATTTCGGTTGGCGACTCATTGGGGATGCATTTGTTTTAAAAACTTTTAAACAAAACAAAAGATTTTAAAAACGATGATGAGGGTCAAACTTTCATTTTACCCCTTCCTTTAAGCATTGTGTGTGTGTGCACGTGCTTCGTTTTTATTTTACAAAAAAAATAAAAATACAAAAAAAATGCATCAATATACATCGTGCATACATTTAAAATTCTTCAAAATTTTCTATTTTACTCGGAAAAAGAATTTTAGAGACCGCACACTACGCGCCTTCTTTGCCTCGGTTACACCGCACTACTCACTGTGGCTTGCCTCGGTTACACCGCACACTTATGCGCTTCTTGCCTCGGATCTGGCTGCACACTACCTGACCCTTAACCGGAGTGGTCTCGGTTGCGGTCCGTTTGGTCTTCCTAGGCCTCTTGGGCGCGCACGGGATCATTCCAAACATCCCATCCTAGCAGCGTCAACCACACGTTTGAGTCTTGAGTCACACTCTGTCCCGGACTCGGTTGGTTTTACCCGATCCGTGTCATACGGCGGATACATATACCATCTTAGGCCATTTTAAGTCAAGGCTCGGAACTCAAGATCCCTTGCGCAAGCAAAGCGATGAAAGGTCATGCTAAAATCTTGACTGATCTTGATTTCCGAAGCTACACCCAGACGATGTTCCGTCCGGATATACATCCATGCTCGCATGACACCATGTCATCACGCCTTTGATACGTCGGCCATGACAATATGACCCGGCCAACGCCCTAACGTCACGCAGATCCCTTGCGCAAGCAAGCAAGTAAGAGAAGGTCATGCCGAACTCTTGACTCGATCTTGACTCGGTGGCCGGCTCGGTTCACTATTCACATGGCTAACGCATCAAAACGAACATGACGAGGCTCGGTCCTTAGGTTCGATTTTCTTTTAGGCCGGTGGAAACCGCTTGCACTATAGGACCCTCGCACAGGGTGTCCACCGGGATGTCGAAATACGGGTGCAAAACGAGGGGCTTATAGCCGCGCGAGATGGTCTCCACGACCCGGGATCTAGCATAGTTGCGAAAAAGAAGAGCAATCTTTTCCAACCTACCTAGGATTACGAGAAAATACTTGTTTTAAGTAAATTAAAACAACAAAAAAAAAAAATCAAAAATAAAAGAAACGGAAACCGCATGCCACGTGAGCTTTCCCCTTTTATCCCGTTAGGCCATTCCGTGTCTAAACCTTGCCCATCACCCCCTCCAGCGAACCGAGAGTGGTTGAGAATCCACAGAAGCCGCCTTTTCGGTATCGAGGTCACAAGGTCCGATAGCCCTTCCGGTTCAGCGGTCCGCGCCGTCCAATACTCCCCATGACGGGATCCACGAGATAACGGTGAGGGAAACGGAACCCCGCCACTAAGGAATCTCCGGACAATGGAGGAGGTGCTGCGAGCCTTCGAAGCCATCAAGAAGCGCCAAGAAGAACGGCAAGCTGGATCGTCGACACCTTGCGTCTTCGAGGAGCAGTTGCGGTTCCCAACCCGACGGAACCTTTGTTCTCATAGAGGACGAAGATATACCGGCTCCCGGTTTCTCAATGCTATCGGCGGGTCCCGCCTCCGCCAAGCTACGAGATCCCGGCAACGCAAAGCGGCTCTCGCTCAAAGCTCCCTCGGGCATCGGTCAGCGGCTCAGGCATGCCCGCCTCGGATCGGTCGGTTTCCGGCTCGCACATCAAGCTCGGTACCAACGGCACACATACGTGCTGCTCAGCGAGATCCCAATGCATCTCGGTATCCCCCGGGATTCAATCCTTTGCCTCTATACGAGCCTCGCAACCACAATCAAAAGTCCCCATTCTTACCGGGGACGGGCATCCCTAGCGGATATCCAGGCATCTCAAGCTTGCCACTGCAAGTACGCGAATTGGGGCTAACGAATCGTTTCCCGGTTCCCAAACACAACCCTTAGCGGACCGAGGCAATCACGCCCTCAACTTGACACCCCGGGGTATGGGTTGGTATACACTCAACTACCTCCCCAAGACTCCCGAATGGCGATCCCATCGGCCCGATCCACCTCCATCTTCGGTGTCCGTCCACACGAAAATGGTAACCCGCCTCAAGCAGTGATCCTCACATGGCTTGGTTGATCGAACAAATGAAAGACATGCAAGGCAAGCTAGCTAGTTCTCGGAAGGACTCCCTCACGCCTCGATCCGAACAAAGTGGTCCCTCTCCCTCCAAAGTTCGGGATGCCGGAAATGGAAAAGTTTGACGGAACAGAATGCCCAAAACCCACATCGACACCTACGTCACGGGTATGAGAGCGAAAGGGGCAACCCCTCAACGAGATGGCGAGATCATTTTCGGCATTCCCTCAAATCCACGGCACTAAGGTGGTTCCTCGATGTGAAGGCGAGAAAACCGCTCCACGTGGGATCGGATTAGTGAAATCTTCTGGAGAAGTACCGCGCCAATCTTGAATGGGAAACAAACCGCCATGACCACGCAAGCCACCGAACAAAAGGAGGACGAACCGGTGGGCGAATTCTACAAAAGATGGGCTGGAAGCTAAGCGAGATAATGGATCCACTTTCCAAAGAAGAGCGAGATGGACATCTTCCATTCTGCCTCAAACCATCTTTGAGGACTTTGATCGGCCACCATTTCTATCCGGATCTCCGTGCCATGGTCAACGCGGGACAAAGTTTGAAAAGACTACGAGTCTTCAAAAGGCAACGGCAACCCCTGCCTCGTCTTACCGCTATCGAACAAACTGGGCAGCTTCAACTCACGCTGACGAAGGAAAGGAAGCCGGCAGGAGCAGTGCACTACATTGAACGGAGCTCGAAGTAAACCGCGATCGGGCGGCCCCGAAGAATAGCAACCCCCTCGCTTCCCACGGTTCCGGCATTTTGATAACTGGAAATGCCCTTGGGTCAAGTATTTGAAGCTTTGGTGAAGCGAAATCTTCTCAAACCACTCGAGAATTTCCAGCCGAAGACCCTCAAACCCAACATGGATATGAGCAAGCAACTGCGCCTTCCATAACTACCCGGCCACACCACCGACAATTGCTTCGTACTCAAGCGGGTGATTCGGGGGCTCGTGAGGAGGGAAAAGGGTGGAACGCCCCCGTGGTCCCGATACCATTGGAAATCCATTCCCGAACGACGGGGTAAACTCGATAGCCATTGACGAAATCCCAAGCGAGAGCGAGACTCCTGCATTTTCCGAGACCGTCGGCATCTTTGTCTCGCCATGGTGGGAGCGTGAAACAAGAGTCAAAAGGTCTCGTGGCCAGGGAATTCCGACAAGAACGCCCGAGGCCCTTTGTCTCCCTACGATCTTTGCCCCGGCCAAGGCATACTGAATGGTTGGATCGAACGTTCCCAGAGACAGGGCGAGTCAGCGGTAGCACGGGAAGCGGTTTAGTCTTGCGAGACGATGACTTGCCAATATGTGAGAATCGGCACAACGAAGCTCTCCTCATCCTCATAAAGATAGAGAGGTTCTTCCTCCCGAACGTCTTGATTGATAACGGCTCACATGATCAACATCATCGCTTTAAGCCTGCTGAAAGCGACTCCACATCGGCCGTTCTACGATAAGGCCTTCACCTCGGGTAATCAGAGCCTACGACTCATTTGCACGATCAATCGTAGGAGTCATCAACTTGAGGATCCAATTCGACGTACAAGCTGGAGTCGGTAGAGTTCCAAGTCGTGGAAATCAAACCAACCTTCTCTGCTTTGTTGGGACGGCCTTGGATACATCGGATGAAACGTATCATCTACTCTTCACCAGTGCGTGAAATTCATCAATGCCAGCGGGCGATCGAAGTGATCCGCGGAAGACGGTGTAATGGCAAGTGCTTGGCCGCAAGCTATGACCCGGAAGAAGGTCCCGACATGACCGAATACTCTTCCCCGAGATGATTCTCCTACCTGTCCCGCTACGAAGTGGATCCTTACATCCACGCTCTAAAAAAGCGCTGACGAGCTGGAAATTGAAGAACTCATGGGTCGGGATGACAACTCGATATATGCGGTTGTGAAGAATGCTTGAGAGAAGATCAAGAAGATGGATGCCCTAATGGAGATTGATCGAGGAGTAGACCCTTACTTCGCCGAAAACCCTCTTGCAAGCGGCTCATCACCGATCCCCGGTACAAGACAACCCTTTGGCCGACACTCTCGGATCTTACGGGGACGGCCATCACGGCTTAGTTCAATTGACATTCCGGTGTCCAGGCACGGACGAACAATGGCGCAACCTCCTCGAGGCTTAATCGGGGAAGGTGATATAGCATGTCGCTCGAATCGAGACATTGTAAATGTCGTCCAAGCAAAG
Source organism: Adenophora triphylla var. japonica (assembly GCA_022495995.1). Taxonomy (NCBI): domain Eukaryota; kingdom Viridiplantae; phylum Streptophyta; class Magnoliopsida; order Asterales; family Campanulaceae; genus Adenophora; species Adenophora triphylla. The sequence goes on along the minus strand of JAFEMH010002072.1, from coordinate 266,713 downwards.
ATCCCGAGATAAAGAGGCGGATTCTATGAAAGTGATCAACATCGGCAAGAATCCACTCCGAATCGGCGAATGCTTCGCCCTCCTAGAAGTAGCCCTCGGCGACTTCTATCATCAAAAACCCCAGGGTGGTGGCAACACTAATGGAGGGACATCATCGGGAGCGGCCAAAAACCTCCGCGATACGGTTTGAAATCGAACCGCATGCAAGCTACTTTCCGGGACTCATGCCAAGGGAAGATTGGCCACTGAACCGGCACCGCTCCCTCTAGAGCTACGGCCGTCAGGAGTAATGAAGCTGGTCCAATCCCTCGTCGCCTATAGTCTAGCTTCGAGTCTTGTTGTACGTGTATTCACATCTTTTGTGTCTTTTGACGGCTTTACGCCCAACGATTGTGAATCTTTGATCAACAATGTACGGCCTTCACGCTTTCAATAAAAGGTCCGACCTTCCTAAAAAACCATTTCATTGCATCTTTAACAAATGATGACATTAACTAATCAAAACAGTTAAATTCATCTATACAAAAGGCAAACACATTAATTAAATAAATGCATCAAGCAAACATTTAAGCATGTTGTCAAACGAGAGAAAACCGGGCCCAAGCTGCCGAGAAGGTTTTAATCACAACGATTTGCAAGATTGTGAAGAGCGAAAGAGACGCAAGTCCGACGCCATTTCCAGCACAAGCCAGATCTTCCAATACCTCAAGAACGGGAAGCCACCTTCATGAACAAGGAAGGTCAACACACAGAAGGGTCAAAACCAAGAGCATCATGGCCCTAAAACGCCTTGCCTCTCACTTCGTCATCCTCGGGGACATGTTATACAAGAAACGCTACCACGGGCCACTCCTACGCTGCGTCGCCCAAGAAGAAGCGAACAAATTCATGAACAGAAGTCCACAATGGGGCTTGCGGTCCCCACATGAACGCATGAGCCACGATGCAAATCATTCTCGGGATGGGCTACTACCGGATCTCCATGGAGGCGGATTGCATCCACTTTGTCCGAAGCTGCGACAAGTGCCAACGGTTCTCCAACCTCAATCATCTCGCCGCCCCACGATCTCTCTTGCATGACTACACCTTGGCCCTTTGCCACTTGGGGAATTGACGTCATCGGGAAAATCGCTCCGCCAGCAAAGAACGGTCACGAGTTCATCTTAGTAGCCATCGACTACTTCACCAAATGGGTGAAGCCAAGTCCTACAAGGTACTCACCTCCAAGAAGGTCGCACATTTCCTCAAGGAAAGCATCATATGCCGATACGGCATCCCAAATGAGGTCATATCGGACAACGGCTCACACTTCGAAGGAGAATTTGATGCATCGCCGGGCTGAATTCAAGATCACACGCCACAAATCTTCTCCCTACCGGCCACAAACAAACGGCGCAGTGGAAGCAGCCAACAAAACCCTCGAACGGATCATCCGAAAAATGACCACCCGAGGACGAGATTGGCAGGAAAACTGCACCTTGCACTTTGGGGCTACCGCGCATCGGTCAGGAACGACAGCCACGGGAGAAACCCCATTTGCCACGACATACGGGATGGAGGCAGCGGTCCTTCCCATCGAGCTAGAAATTCCCTCACTCCGAGTGCTTCTTGGAAAATGACATCAACGAAGTCGAATGGCTCAAGCCGACATGACGAATTGGCTCTGCTAGATGAGCGACGACTAAAGGCCATGGAACACGTCCGAGCCTATCAAAGCGGGATGGCTAGAGCTTTCGACAAGAAAGTCAAATCCCGAGACATCGGGGAAGGTGACCTTGTACTCAAAGAAAAGCCTCCTACTCGAACCAACCCACCTGGGAAAATGGGAACCCACATGGATCGGCCCTTTCGTGGTTCAAAAGATCTTCTCCGGAGGCGCCATGAAGCTAACGGACCTGACGGCAATCCCTTCATGAATCCGGTCAACGGAAGCAAACTTCGCGAGATACTTCGCCTAAAGAAGAACAAGCTGTGCATCTCTTGGCACTCCATGTAGTGTCGAACTACGCAGACTGAGCCCTCTAGTCGGGGAACGTAGGCAACCTTAATTGGTCCGGTCTAAAAATACACAAAAAGTCAAAAGTTTGAATGTCAATCAAGACCTCCATCAAGCTCCGCACTTTTCAAGAATACGCCCCGGCGGTCACCTTGACCAAGTCAAACGACGGCGGCGACATCAACGGACATCCGAGAGTCACTCAGCATCAAACGACTGACTCATGTCTGCTTCCAAGCCAGGGGCTTGTCTTCGCCCTCACGCGCTTCAATAAAAAAAAAAAAAGAGAGAGCTCGAGCAAGGGCTCACACAACAAAAAAAAAAAAAGAAGCTCAAACAGAAGCTGCGAAATTGAGGTCAAGAGCCCGACGCCAACACGCGGCACGGAAGCTACGAAAAGACCGTCGAACGACTTGTCAAGGGAGCATTCAACCTCTCGGCCAAATACAAAGCCTCGAAAAGGGGATTGGCCGTCATGGCTCGATCGTCAGGGCCCGCGGATGCAACGAGAAAAGTCCAAAGATGGACGCCGACAAAGTGCACAACAGAAGCAAAGGCAAACAAGAGATCCTGCGTCTCGACAAAGCTTTAAAAGTAAATCACAAATCACTAACGGTTACAACATTTCTTGATGAGTTCAAGCACGGTCTACTCTCAAGTTCACAACATGCTAAAAGACAGCTTAATACATTTAACTAATAATGTGTTTGCAATGCAATGAATGGATACCTAGGAGGTCATTCCGCGCCATCTGCGCTTGTCCTCGCCATTCTTTCCTTTCTTCCCTCGTCCGGCGAGTCTTCTTTCGCTCCACGTGAACCAACTCTGCGTCTCTCGGTCAGAGATCGGGGTCCTCCCGTAGAGTCAAATAATCCGGTAGCTCTCGGGGCTTCATTCGCCCGTGCTTCGGCTCGGATCTCCTCCTGCGAGTGCCGTAAAGAGGACCTCTCCTGTCGGTCGGTCAACTCTAGTCTCGTAGTCAAACAAAGCGTCTCCCGTTACATCCCGAAAGGGTCGGACTGGGCTTCGGCACTCCTAAGGCAATAGGCTGCTACGGCCCAGGGTCCCAGGAATCGCTTGCCACGCTTTGCTCTCCCAGACCACTTGGGGCGGGACTATCTTTGCTCATACCGGGCCGGATCTTGAGTCGTCAACACGACACTCTCCCGACGTCTAAGGAGTACCACGGGAGGGAAAGCGGAATACTTCCATACCCTCGGACAATACAAGAAGGCACTGAAGGCGCCATACGAGAGGAACTACCTCCGCGGTAACAAGGTCATCCCGGCCAAACAAAGGCTCTGCTTCATCCCAAGCCGCCGGGAAACAAGCGACGGAATATAGAAGGAGGACCAAGACAAACCTGGAACTCGACAACGTAGGACCCTTCTGCAAGATCCTCCTGGTCTCAATCCTCCGGTGCGGAATCCACCGGCGGATCCGATGCGTACCAAGCCGTGCCATCCATCTCTCCCGGGCGGGTGATCCATATCCAACACTGAGAGGTCGGCGAGCAAATGACCACGGGCTAAACGACGTCGGAGCCTCGGGCATGGCACTGGAGTCTCTCTCGCGGCCACAAGGTGAGCAAAGCGGGGCTTCCCCCTCTCATAAAACGATCCCCGGTCGCCGGACGGTCGATACCATGAAGAGTCTCCCCCGGCACCAACGGGACAATATCCTCTCCGGCTCTGCGGTGCCCTACCACATCTAGCAAAGCGCCATCACAAATGCGAGGAGGCGACCGGAAAGAGCGTCGCTATCGTACACAAGGCAAATACATCCCAAGAGACGTCACTCTCATCATCAACCATGAAACCGCTCCGGCCAAGCAGTAAATGTCGATATGACCCGAATCAAGGATCATGCCCGCACCTCTTCCAACGAAGTACGAAGAAAGCCCGCAAGCTTCACGCTCACGCGGCACCACCAACCAAAGGAAGCGAGATGGCCTCCACCTCCGGTCCTCCAATCAAAGCCCGAAAATCTTCAAAAGTGGGCACCATTTCATTATAGGAGAAACAAGACACGTGCCTCCTAACATCCTGCAACTTCGCGGCAGCCCGCAACAAATCCCAATCAGGAACCAACTCCTTAAAAGACCAAACCGAGCAAAGACGAAACCTTACCTCGAAAGCCCGTCTCTGATGCCTCATACGGCGTCTCATCCACATTTTCAACTGCTCTAGGAAGTGTGCCTGCCTCTCTTGCGAAAGCCTCGGCAAAATTCTAGGGACATACGAAGAATCCATGGCAAAAATGGAGGTTCCTAGAGAAAATGGGGAAGAAAGCTCGAAAATGGCTGCAAATGGGGAATGGGAGAAAGTCCAGACACTGGAAAACATTTAAGTCCTCCTGAAAAGCAAAGTTGGTCCGTACGGACCTCTTTGCAATGTAGGTCTGTCCGTACGGACCTCTTTGCAATCAAAACCCATTTCCCCGACAAACAAGATAACAACTTGACCATTTGTCCCTCAAAGAAACCTTGCTCCAAACAGTCCAAACACTGGCCAAAGCCATTTCCGGCAAGCAAACACTACCCACAAACGCACCCTCAGCTCACGTGGCATGTACAAAAATAAAAATAATAATAGCAACAATTTCTAGGACAATTCCCGGGAATCACAAAAAATAAATGACATTACATCTTAAAATAAAATACTGTTTGCCATGCAAATACTTGTGTTTTATTACAGGTACAAAATGTCTGTTGCTAAACAAAAAAAAAAAAAAGAGGGAAGGATATGAAAAGAGGGAAAGCAAATGAATACTACTCAGAATCCTCATCATCATCCTCCTCGCCAAGGTCCTCCAGAGAGAAGTCGGGCATCCCAAATAACTCGCGTCACATCCTCCTCGTCGAATACCGAGGCACCCGCTGAGGCTCCCACGAGAAGTACTCGGAAGGATCAAATCCGGCGAAAGGATCAAAGAAAGAAGGCTCGAGGATCCCTCACCTGTGCGCCATGCGGGGCATGAATCGATAAAAGGGCCGCTCCTCGAAGGCCCTGCAGCTCCAGAAGACGTCCCGGCATCCATGCTATGCCGCCCCCTCAAAGGCCCCTCCTGCTGCGGCTCCGGCTCGGCTCTAGGCGGAGGAACGTCCACAGAATGCCTCGAAGGCATAGGCTCGTACGCCGGCACACGACGTGAAGACCGACAGGACACCTTCGACGCCATCTTCTTAGCGAAGGAGCGCATCGCCACGTAACGGCGAGTCAGCATATCGTAGGCTCTCCCCGGGACCTGCACCAACAAGAAGCCAAGGAAACGCTCATCAAATACAGTTATACTCAACAACAAAAAGAGAAAAACGCAGAAAAGATGCCAAGATGGAAAAGAGTAAGCACACTCACCGATCTATCAGGATCCACCCGGTACGCAGCAGGAGCCTGCTCAGGAACGGGTACAGACACCCTCCTCCGCGATCCGTCCCCACGGACATAAGTGAAATCCGGCCCCGGCATCGGAACCTCTGGGGGAGCCTGTGGACCAGCCTCTCTCTCCCTCGCCACTACCTGCGGCGTCCTCAACTTCCTCCTAACAAAGGTCTCGTACTCCTCACCAAACAAAATGAACTCCTCGGCACCCACACCGCCAAGGTACCTCTCAAAATCAAGCACATCCATATCCCGGGAGTCAAACATCCCAAACGGAGGATCCCTCGGAGCCACGGGAAGCACACCCGGGCCATGCCGCGTAAGACTCGCTCCCCCAGATACATGGCGTCGCAAGTCAAGCCCCGCAGCATCTTCCGCTGCGCCGTCACCTCGGGAGCTCCCTCAAACTCATCACCCTCATACCGAGCCCATGGGAACAAGACGAAACCCTCACGGCTATCTCGCTCCAAACGCTCCTGCACCTCCCCGTAGGCAATGGTGAGCTTACCCCGGCTGGTCCTCCTCTTCCTCGCCGTACGAGCCCATCCCAGCATAGCAGATACGCAGAACGCCCCAGGATCTCTATCCCACGGGAAGCACCGAAAGACCTCATAAAACCACACTGCGACAAAAGCGAGAGAAGAGCTCGGCAAAAAAAAAAAAAAAAATGAAGAAACGACAAGTTGCTAAATCAAAACGACAATAAACTCATACCTCCCGAGAGCAAAGTCAGCAAGCGGCCAACGAGCGCCACCCAGAAGCTAAGCGGTCCCGAGGAGAAAAGTAGAGCTCGGCCAAGCACGCCTCGCCCCAAGCAATGTCGCAGACCCTATCCAGATCAGTCAAGCTCTCAGCGGAGCAAAGGGAGGCTGCGGTCGCGTGGTTCGAGAACAAAGTCTCGGACGGTGCATACCACAAGAAGGAGCGCGCCAAGCTGCTCCGTTGTCACTGGCCGGTACTCCCGGATGTAGGCCCCAATCGGCCGTGATCCTCATCTCTACGTCGCCGTACAAAGATCCCTGTGCCCTCGCGAGGACGAGGCTCAAAGCCCAGCAGCTCGGCCAAGACATCATCCGAGGTCATGTCTCTCCACCTCACGGGCTCCCTTTGAAGGAGAGCCGTGTAATAGCGGCAAAATCGGTGGGCGTCACTTTGTCACCTCGCCCGGCTCGGGTGGAAGGTGTGGGTGGTATCCCACCAATACTCGAAAGGCCCGGGAAGACACTCTTGTTCTTCCTCGTGTCGACACTCCGGCCCGGGTTCTCAACGAACACACCTAGGCCAGAAGCATAAACCAACCTCCGGGGACTCGGCCTACCGCCCACGGAAATATCAGTCATCCGCTGCCCTAGCTCCACAACCTCGAGCGACCCCGAGTCTTCATCCTCTTGGCCTTCCCGGCCGTAAGCCCCGGCATCCTGCCGAGGTAAACACAGCAAAGGTACGTCAATCACAGTACTTAATATAAAGGCACATATAACCCGTCACAAAACACGGCACATATTGCACCTAATTTTCACATACATTATACATTTAATTTTTCCCGTCACAAAACACGGCACACAATGCGCATACATTATGCATATAATTTTTCATGTAACCCGTCACAAAACACGGCACACAACGCACATAATTTTTCACATATAATTTCTCCCATGCAGTCCGTTACAAAACACGGCACACACTGTATACATCTTTCTCAAAAAAGAAAAAAAAGGGGGGGGGGTTAAATCCTACACGACACATTTTCAAAAGAAAATCCGTCCCAACACGGCACATATCGCACATATTTTCCCCACAAAGTCCGTCACCCAAAAACACGGCACACACTATATAGCACATTCTCAAAAGAAAATCCGTCCCGACACGGCACACACTTTCACATATAACCCGTCACAAAACACGGCACATGTCACATTTTTTCACAAAAATTATCACTACACGATAATTTTTCTCATAATGTACATACATAAATAGCATACGGTACAAAACACCAAAGCATGCAATTCACTAGATAGGCACTTTATTTTCACAAATAAGAGCTAATCTACATATTTCTGCACAAAATACACATACCCACAATTTTCACATGTCCATTTTCAACAATTCATCAAGAATTTCACAAAAAAAGGCATAAAATAAAAAAAAAAAATTTCAAAAATGCGAAAAACTAAAACCTAGTTCTAGCATTCAAAAATTCGAGCAGGGAATCAAAACGGAACAGATTTCTTACCTCCCCAACGTTCATGGAGCGACGATTATGCACCTCCGGATTCGGATACAAAACATCCGGGTTCTTCGAAGACGGAACGAACGAGGTCCAATTCCTTTGAAGCTCCATTCGCTGCTCAACCACTTCCTGACTGCGTTGTCTACGGCTCCTTCGAGATCCCTCCGCCATTGCGAGCAAATCAAAGGAAAAATGGAAGATTTTGGTGCAAAAATGGAGGTTTTCTCCTTCTCTCTCGAGCTTGTTTTCGTGGCGAAGAAGAAGAAGTGAAGGAGCCTCGGTTTTAACGCCTGGTCAAAATCTGGGAACTGTAAAAATCAACATGGTCCGTACGGACCTCTTTGCAACCCAGGTTGGTCCGTACGGACCTCTTTGCAAGGGGTGCCCAAATGACTTTTCTGCCCTTACAAACTTTGCCCCTGGCTGTCCTAAGGCCTTTTTCAGCAAATCCAAGTGCAGAATGGTCCCTAACCCTTCAATTCAATCCCCGGCCGTCAACGTAAGACCGGACCTCGCCCACTTCAAACGGCAATTCAATCCTCGGCCATCAAACGTAAGACCGATCCTCGCCCACTCCAACGGCAATTCAAGAAGGAGCCAACACCTCCCAGCACGAATATCAAGGCACAAGACGCCCCCAAACGCTCAACGACAACTCAAACCACTCGAGAATTTCCAACCGAAGACCCTCAAACCCAACATGGATATGAGCAAGCACTGCGCCTTCCATAACTACCCCGGACGCCACCACGTCCTTATCACCGACCTATACGGTCACCCCGGACGCCACCACGTCCTTATCACCGACCTATACGGTCACCCCGGACGCCACCACGTCCTTATCACCGACCTATACGGTCACCCCGGACGCCACCACGTCCTTATCACCGACCTATCTGTCACCCCGTGACGCCACCACGTCCTTATCACCGACCTATACGGTCACCGGACGCCACCACGTCCTTATCACCGACCTATACGGCCACCCAGACGCCACCACGTCCTTATCACCGACCTATACGGTCACCGGACGCCACCACGTCCTTATCACCGACCTATACGGTCACCGGGACGCCGCCACGTCCTTATCACCGACCTATACGGTCGCCAGGGACGCCACCGTCCTTATCACCGACCTATACGGTCACCCGGGACGCCACCACGTCCTTATCACCGACCTATACGGTCACCGGACGCCACCACGTCCTTATCACCGACTTATCACGGTCGCCGGACGCCACCACGTCCTTATCACCGACCTATACGGCCACCGGACGCCGCGCGTCCTTATCACCGACCTATACGGTCACCAGGACGCCACCACGTCCTTATCACCGACCTATACGGTCACCCGGACGCCACCACGTCCTTATCACCGACCTTTATACGGTCACCCAGGACGCCACCACGTCCTTATCACCGACCTATACGGTCACCCCGGACGCCACCACGTCCTTATCACCAACCTATACGGTCACCCAGGACGCCACCACGTCCTTATCACCGACCTATGCGGTCACCCCGGACGCCACCACGTCCTTATCACCGGCTATACGGTCACCGGACGCCCGCACGTCCTTGTCACCGACTATACGGTCACCGGACGCCACGCGTCCTTATCACCGACCTATACTGAGTCGCCGGACGCCACCACGTCCTTATCACCGACTATACGGTCACCGGACGCCACCACGTCCTTGTCACCGACCTATACGGTCACCGGACGCCACCACGTCCTTATCACCGACCTATACGGTCACCTAGGACGCCACCACGTCCTTATCACCGACCTATACGGTCGCGGGACGCCACGTCACGTCATCACCGACCTATACGGTCACCCAGGACGCCACCACGTCCTTATCACCACTGACCTCGGCGGTCACACAACACTCCAGGGCACCACCACGCCCGCACTCACAAACACTCACCCCACACCCGAACTACGACCAGGCTTGATTCCCGCCAGGGATACGTAGGAATCCTATCACAGGGTCCAGCCTATTGACCTAAACGGTCACCCAAAAGGACACCACCACGTCCTCACTTTGGCCCTCACGGTCACTTCCTCTCCCGGACGCGATCCAGATTAGGACCCTTATCTTATCGGCAACCCCACTTCTTTCATAAGTGACGTCGTCGAGGGCTTACGTAAGTACCCCAATCTGGATCACTCCCTTTCAAACACACGGGAAACACCGCGAGACTCATCCACGCGGTCTCGAAGACCTCTCTCACTCAAAACCCTCTCAAACCCCCACCAAACCAAGGGAGGAGCCTTTGCACGGGATAAAGGGACAAAAGGACCTTTCGGGAATTTTCGTGAAACTGGAAAAGCAATATAGGTCCGTACGGACCTCTTTGTTTCCATAATTACCGAATCCCCTTAAAGTCCACAATATTCCCTCAAATCCAGGGAGAAATGATGGTTTCCATGCGGACTCTGGTCCGTACGGACCTCTTTGCATGCAAGATGGTCCGTACGGACCTCTTTGCAAGGGGACATCATCATTTCCGAATATTCACCATCATTGCATATTCCCTCAAATCGAGGAAAACCAAAATCCTGGATAACCAAGGAGGTCCGTACGGACCTCTTTGCACCAAATATTAGACTATAAATAGAGGGCTCCCCCTCCTCATTTTTTCACACCTCCCACTTCTCTCTTCCTCCCTAAGCCTTCTGGCTCCCCTTCTAAGACCTTTCGAGGCATTCCCGGCCCCTTCGGATCCTTCCGAGGCCTTCCGAGCCCCCTAGAGGTGCTCCGAAGCCTCTCCGAGCGCTCCCGAGACGCTCCCGCGCTGCCCCGAGGCACTCTCGAGGTACTCTGAGGCCCCTCGTGGTACTCCGAGGCCTTGCACGGTCTTTCCCCGGTGTCCGGCTCTTTCCGAGTCAAACCGACGATCCCAAACCACGCCGAAACTCTGCCCGAGTGACTCCTGCCACCACAACGCACGCCGAACCTCTGCCCGAGTGATCCCAACGATCCCCACGCACGCCGAACCTCTGCCCGAACGCAGCCTACAACCTCAACTCACGCCGAAACTCTGTCCGCAGACAACCGGCATCCCCGAAGCAATCCGGAACGCTACTCCGACCTCAAACACTATTCCCCTGCGGAAGACAGACACGAACCAACATTGGTAAGGCTTCCTTCCTATTCTATTTCAATACATTTCAATACAATGTAGACATCCGATACAGCATGCATTTTTAAAAGCACACACACACACACAACTTTTTAAAGGATATTAGGGGTATCCGAAAGACTCGTTTTACGAGGCTACTCGGGTGAGCTCTAATATTCTAATATTCTCTTCCCGAGGAGTCATCTGACCTCCGAACTCAAAATCTCATCACACAAAAACAGTTTAAAAATTATCTTTAAACTGATGCCCTTTTTCAATGTTTTGGGCTTAATAAAAACGGCGTGGCGACTCTACAAAGCAAAACACAGCGAGACACCTCCAACCTCGCAAAATGCTAAGACGGAATAAGCCAGATGCCGGGGCGCGATTGTGCTGCCTCTCGGATCCGGGCGAACATTCCCGAACGGCGAGCGAACGCGAGATGCACGGGGGCACCATCCGCGCGCGAGCCGGATCCCGGGTAATTTCAACACCTCACTTGTTTAATCACATAGATTATTCATTTGAGATACACTGGTTATAGTCTAGGATTTGATCTTCATAGAATAGATATTAGATCTGAGTTTGAATACTTTGTAACTTGTAATCTGTCTCATATTCAATATAAAATCTAACTCTTAGAAAATCCAAGACTAACCATCTTGGTAGTGAATGTAGATCGTTTATCGATTGAACTACTCCAAATATTGTGTTCTTTATTTCTACATTTTTATTTACTATTCTCACTAATTATTTATCTCTATCTCTGCTTGATCTTATTTTTAGTTATCTATTATTAAGAATTGTGTTTGCAGTTAACTATTGTCATAACCTCACTTTTCAGTTTTATGAACCGCACTGAAAACCGCATTGCAAAACCGCACCTCTAAAACCGCTTTATAACTTTAATATTCCGCTGTGCATTTTACAACTCAACTTGCAGTTTCTAATTAACTACAAGCGGTTTTGTAAGCCTATAGGTTCAGATTTCAAAAGAGGGCGAAAAATTTGTAACAACTATTCACCCCCCTCTAGCTGTTTTTCACCCTTGTTGCCACCTTTGGGACCAACACGGGTCATGTGACTTTTGCATCAGATTATAGTTCTCTGAGCTTCACGTACATGATGGGAGGTATGTAGATGGTGGTGTAAGTATGCCAATCCAATTCGCGACCTTTCCAGATGCATTTTAATATGATAAAATTGCATTTAGGGGCGTTTTGGTAAATTCCCAATCCATCCCGAGACTTCCGGAAACATTTCATAAGTTTCACGCGAAGGAAGTGCTTTTTTGTACTTTGCTCAGGCTAAGGGATGTAAAAGGAATAAATCTGTTTTGGACTTTTTAGGTATTATCCAAGAAGGTTCCAGAACCAGATTTGGCACCAAAAACGGTTATGGTCACCTTGTGTCACGCGACAAGTCGAGACATGGAAAGTGGTTACGTTACGTCGTGCGACACAAGGCTACCATGGACTGCAGCTATAAATAAGACCCTACCCCTCTCTGTTTTGGATCCGAATTTGAACCTCCCAAAGTCACTCTGCCAAAATTCACTCAGAAACTCTCTCTCTCCTGCTCCCTCATAAAAACCACCCAATTCCTCACTAATTCCTTCATCTCTCACCTCTCTTCAACCCATTTCCTCTCCTACTTCCCCCATAGACTTCAGATCTTCCAATCCAGCTCTCAAGTCGTGCTCAGATCTCCATTCAAAAGCTGAATTGAAGACTCCTACACCTAACTTGGTGTAAGAGTTGAGGACTACAAGGGTAACTAGTCTCTCTCTTCCCTCTCTCTCTTATCTACTTGCTTAATTGTTCTCTCTTCTTCTCCACTTGATAATCAAGCTCCATTTGCCTTAGATTATCAAGTGGTAACTGCAATCTCTCTGTTTAAATCGCTTATGCTTGAGTCCAATTGCTTGATTATGATGTGATTTACTTATATTGGCAATTTGGATGTCAAGGGAATGTGGATCTCCCATATCCACATTCCTTTGATCAATTCGTAGTTAATTCATGTTGTTCTTATTGGTTCTGATATAATTGTTGAGCATCTGTGGGATCTGCATCTTAGTTTATGAGGTACCTGTAGATGGTAACCTTATGTCACGCGACACATTTGGACATGAGGAGTCCTGTGTCACGTGATATGTCGTGACCATCTGCAGGGACCATGTTTCAGTTGTAATTTGTTTTAGTTGGTTATTTTAATATTCAGTATGTATGTTCATGTTGTTCAGTGCCTAGATCTGGTTTTAATTGTAGTTTTGTGTTCATATGGAGATTGTGTGATCTGTTAGTTGTGAGCCTCTGCAAGGTGACCATTGATGTCACGCGACATATTTGGACAAAGGAGTCCTGTGTCACGCGACATAGATGATCCTTTACAGAGGACCTGATTTCTTTTGTAATCTGTTCTTATTGATGTAAAGGGATGTGGCCTCCCGGACACTTGGTCTACAAGTTGTAATGATCTGGTTTATTCAATAAAATTCATGTTTCTCACATTTGTCTATTATCATCGTTTGCACGTTATTTTGAATAATTTGGATGTCTAAATTAGAAAGACTCGTCTACGGACGAGGCGTGTTAGGTGAACTCTCGGTTCTTCCCAACACTTAACCTGACCCCCGAACCCGTTCTCTATCAAAAAGGTTTTCAAAGTGAACCTCCAAAAGCATGGCGTGGCGACTCCTTTTTATTCTCATTTTTATATTTTCGGGCGAGCGCACATTCAGTGGCGACTTCGCTGGGGACTTGCTTTTTGAAAACCTATTTTTTCAAAAACTAAGAGGGTCATACTTTCGTTCGTTTATACATCCAATGTATTCATTTTATGTGCATCCTTGATAATCATGTGCGATACATGCATTTTACGAGATCTTACAACTTGTATGCCTTTTGTGTGTTGCTTGTGGTTTTTATATGTTGCTTTTCTGGTTTGGTTTCATCCCTTGCCAATGGGAGGCAGGGGCTAGTCTCAGTTTTGCAGGGGTTTGGTTCAGTGACTCTCTTGGTCGTGCGACAGATTTGTCTCATGCTGTTCTGTGTCACGCGACAAGAATAGTCACTGGACAGGTTTCAGGTTATGGTTTGAGGCCAGTCCCTTGAATAAAAAGAAAGATTGCTCAGCTGACTGTTGTTCCCTTTTTCTTCCCTAAGAGAGTGTGTGTGTTTTCCTTTTCTTAAAAAATAAAATAAATAATTTTTTTTTTAAATAAAAGAATATAGTCATCCGCACACTACGTCACATAGCTTTAGAACCCTCGGGTGCGATTGACGGCATCGCAGACGGTGATAATATTCGCCTACGCTTGAGCGCCTAATGTCAAACCCATCCCCCTAGTGCGTTTAGGTGGCACCACACTTAAACCTTACCCACAGTTGGTTTTTGATGCAACGTTTAATCTACACCAAAATGAGTTGTTTTTTGAAATTTCCAATAAGTCTTTTTACCTTCCTCAAAACCCCGCACCTTGTGGGCATGTTGCCAATGCAACATGGTTTCGCATGAGGACATGTCACTCCCGTGACGTGTCCTAAACGAGAGATCGTGCCGCATTGTCACCATGCTCCGACGAGAGGTCATGCCGGATTTTTCTTGGAAATTCCCCGAGAATACCCGTTATGCTGCCCAAATTTCCATAGAAATTGGGGCTACTCGTCCGTCCCACGTCGTGTTAGGTTTTGTTTAGGTATCATCACTTATTATTAATTTCAAATGCAAGCCATTTAGTGTAATTTGAACGTTGTGTCCCTAGGTTTCCCCAAGGTATATTTTGCGTAAATAAAGGAATAGCCTTTCCCAACCGTTCTTAGGATTTAAACCACTGATTTATACTTGAAGATAAATAAATTGTTTGCGCGAGTCCGTTCTCTTCGTTTCTTCTCCCTCTCCCGTATTTCCTCTTCTTTCCCTACCTCATAAACCCGTATATATACCCCTGCAGCTACGGCGAGTTGGAGTCGATCATCTGTACCGGGAGCTCGTTTAGTTCGGGTCGTCAAAGAAGTTCTAGCAATTTCCGAAGCTTTAGTCAGTGCAGAATCAGAAATGGTAGGGAATGGAGATGTGTTTGCTGCTCAATCTGCTGGAGGTTCAGGTCCGATGAGTCAACCAAGCTTGAATGATCTGTCTACAGATGAGTTGAGGATGAATTTGGAAGCCGCTTTGACCCGGGAGCGTGAGGCCTGCCTGTCAGCTCAGAATGCCAAGATCCGAGAAGAAGAAGCTCATAACTGCTTTGTTGAGGCCATGAGGGCCCGAGGAATAGCGATGCTCCGTAGAGAAGACGGTTCCTATGAAGAAATTACTGAAGAGGGCAATAATGAGATTGGACCCGTCTCTCCTGTCCAGCCTGCTCCACTCAGTTACAATGCTATGCCTCCTCCCACAAGCTATGTCCCGCGCCCCGAGCAAATGCCATCTCCAGGAGTGATCATGAGTGTCCAAGGAAAGTTTCCTCCCCCTTCTTCCCAAGCATATAACCAGGTGGCTCAGCAAGGTCTTAACAAGAGTGGTGGTCATCCAGTGAACTTCCTTGATCTCACTTCCTCTCCGGCTCCCAATGCCCCGATGCAGCACGTCCAGTATGGGTCTCAGTTCCAAGCCAGTTACTCCCAACCCCAGTTCAGTGTGTACCCCGACGACTATCAGAGTGGTCAGTATAATGTGCAGCAGAGTGGTCAGTATCGGCTTTTAGGGAATCAGATTTGCCAAGACAGTGTTCCGAGGTATCAGCAGTCTCAGTTCCAAGGCAGTTTTCCTCAGCCTGAAGTGTGTTCTACCCTTACTCAGCATCTTTATGGTTCCACTCCGTACTCCGCCCCATGTGTCAGTACAGGATTTTCTTCTCTTGGTCAACTCAGAGGTCAGTCAGCGCAGTACAGTTCCCAGAACCCCGGCATGCAGTTTAATGGCTATGATATGTACGGGAACAGAATTCCCAGCTCTGTTAGCTTGTTGGACAGTAATCTTGGTATCCCCAGTACCCTCGGTCTCCCACCGACTGCTTTGCTCGTTGGGCCTAATTCAGATTTCCCCATATCTTCTTCAACGGTAGCTCCCGCTATCCCTCAGATTCCAGGTTTAACCCCAAAAGTAACAGCCTTATTGAAGCAGATGCAACAGTAAATAGACAAACTGACTGTAGGTTCAAGCGGTCTCAGAGTGGTGGATCCAGCCCAGGTAACGCCTTTGCCTCACAAATTCAAGATGTTGAAAATGGACTTCGATGGTACTGCTTGTCCAAAAACTCATGTGGATACTTATGTAATGACTATGGGAGCGATGGGCTGCACGCCCGTGTTTATGGCATCCCACTTTCATTTGACTTTGAAAGGACCAGCTCTCACATGATTTTTGGCCCTGAAACAAGAATGCCGCTCTACTTGGAGCCCGATTACGGAGACTTTTTTGGAGAAGTACAGAGGCAACTTAGAATGGCGCACTACTCGGGATGATTTAGTAGGGACTATCCAGAAGGCTGACGAGTTGATTATAGAGTTTTATAAGCGTTGGAATGCTAAGCTTAATGAGCTATCGAAACCCATTCCCCTACAGGACCGAAAAGATATCTTCTTGTCGTGTGTGAAGCCAGTACTCAGGGAAGCCATCGGGAAAGGTTGGTATCCTGATTTGCGAGAGATGGTCGGGATGGGAGCTAGAAGTGAAAATAGATTGTTTAATCAAACCCCGAATGTGAATGCTAGTGGAAACAGTGGTAGTGGAGGTTTCAGATACCGGACAGCAAACCCAGTCTCAGCCATGGCACCAAAAGGAAGAGAGCTAGTTAAAGATAACATTGTTAACAACCTGCAGAGAGGGGGCAATAACGGTCCTAATGGTGGAAGATTCCAGCCGAGGCAACAGAGACAGTTTGATGATTTGGGGATTACTACAGAGGAGGTCTACAATGGATTTCTCAGGACAGGTATGATAAAGCCACTGGAAAATTACAAGCCAGCTATTCCCAATCCTAACCTTGATACAAGCAAGTATTGTCGATTCCACCAATTCCCAGGACATACCACCAATACGTGCTTCACTCTCAAAAGAATCATTCAAGAGCTTGTAGATGAGAATAAAATTGAAAAGTCCCCCCATCCTAATGTCGTCAGCAACCCGCTGCCTAACAACACTGTGAACCTCATGGATTTTGGCCAAGACTATTTTGTTAATGTAATAGAGTTTGGGAAGTCGATAGACGAAAGTGATAGTGCTGGTTGTAATGAGATTGTGACTGATGTAACCCCATTTTCTGGTGAAATTAAAGATAATTTCTGTTATGTTTTGTATCTTGATGATCTTTATGGTTTGAATAATACTGCTGATTATGACGATTATGAAGAGAATGTGATTGCCAACAATATATCCTCCATGGTTCCTAGAGATTCCCCGATCTCTCTAGAGGAACTCATGATAGCAGCTAATGTAGAGGCGCCATTATCCATAAACGAGATAAGGCAGGCGGCATGGCCCTATAGCAATCGTCCTGTTCCGATTACGCTAATAGAGCTCAAGGAGGCCAGTAAAGATTTTGTGGTTGAGAAAGATCAAGAAGTTAATTTGTTGACTCGGTCAGGGAGAATGTTGGGAGCAGATAACATAGATCCATCCGGGAAAGGTAAAGTAGTTGCAAATCCCCAGTCCTCTCAGAACCCTTACAGATCAACAAGGGATGAAGAAGTTCAGGAAGATCCAATCTTGACACAACTGAAGAGAACTCAAGCTGATATCTCCTTATGGTCTTTACTCACATCCTCCTACCCTCACAAACTGAAATTAGAAGAAGCTTTGTCCAAAACAAAAGTATCTCTCAATGCCACCCCGGACGAAGCCTGTCAGCTAATTGGAACTGCGCAGTATGGGAACATCATTACTTATACAGATCTCGACCTGCCTGCTTATGGTGCGAAGCATAATGAGTCCCTACACATCACGGTGCCCCTGGAAGGATGGCGGATTCCCCATGTGTTGGTAGACAATGGGTCGGCTATGAATGTGCTCCCTGCTAAAATGATGAGTATATTGGACATTAATGCGCATAACCTTAAACCATCCAATCAAACCATAAAGGCCTATGATTCCACGTCTAGGGCAGTGTTGGGAATAATCTCTCTGAATTTGATGTTTGGGGGTAAAGAGATGATGGTAGATTTCCAGGTTATCGATATTCTAGTCACATTCTCAGCACTATTGGGCAGACCATGTATTCATGAAATCAGAGCCGTAGCCTCTACTCTCCACCAATGTCTAAAGTTTGTGCAAGACGGAGTCCTGACGACCATTTATGGTGATAGCGTTACGATTGGGGAAATCAGCACTAATACTTTGCCAATGATGGAAATCAAACTCGACCAGGAAAACTTGATGCTTAGTGTAGCGTTGTGAGAAGAATTTTATCTTTTTGAGTTGCCACCTATATTATTCGTTTGGAGAACATAGAAAAACCATTTTGAAAGAGATTTGGGTTCGGGGCTTAGGTTATGGAATGGGTAGGTCAAGGAGCATCCATTCCACCCAATCCGAAGATCGGTCTTGCTAAAGAAAAGAGAGGTTTTCAAAAGGAAAAAGAAAAGGATTTTAAACAATAAAAGATCCATTTAACAGGGTTAAACGGAATGTAGGATCGATTGCTTCGAGACCGTCTCCATGATTAGGAGAGGCTCTAGGCCGATCCTAGATTCAATAGATTTATACCACTCTAACAATCAATTAGAAAGGGATTTAGGGGTTACCTTGCGTGAGGTGATTTGGGCAGAGTTTCGACTCAAGTTTAGAATCGAGTCTCGATACGGACAGAGCTTCGCCTCCGTCTTTGACTTGAATCTTTATGTTTGTTTATCAACAAGGTTGACAAACAAACTTTGAGGTGATTTTTAGGGTGATTTCGTAGGATTCTTTCAGGGAAAGAAACCAACAAAATATGTGTGTATTGTGAAATTCTGGACTTTGTCCTCTCTTTCAACCTTGGAAGTCACCAGGTATTTATAGGGGTTAGGGAAGTGTTGAAGATGAGATCAAACACTTCAAGATGGTTCCAGACTCCAAATTCTATTGGTTGGCCGGATGGATGAAGTTTTATCCCGAAAAGAGGTTGAAATCGACGAGGAAACTGCCTTCTGCATGCTGCAGAGGGAGGATATCTCACGCGAGACACGCCATCTTGCGACGAGATATTGCTTCTGTGGACAATTCCATCCTTTCCTCGTTATCTCGTATGCAGTTTAGTCCCAAACTAACGGTGGTTAGTCAAAACTTAACGAAACATGACGAAATGGTGGATTTCTACTTCTTGACTCAAAGCGAGACTCAGAGTGGTATAAATATGATCCGACGTGTTCAAAATGGGGTGTCTACAGAGCCCCTCGGCGACAAGACTTATGGAAGAAGTCATGTCGTCGATAGAAAAGACATCATTCTGAACATCGAGATGGTCGGGCCGCACGACTTCCTACGTATCTCTATCGGAGAATCAGACCATGACGTAGTCCGACTCCAAAACACGAAAAGGATGCTTTAGGTATTTTGAAAATCATTTGAAAATCGAGGAGATTTTATTTTGAAAGATAAATTCATACTGAGGAATCAAATCAAGACCCAATTCTGAATATACCTGTATGTTTGAAGATTCGCCTATCTGGGCTCCGAACCTATGGGAAATATGTTAGAAAACAAAGGCTTACCTGTCCGATCCTCTGAGTCCTGTCGGTTTTGTGACGATTCGCCTTTCTGGGCTCCGAATCGGGCTTTTTGTTGTTTGAGGATGATGATTCACCTGTTTGGGCGTTGAATCGGGCTTTTTGTTTTGACGATCCACCTGTTTGGGCATTGGACTGGGCTTTTTGATGATGACGATCCACCTGTTTGGGCGTTGGACCGAGCTTTTATGATGATGATCCACCTGTTTGGGCGTTGGACCGGGCTTTTGTGATGACGATCCACCTGTTTGGGCATTAGACCGAGCTTTTATGATGATGATTCACCTGTTTGGGCGTTGAACCATGTGGATTGAGTTGATCTTTGGACCACTCAGTTTTTGGGCGACTGGTGCCGTAGCGGGCGATCGTGCGGGCGTCACGTTTGGCTCGTTCTGTGACTTGCGGTGCCGATTTTTCCACATTTCCTTGCTAATTTGTCATTTTCAAGGGTAAATGTGTCAAAATTTTGAACTTTGACGTTGCGTAGATGCTTATTGTCGAGGACAATTTCGTAACATTCCAGAAGGTATATCTCGCGCGAGATAAGGTATACCGCGCGGGACTTTTACTGTCGGGGCATATAAATCAGCAGCTCCTCTTTGAATTTGAAAACATCCTTTTCAAAGTTCCCTCCCTAGCTCGAGCCAAGGTCATTTTCCTTGCAATTTTTTCGTGGATTTTCTTGGTGATTCTCCTCCTAATCCATTCTCAATCCCTCCTCCCTCCATAATCAATGGCTCAAGAACAAAGGAATCCTATCTTGGGGAGTTATTTACTAGGGAAGGATTATCCCCGCGATGATCTCACCTTCGATAGGCACGCGCATATCTCCGCTGCTGTTCGGGAGGGCTTGGTAAGAGTTTCTTTCTCAATTCTTGATTCTTGTATTGCATTGAGCTTGAACACACTTTTTCTTGAATTCAAATTCCATCAATGGCTTTTCTTTTCTTGTTCATGCTTAGAACTAGGTTTCTTCTTGCATGCGTTGATTTTGTGCGTTTCTTTGGATGATTGTTGTTGCATTGTGTGCGTATGGGCCTCCTACACATCATGGATTGTAGGAGAGGTTGATTCGGATCATGAATGGCATCCTTGGGCAAGCTTTTCTTGTACGCACGCCAAGTGTTTGATGAAATGCCCCAATGAAAATTTTCTTCTATTTCATTGATTTCTTGACATGGAATGATTTCTAACATTGCCCTTTTTGTCTTTCCTCTGTTTTGCAGTCATATAGGCCAACGAAGAATTGCCGAGGAAGCCCGAAAATGGCTAAAGCGATGTGGGACAAGATCAAGGATCTTGATGGCATTCGGGATAGGGTGGCCCAAACGGGGTTATTGACCTTTGTTGATAATCTTCGGGGAATAAGGCGGACTCCCCAAGTTCTTCAGGCGATTCGAGAGAGGTGGTGGGATACTACCCACACCGTTCATTTGCGCTTCGGGGAAGCGACTATGACTCCGACTGATTTCCTTGCCATCACGGGGTTAGAGTTCATTGGTGATCCCCTGCCTAAGACTTCGGGTTGTAAGCCTGCGGGTCCAGCTGCGTGGAGACAGTTGATTGGTTTCTCCCCTAACAAGGTTAAGGGGTTTGCTGCTGAGCTGACACCCCTTCGGCGTCAGATTGAGGACTACGCGGAGAAGCCAAATGCAGTTACTGATCGGTTGGTGAGGGGTGCCCTCTGGTATATCCTTTCTGAGACCATCTTTGCGAACCATTCTTCTACGGCTCGTCTTTCTCTGCTACGTTTGTTGGTGAATCTGGATGAGGTGAGCGGATATGATTGGGGCTCAGCGGGGCTGGCCTTCTGCTACCACGCTATGGATGAGGCGTGTAGGAATACCAAGGATTCCCTGTCAGGGTATTCTTATGCCTGGGAGGTATGCTCTTTGATTCTATTTCTGCTCTCCGTCTGTATGCTCTGTCTGTGTTTCATACTGAATTCGCTCTGTTTTCTTTGTGCAGATATGGGGCTATACTGTCCTTGGATTGTATAGGTTTGAGTTGGAGAGCCAGATCCCTTTTTTCTCGGATATCACGAGGTGGAGCCACCCTAATCGGAGCATTGATGAGGAGGAGAACCAGGAGTGGACCCTGACGGTCGCGGAGGCGAGGGCCATGTTGGATACTTTTGAGTATGAGAGGCTGGGCCTTTATCCATGGACCCTGTTGGAGCCGGAGGTTCATCGTGCTTGGGATGCTACTGGGATGTAGAGGATGCTTGCATCTTTGGAGGGGGACACTATGTATCTTGGTGAGTGGGTCTTCCCACAGCATGACCGGGGTAGACTACCATATATGGTGTCGGCGGATCCGCCGAGGGCGATGTATCCCACCCACTCCATTCCAGAAGATGATTATGCTAGTCTTCTGGTAGGCGATATGGCGACGGCTTGTGTCATCCCCGGGGCCTCTTATGCGGAGTTCCTGCCTCGCTTGATGGGTCCCCTCCTGGTGGGTGATAGTCGATCGCATGCTCGTGGATCCGCCTCTGCTTCTGCCTCAGGTTCATCAGTCCCTAGTACTTCTTCCCAGTCTGCTGGTTCTCTGCCTTTCGCCCCAGACTTTGGTACTCTGAGCTATACATACATGATGGGGAGTATGCCGATGATGGGCCACATCCCGACTCTGGATCATATTCCTGAGGGTTACCGCCTTCCGCCAGACGTCTCCTCGGTATGTTTCTGTTTGTATTATCTCTCGTATTCGTCCATATAAGTGTATATGTCCGACTTCATCTGAGCATTCCTTTTCTTTGGTTGTCAGGTCACCATGTCCGCGGCCGATTATAACCGTGGAGCGACCAAGATGGCGGGACTGATGGCCTTGGTGTTGGACCTGTCCGAGAGGCTGTTCCATAAGGCTTCTTTGGCGGCCTCGACAGTGGCCTCGGCGGTGACCCCTACTTGTGGAGCCAAGAGGTCGAGGAGGGATGGTAGCCCCCATGGTGGTGATGGCGGAGGTGCCGGTAGCTCGGGCGATCTGATGGCATGATCCCCTCCCTTTCTCTTTATATGATTTCTGATGATCTGTATATATTGTCCGTGTGGGCCCAGACAATTTTTCTTTTTCCTTGGTACCTGTTAGGAACAAGTAGGTAGCACAAAACAATGGTTTTTCTTAACCCCTAATCCTAGGTTTAATTAGTTAGTTAATTAACTTTCTCAACTTTCCAAGTTTTTTTTTTTGAAAATGGAATGGAATGGCCGTTAGGCCACAATTTTGAGCTCGAATCTTGGTGTTTTGCTGCATGTTATGAACTGTACATGCAGGTTTTTTCGAGATTTACTTCATCAAGTTGGGGCTAGATTGCTGTTTGAGCAGAATTATTGCTGTTTTGCCATAGCAATATCTCGCGCGAGATAAGGTGTCTCGCACGAGACACGCTACCCAGGCAGAGATCTCTTCCTTTTTCGAACAGGATTTTGTCAGTTTTCCCTATAAAATCACCCTGTAGTCCGGCCAGATAACACATCATAGCCTTTCAAACTCTAGAGACATTCTGTTAGGGTTAAACTCTTGGCTTCTTTTCCAACCCTGCGATCCATGGCTTCCAAGGAGATTGCCCCAACGTCCATGATTGTTGATGATTTTTCTCTGTCATCTGAAGTGGTTGAATCTTTCAAGCAAGCATCCATAGATTTGGTGAGGTCATTTCGAAACCGATCTCGCAATAGGTTTATTGCAGAATTCGGATTCAGAATTCTCTTCACCTTGAAGAACCTCCAACCGGATTGGAATCTCTTGCAGGGTGCTGCTCGATTTTGGGATCCCTCTATTCACCTTTTCAATTTTTCTTTGAATGAGATGGTGCCTTTGACTGGTGAGATTGCTGTTCCTAAGTATCATAGGAACCATTCGGAGGCTTTGAATGAATTGCTAGGGATCCCTCTTGATACTTTCTACGAGTTGGTTCACCGCAAGTGGGTTGATTGCTCTTCTTTTTCGGGACGCTTCAGCGGTGATTCAGATGATGACGCTTTTCATGTCTACAAACGGAACTTTCTGGCCCTTTCTCTTTTCGGAGATGTTCTGTTTACATGCAGGGATGGTTTGGTAGACTCCCAACTGGTGGAAATTGTTCTGCAGGCTAGAAAACGTTCTAGGAACATTATTCCGCTAATCTTGGGTGAGACCCTGCATGGTCTTGATGAGCTGCATAGGACCGGTGCCATGACTCAAGGGAGTCCTCTTCTGTTAACCATTTGGCTTAGGGAGCATCTCAAGTTGGTAGGTCCCCCATTGGAATATTTCCCTTTCACATATCATACGTGCAAGTTATTGATCAAGGATCTTTCAGCGGATGAATGGGCTGAGTTGATTGCGAAGACCGAAACTGCTGACATTCTTTGGTGTCCGCCTTATTGGAGGTTGAACAAGTATGTTGCCAATACCAAGGTTTTTGACAGGGTGGTTCTTTAAGGTTTGCGAGATTCCTCTTTTTATTTTCCCAAGCAGGTGCTCCGTCAGCTTGGTCAGCAGCAGGACACTTATCTTTTCGAAGGAGCTTCTCGTGAAGTGTCTTACATTGGTGTAGAGTTTGCGCAGGCGCTAGCTCAAGCATGGGGTGAAGGAACTAGTCGGGACCGCTGGTCGAACCTTCGGACCTTTAATGTAAGCATCTTCTTATCTGATAAGTATTTGGATTGGTTCCTTCATACTGGTCACCCTAGTGCGGAGAAGATTGATGATCTGCGGCTTTCACTGCTAGGGGATTCTTTTGTGGCTAGTAGTATTTTGCGAAGGAGTGAGGCTCATTCTGATCCTGCTAATGTACGAACTGATCCAACTCAGGATTTTCTCGATGGGGATTGGTACGAGAGGCGAGGCAAAGGGTGCCTGGAAAGACGCAAGCTCTAGATAGGCCCAATGTCTTTAAGAGGCTATCGGAATCTGTCTTTGATCGTCTTGAGGGATGCTCTGCTTTGAGGAGCTCAAAGCGCAAGAAGGATCGCGAAGACGGTGGTGACCATGTCTGCCGGCCTACCAAGTCAATGAAAGGCTAGATCTTAAGGAGTACCAAGAGATTGCTTTGATAGATCAATAGTTTTTTATTTTATTAGTATTTTTTCAAGGTTGTTAGCTTAGCAAATTAGTCGTTGTGGTTAGGATTTCCCTTTTGTCATTAATAAAAATGCATTCGATTAATAAAAGGACAAAAGTAGATTTATTTATTTGATTAGACCGAACCCGAATGCTTCCTACGTTCCTCTTTTACAGCAATTAAATAAGAGGCTCAGGTCTAACGTAGTTCATTTTTGAGAGAAAAAAGGACAAAATACGGCTCCATGCCGAGGGGTAATCTCGCGCGAGATAAGGCCCATTTTTTTTTATTATTTTTTTTTTATGCACACCCTTTTTTCTGCCTAGACCGCCCCCTCGGGTTTTCAATCTAGCGGGTTTCTTTTCTTGTGCGAGCTCTAATTTTTGCCTAGGCCGTCCTTTTCGGGATTTTCAACCTAGCGAGCGATTTATTTTTAGGAGGGCAAGTCACACGAAGTACTTCTTGAGCTTGTCCACTTGCCTAGCGGGTTGAAAGGTCCAGGACGGTGCTCACGGAGAACCAGGTCACCTATTCTGATGTTCCTTGTCTTGACCTTTTTGTTGAAAGCTCTTGCCATTCTTCTTTGGTAAGCTTGAGTGTGTTCGGCTGCTTTCAACCTTCTTTCGTCCAACAGGGCCAACTCTTCGTATCTGCTTCCTAGCCAGTCGACCTCGTTCACTTGGTTTTCTAGGAGAACCCTAAGTGATGGTATTTCCAATTCTATTGGTAAGACAGCCTCCATTCCGAATGTGAGGGCGTAGGGAGTCTCTCCTGTAGCTGTTCGGACTTAAGTGCGGTATCCCCACAGTGCGAAAGGTAACTTGTCAGGCCAGTCTTTTCCAGTGACTGCCATTTTTCTGATGATAGTCTCGATTATTTTATTTGCGGCTTCAACAGCTCCATTTGTCTGGGGCCTGTAAGGAGACAACTTATGTCTTGTGATTTTGTACTTGGTTAGGAGGCGATCTGTTTCCTTCTCGAAGTGTAACCTATTATCGGATATCATCTCTTGCGGAACCCCATATCGGCAGATGATGTTGTGCTTGATGAATTTTGCAACCTTTCTGGCATTCAGAACTTTGTAGGAGGCGGTCTCAACCCATTTAGTGAAATAGTCGATGGCTACCAGGACGAAGCAGTGTCCGTTAGTTCCTATGGGTGTGACCTTTCCAATCACGTCTATCCCCCACGTAGAGAACGGCCAAGGAGAAGTCATAGGGTACAGCAAGGAAGGCGGTGCATGCTGGAGATTGGCATGTATCTGACACTTATGGCACTTCTTGACCATTTTGGTACAGTCGGCTTCCATGGTTAGCCAAAAGTACCCTTGTCTGATGATCTTTTTGGCGAGCATGTTTCCGCTCATGTGGGTTCCACATATGCCTTGATGAACATGGTCCATTATTTCTTGGGCCTCTTCCTCGGTGGCACAAAGGAGGTTTCCTTGGGAATGTTTCTTGAATAGACGGCCAGCAGTGATGACGTAATTAGCGGCCAATCTCTTAAGGGCGATCTGAGTCTTTGGGTCTGTCTCAGGTGGGATGGTTCCATCTAGGATGAAATGCCAAATGTCATAGTACCACGGTTTCTCTTCGGAGTTCCCAACAATGGCACATTCGGATAACCATTTGTCTTTGCAGTCATGGAGATCTATAACGACGCGGTATGCAGGGGTTGCACGCCGTGTTATTTTGAAGGGTTTGACTGCTTTTCCTTTAGGGATTTCGACTAAAGAAGCAAGTGTGTCTAATGAGTCCGCAAACCGATTTTTGTCTCTGGGGAGGTAGTGGAATGAGACATCTTGAAATTGTTGCGCCAACTCTTGGAGGTGGGCACTGTATCTTTGAAGGGTTGGATCTTGGACCCTCCACTTCTTCAATGTCTGATTGATGATTAATTGGGAATCCCCGAATACCTCGAGTTCAGTCACGTTGCGCTCTAGGGCTGCCTCAAGCCCCGCTATGCAAGCTTCGTATTCTGCGGTGTTGTTGGTGGCGTCAAAGTCAAGACGTACTGCCAGTGGAGTATAGATGTCGTTAGGGTCTACCAACAACATTCTAATGCCGAACCCTCTCTTGTTGGCTGCACCATCGAAAAATAATTGCCACTTATTTTCTTCTTCTATACTCATGATGTCCTCATCGGGGAATCGCGGGTCTTCCCCCTTCACTTCGTCACAAGGAAATTCAGCCAATTGATCTGCGAATACACTCCCCCTGACGGATTTCTGAGTGACGTAAGTGATATCATACCCCGCGAGCATGAAGTACCATTTGGCCAGTCTCGAAGAAAAATTTGATTTGTCTAGGATATATTTCAATGGATCCATTTTTGCAATGAGACGAACAGGGAAGGCTTCCATATAGTGCTTTAGCCTTTGTGATACCCAAACAAGGGCAGCGCAGGATTTTTCGAGTGGAGAGTAGTTGATTTTGCTGCCTTGGAATCTGTGGCTGACGAAATAGATGGCATTATCTGTGCGCGAGGCAGGCTGTTCTTGAGCGAGCATAGCCCCTAATGCATTGTCTGTAACCGTGAGGAACAATTTCAAGGGCTTCTCCTTGTGTGGTGGAACCAGGATGGGTGGGGAAGTTAAGTAGTGCTTAACTGCCTTGAATGCTTCTTGACATTCTTCGGTTCACTCTTGAGGTGCATTTTTCTTAAGTAGCTTGAAGATGGGATCGCACATTTTAGTCAGTTGATTGATGAATCGACTGATTTATTGAAGTCTGTCCATGAATCCCTTTACTTCTTTCTGTGTTCTGGGTGGAGGCATGTCAATGATAGCCCTTATCTTGGCGGGGTCTGCTTCTATGCCACGCTCTGTGACCATGTACCCTAAGACTTTTCCTTTGACCACTCCGAATGAGCATTTGGCGGGGTTGAGCCTCATCCTGTGCTATCTCAGTCGATTGAAGAATTTTCTGAGATCTCTGAAGTGCTGACCATCTGTCCCCTTTGAGTGAATAATCATGTCGTCCACGTATACCTCTATTTCTTTGTGGATCATGTCGTGGAATAGTATCGTAACTGCCCTTTGATAAGTAGCCCCTGCGTTCTTGAGACCAAACGGCATGACCGTGTAGCAGAATGTTCCCCAAGGTGTGGTGAATGCTGTTTTGTGTTGATCCTCCTCTGCCATGAGGATTTGGTTATACCCTGCGAAACCGTCGACGAATGAGAGGACCTCGTATGCGGCTGTGGCGTCGACCAACATGTCTATGTTTGGTAGCGGGAAGTCATCTTTGGGGGATGCCTTATTCAAGTCTCTGAAATCGACACAAAATCGTATTTTTCCGTTCGACTTGGCTACCTGTACCGTGTTTGCTAGCCATTCCGGATATTCGATCACTTTGATAAACCCTACCTTCAAGAGTTTCATGATTTCCTCTTTTACTTGCATTGACCATTCTGGCTTGATTCTGCGTAGTTTCTGTTTGACTGGCTTGGCATCGGGTAGCAGCGGTATCTTGTGTTCTACAACTGACTGATTCAACCCAGGCATATCCTTGTAGGACCAAGCGAAGACGTCGACATATTCTCTGAGGAGCTGCGTCAAGGTTTCTCTGTCTTCCCCCTTGAAGAAGCTGCCGATCTTTGTTTCTATGGGGTCTTCTGTTGTCCCAAGATTAACCATTTGCATTTCCTCGTCGTCAACAGGGCCATTCTTTCCACAACGACCTACTTGCTTAGCTAATTCTTTTAAGATTTGTTCGTTTTCTTGATCTATCTCATCGTATGATTCATTATTAACGTGTTCGTTATATTGATTATTATTAGTTAATTCATCATTTACGATGTTAGCAATCTCAGGGTACTCGGAAAGATCAAAGTTTTCATTAAGGAAGTAAGGGAATACATGTTCGGCCACCGCCTCGATTTCCTCTTGAGTGAGTTCATCGGAGGTGGAGCCTGCTTCTAATGTGAAAGTTACAGGGCCTATCTTCCTGCGGGGATGGGGAGTGCAACCAAGCTCTTTGATCATGAAGTCTTCATCAACAACTGGTCCTCCGGTGACGTGCCAGTTTAGAATTGGCTCATCACATTTCTGTATTAGTCTTGTGTAATCAGTAGTTGGAGCGTCCCCCTTGGAGATTGCATGGATCTGGCTGTCTTCTAACCGGCACAGGTCTTGGAACTGTCGCAGCATGTCTTCTCCCAACACAAAGTCCCATTCACTCATCATTTATGCCTTTGTGCCCCACGAATCATTAGGGATTAGTGGGACGGGTTCTGTTTAATTTGGAGAAGCATCGCAGTCGCTGAAGATTTCAAAGCCCGGTTGGCGCTTTCCTTTATCATCAGTCCATGGTTCTGAAAAGATAAAGTAGGGAATACTTTCCCCTTCCCGGACGAAGTAGCCATTGAGTGTCTTTCGATATGGCTCAAGGTTGTAATTCTTGGCCTTTGGGTCATCGTAGCCTTTGTATGTGGTTCCTTCCCACTTAATTTGAGTGAAGCCCCACTCTTCTTCGTCATCCCCATCGTGGATGGAAGTGATGTATCCTAGGCCATGCTTTGTGTGAAGTGGGGGAACCGGTGGTGGTTCGGTCATCCCTTGTAAGTGCTTTCCGAGCCCCAAGCCAGGGAAGTATCCTTTTGCTAGCATCATTCTCCAGACAGGAAGGCTTCCAGAAAACCGAAGTGCCTTGGAGTAGTCATTTTCGTTGCAAGTTTCTATGACATTCACGGTGCTTTCTTTCTCGATCTCAAAGAATTAATCAGAATTGAAAAGGGAAATACTGACTAACTATTATTGAAAAGCAAACTTGATACTCTTGCCCACAAATGAAGTCTTTAGGCAAGTAGTACCCGACTAAGCTAAACTAGACTACTAACCGTTTCTTTTGCAACTAAAAATAAATGACTGAAAGGAAAAGAGACTCCTCATTTGTTTGAACTCATCCAAACTATTCCACCACTTGGGCAAATTCTGATGGCGTCGTTGTCAATTAGGTCTTGGACTGCATTCTTCAGATTGAAACAATTATTGGTGTGGTGGCCATGGCATTGATGGTAATAGCAGTAGAGATGTGGAGCTCGACCTTCCCTCTTAGGTACGTATCCTTCTATTGGTTTCAACTTTCCATTGTTGTGAAGACTTCTGAAGAGATGACCGAGAGTGATATTTCCGATGTCGGAGAAAATCCTCCCCTTCCTCCGCTTGGCCATTTGATTGTGGAGGTCTCGAATATGATTCTCATAGTTTTGCACAAAGACGTTGTGGTGAGCCTGATATTCTTCTTCCATTTGTTCTTTGAGGTCACGGTAGAGAGCATTGAGGCAATACTTGACTCTTTCATCAATGTCATCTTCGATATGGGTTTCGAGGGCGCTGCACTTTTGGGTCATATCTTCGAGTTCGCTCTTGACTTCCTCGAGCTCTTCAATCAGTATCTTTGTCTTTTCAGCTTGGATGGATTCTTCCATGTGATGCCACGAGTCGTTGTCCTCAATTTGCTGCAGGGCTTTGGCAAGTTGAGTTTTGATGTCACTTAGCTCCTCTTGTACGGATGATCGACCACTGTCGGAGTCACTCTCCATCTTCCGAAAATCCCTAGCAATGCGGGTGGAAGGTAAATCAAAGGCTTCTCTCCAACCCTCAACATGCTCCATTTCAGCGACAAGAGACTTGGTCATCTTTCGCAAATCTTCTTCTTCGAGATCTTTCTTAGTGACGAAGTGCTTTTCCGTAGACATTGTGTTGGGAGTCTTGAAGTTGAGTAGCTTCGGAAAACTGACAGAATAGATGCAGAGACGATATCAGGATCGAATCTAGCCCCAACAAGTCGGAAGCAGGCTTAAATGGCTCAGGCTCAGTTTCAGCAAACAGAAGCATTATCCCGCGCGAGATATGTAATCCCGCGCGAGATAATCATATGAAAAGTCGATTTTTATTTAGACCTAAATTTTGGTCGAAACGGAAAGTCCGTTTTGAGGGGTTTTTAAGGCCTTTATCAGAACCTAACGACTAAGTAATCAATCCGATTTTTGTAAAACAAAGCCATGTAAGATCGTTTTTCGAAGGATTATATGTATATGTATTTTTTTTGAAGGGACATCCGAAAGGGTCATTCCGAAGGGACTTTTTCCGAAGGGACTTTTTCCGAAGGGACTTTTCCGAGTCCTTCTTTATTGTCAATTTTACATGGCTTTGTTTTGGTCAAAAACAAGTAAAGATCACCAAGTCAAAACTGACCGGTCATGGAGTGATCCTAAAAAGTCAATCTACATGAAAATGTGGCGATGCAGGGCTGGAAGGCTAGGCTCCCCGCGATATGACAATCTAAGTAGATTGAATACGCGGAGTGGGATTGTCCAACTTCGGAGAGACCGGCGACTAGGTTGTTACCGTCATCCGTCCTTAGTGTGGGTCCTGGGTTTACAGAGGGTATGCAGTGCAATGACAGTTATAATATGAGTGCGCGTGTGTGATAGTCAATCTAGGTGATAGATAAAATAGAGATTTTTTTTGAAAAAAAAAACAAAAGAAAAACAGATAGTGGCCGCACCAAGTGGTTGCCTACGTTTCTCCCAATTTAGGAAGACTCAGGCCGTCGTAGTTCCACATAAAGAGAGATAAATAAATTAATTTACAAATCCCGAATCCCCAATGGACCGAACTTTAATTAAATAAAACCCAATCGCACGCAGTTTGTAAATAATAATCAATTATTTAAATGACATAGAGATTCGAGTTCTACATCTTAAGGGAGGCCTTAAGATGCAGGAATTCTGCAGATAATGAATTCTGGGATCCCCCTTGCATGTTCGGCTCTCGTCTTGGACTATGAGATAAATGGGAGAAACCAGAAAACAACCAGATTGTCGAGGCCATATCTCGCGCGAGATATGATATCTCGTGCGAGATATGCCTCATCTGAGAGCAGAAAATCGAATTTACAATATTTTTTTTGAAAACCTCTCTTTTAATTTTGACGCAAGTTTAAGCCTCTTAATTTTAAGTCCCCAGCGGAGTCGCCACTGTAGCGTTGTGAGAAGAATTTTATCTTTTTGAGTCGCCCCCTATATTATTCGTTTGGAGAACACAGAAAAACCATTTTGAAAGAGATTTGGGTTCGGGGATTAGGTTATGGAATGGGTAGGTCAAGGAGCATCCATTCCACCCAATCCGGAGATCGGTCTTGCTAAAGAAAAGAGAGGTTTTCAAAAGGAAGAAAAAAAGGATTTTAAACAATAAAAGATCCATTTAACGGGGTTAAACGGAATGTAGGATCGATTGCTTCGAGACCGTCTCCATGATTAGGAGAGGCTCTAGGCCGATCCTAGATTCAATAGATTTATACCACTCTAACAATCAATTAGAAAGGGATTTAGGGGTTACCTTGCGTGAGGTGATTTGGGCAGAGTTTCGACTCAAGTTTAGAATCGAGTCTCGATACGGACAGAGCTTCGACTCCGTCTTTGACTTGAATCTTGATGTTTGTTTATCAACAAGGTTGACAAAAAAACTTTGAGGTGATTTTTAGGGTGATTTTGTAGGATTCTTTCAGGGAAAGAAACCAACAAAATATGTGTGTGTTGTGAAATTCTGGACTTTGTCCTCTCTTTCAACCTTGGAAGTCACCAGGTATTTATAGGGGTTGGGGAAGTGTTGAAGATGAGATCAAACAGTTAAAGATGGTTCCAGACTCCAAATTCTATTGGTTGGCCGGATGGATGAAGTTTTATCCCAAAAAGAGGTTGAAATCGACGAGGAAACTGCCTTCTGCATGCTGCAGAGGGAGGATATCTCGCGCGAGACACGCCATCTCGCGGAGAGATATTGCTTCTGTGGACAATTCCGTCCTTTCCTCGTTATCTCGTATGCAGTTTAGTCCCAAACTAACGGTGGTTAGTCAAAACTTAACGAAACATGACGAAATGGTGGATTTCTACTTCTTGACTCAAAGCGAGACTCAGAGTGGTATAAATATGATCCGACGTGTTCAGAATGGGGTGTCTACACTTAGTGGTTTTACGATTGAGAAGCCTAAAGGACAGATCTGCACCATAGACTTGACGACCTCCTCCAACAAGATCCCTCCTGTGCTAAAAATGATGAGAGGCATGAACTATATCCCTGGTCTGGGGCTGGGAAAATGTCAACGGGGACCGTGCCATTTTGCGATACCAGAAGCCAAGAGGAATAAGCGAGGCCTGGGGTATGTAATAACGAAAGAAGATAAAGCGTACGATAAGACTGAAGCGTTCAAAGAAAAGATGACCTCAGCTGCTGGTAAGAGGTACAAGAGGCCTGAGATGCGCCCGTACAGCTGGTCTTTGAACCAACACTTTGTCAAAGAGGATGGAGAAATGTTTGTTTGCCCAGAGCCGAAGCTGAGCCAAGTAGGAGAAAGGTTGAAAGCGATTCGGAGGTTTGCCAACAGTCAAAACCCTGTGAAGGAAATGCTTGTGAGTATGCCTAGAAGGCCAGGTGTCACTGCTACTTTCGAAAACAGCTATCATGTCTGGGGACCCGATTATGTGAACCGGTTTGAGAAGCTTGCTCTGGATGAACCTGTTGTGCACAAGATTCGTGGTGCAGATCCTATAGATATTGATGGTGATTTGGCAGAATTGTTTGAGAATCAGGGGCTGTCTGAACCCAAAGGTGGTGTGTCTACAGAGAAGTTGTCTGCAGAAGGGTTTGTTCTTGTTGAAGATTTCGAAGATTTGATTGACTTTTCCTCTGATAGCGAGATGATAGCCATGCTGGAGTTTGAAAGGGGGCTAGTGGCAGATCTGAGTAGCTGGAAGACCGTCGCAGAGGAGCCGCTACAGAACTGGACTTCATTTCAGGGACCGGTTGCAGACAGGGAGACTATGATTGGAAAGCTTGGGCTCAAACCTCGTCCTTGTCCCCCTGAGTCTAAATTTGTTCCCCGTGTCCTGAGTCAGTCCTCAGAGTCCCTTGTGATTGAATTTGAGTCTTCCGATCGGTCCGATGTCCTCACGACAGAAGACCGTCTTCGAGTTATAAACACTGTTTTTCCCTATGCTTTGAATATATTGGTCAACCTTTCTGAGTATCCCGTGATTGCCAATCTAACAATTGAACGCTTAACTAAAGTTAATCACCAAGATTTAAAAATAATTAAGCCAGATTCAATTGAAGATAATGCAGACTTAATAGATGACCAAATTTTAGAAAATAATTTAAAGCAGGTTTGCGAACAAAAGGAAAGCCGGGCCCAAGATGCCGATGAGGTATTGACAGCGGTGAACCTGGGAATAGCCGAAGAACCCAAAGAAACGCAGATTGGTAGTTTCTTCTCCAGAGATGAACGGGTTGCCCTGGTTGAATTGCTTAAAGAATATATGGACGTCTTTGCCTGGTCCTACAAAGACATGCCTGGGCTGGATACATCCATCGTAGAGCACCGGATACCCCTGGACCCAGAGATTAAGCCAATAAAGCAGAAGCTGTGGCGGATCAAGCCCGAATGGTCCTTACAAGTCAAAGAAGAGATTGAGAAACTCCTACGGGTGGGATTTATCAAGGTGATTGAATACCCGACTTGGCTGGCAAACATAGTTACGGTCACAAAAGCGAATGGGAAGGTTCGAGTTTGCGTAGACTTCCGGGATCTTAATAAGGCCAGTCCTAAAGATGACTTCCCCTTGCCAAACATCGACATGCTGGTAGATGCAACTGCGAACTATGAAGTCAAATCCTTTGTCGACGGTTTTGCAGGTTATAACCAGATTAAGATGGCCGAAGAAGATCAAGGCAAGACAAAAGCTTTATGGGCAAACTGCAGTATATCAGCCGCTTCGTCAACCAGTTGACCACTATGTGCGAGCCCATCTTCAAGCTCATGAAGAAGAATGTAGACACAGAATGGACCGAAGAATGCCAGGATGCCTTTAACCAGATCAAGGCGTACTTAGTACATCCTCCGGTGCTATGCTCCCCCACATAGACAGAAACCTCTTCTGCTCTATCTCACTGTCACTAATACGGCAGTTGGGGCTATGCTTGCTCAGGAGAAGAAAGACTCTCGGATAGAAAATGCCATCTACTTTGTCAGCCAGAAGCTACAAGGAAGTGAGCTCAATTACTCAGCATGCGAAAAGACTTGTGCAGGACTGGTCTGGGTAGTCGGTAAGCTGAAGCATTATATGCAAGCCCACCCTGTGAACTTGGTCTCGAAAATGGACCCCATCAAGTACATATTCGATAAGCCTTCTCTCTCGATGCGTCTAGCAAAGTGGTCCTTCTTCTTAGCTGAGTATGACATCAACTATGTGACCAGAAAGGCCATCAAGGGTCAAGCATTGTCAGACCATCTGGCGAACTTCCCCAGTAATGAGGACCGCGGGCCTGAACCCTAATTTCCAGATGAAGGGATCTTCGTGGTTGAGCCTGAGAACCGATGGCAGCTATTCTTTGACGGAGCTGCTAACAAAAGAGGAAATGGCGTAGGGATGCTACTGGTCGATCCGAAAGATGAGCACACGCCCATAGCCCTTAAGTTGAACTTCCCTGCCACGAACAATGTTGCCGAGTACGAAGCCTGCATCGCTGGTTTAGAGGCTGCTTTAGAAAGAAATGTCAAGGAGCTCGAAGTTTATGGAGACTCAGCCCTGATCATCAACCAGGTCTCCAACAAATGGAAGACTGTGGACCCTAATCTTCAGCGGTATCATGCCTATATAGAGGAGTTGATTGGATAGTTCAGAGAAGTGACTTTCCACTACTTGCCAAGGGAAAAGAGAAGATTCGCAGATGCCCTAGCTACTCTAGCCTCACTGGTAGAGATCCCCGAGGGAAAAGCCATAAAACCCTTCAGAGTGGGTAGAAGAGAAGCTCCGACTTTCTGTTGTGAAGTAGACTTGGGACCTGAGCCTATCAAGGAACCGTGGTACAATCAAATTTACCAGTTCCTCAAAGATGGAGAGTCAACTTTCAGAGACGAAGAAGGTAGGCCAAAAGAAGGTGTCAAAGGCAAGAGCTTGCAAGCCCTGAAAAGGTTGGCTTCCCATTATGTCATTTTAGGAGGCAACCTGTACAAGAAGCGGTACCAAGGACCACTCCTCTTATGCGTCACTCAAGAAAGGGCCAGAGAGTTGATGACCGAAGTCCACAATGGTCCCTGCGGTCCTCATATGAATGCTAGAGCCCTGAAGCAAGTGATCCTCAGAATGGGTTACTACTGGATTTCCATGGAGACAGACTGTGTCCAGCATGTCCGAGCGTGCGACAAATGCCAACGGTTTGCCAACCTCAACCATCTCCCGCCTCATGACCTGTACTCCATGACGACTCCTTGGCCGTTTGCAACTTGGGGTATTGATGTGATAGGGAAGATAGCCCCAGCAGGAAGCAATGGGCATGAATTTGTGCTAGTAGCAGTCGACTACTTCCCCAAGTGGGTAGAGGCCAAGTCCTAAAAGGTCCTCACTTCCAAGAAGGTGGCCCAGTTTATCAAGGAAAACATAATGTGTAGATATGGGGTGCCCAATGAGATCAGTTCTGATAACGGGTCGCACTTTGAAGGAGACTGCGATAGGTTGCTGTCAGAATTCAGAATCACTCGCCACAAGTCATCCCCATACAAACCTCAGACTAACGGAGCCGTGGAAGCCGCTAATAAGACGCTCGAACGGATCATCCGGAAAATGGCCACCCGTGGTCGTGGTTGGCCTGAAAAGCTGCACCTAGCACTCTGGGGCTACGAACATCTGTCGTAATGCCACAGGAGAAACTCCTTTTGCCCTAACCTACGGGATGGAAGCAGTGTTACCAGTGGAGTTGGAAATCCCGTCATTAAGGGTCCTCCTGGAAAACAGTGTCAACGAAGTAGAATGGCTACGTAGCCGGCATGATGAGTTGGCCTTGCTCGACGAAAGAAGGCTTAAAGCCATGGAGCACACCCGAGCCTACCAGAAGCGAATGGCCAGAGCATTTGACAAGAAAGTCAAAGCAGAGACATCAAAGAGGGTGACTTAGTGTTGAAAGTGAAGCCCCCTACCAAAGACAACCCCCTGGGAAAATGGGAACCCGTTTGGATCGGCCCGTATGTGGTGCAGAAGATACTATCGGGAGGAGCCATGAAGCTTGCAGACCTGGATGGCAATCCTTTTGTCCACCCAGTCAACGGCGATAAGCTCCGAAGGTACTATGTCTAAAAAAAATAATAAAAAAAAAAGAAAAAAAATCTTAGTGCAAAAAGAGTAATACCCAGCTAGGCTAAAAACCCAAAAAAGGGCGGTCTAGGCAAAAAACAGGGTTGCACATAAAAAAAAGAAGAAAAAAAATCTTAGTGCAAAAAGAGTAATGCCCAGCTAGGCTGAAAAACCCAAAAAGGGTCGGTCTAGGCAAAAAACAGGGCTGCACAGAAAAAAAAATAAAAAAAAAGAGAAAAGGCCAAAAGACCTAATCCTGATAGTTCACCAGAATGAACTACGAAGACCTGAGCCCCTTAGTCTTTCTTGTAAAAGGGGAACGTAGGCAGCCATTTATGGTTCGGTCTAAACAATAAAAAAGGGCGATCAAGTTTTCATGAAATGCGTCCTAAACGATAAATAATAAAGGGCATTCAAGTTTTCATAAAACGGGTCCTAAGCAATCAATAAGACACCAGAAATTTCCATGAAATGTGTCTTGATTAATTTCTAAGATAATATCTCTTGTTCATAACAAGTTAAAAACTTCTTGATGAGTTCAAGCACGGTCTACTCTTGACTCTGCTAACCTGCTACAAAGATCTAAAATACAATAAAATGCCTAATAAACTACTGTGTTTGCAAAATGGCAATAAGGGAATCCTAAGAAAAGATCTATCAGCTGTCATTCACTGAGTCTTCTTTGGTCTTCTTCCCTTTACCTCGACCCCGTCGAGTTTTCTTTCTCTTCTTCTCTATGATGTCGGTCTCCCTCATCCCGTTCTCCGGTATCCTCACTGGAGCCTCCATCAAACCTGTGTCAATAAGTGCCCTCTCAACTCGGGCACGAGTCCGCACTTCCTCCCTCTGAGCCTCAGTCAAGGGAGCAACCTCGGAAAGCCTCTTATACCGAGCTTCCATATCTTAGATAAGGTCACCCGACTGGTTATGGCGACTCGCCTTAGCCTCAGTCATTCAGAGTCCTACTCCAGTCACAGTCAGCCCCCAATAAAGCTTGACGCCTCTCTCCCAATATGACCTGAGTCGCTCCCATCTCCTTCTCGTGCCAATCCAAGTAGGCCGTAGTCAAGATGGTACTCTTCCTGCTCCTGAGGATAGCCCTGGGTGGGAAAACGGTATATGTCCAAGCCCTCGAGAAGAATGAGAAGCTGGCTGGATCTCTCATATCTAAGGACACCATCTCCATGGTACGGATGTCCTCCCAATCGCCCAACGGCTCCTGTAAGGCCTCGAACTGCCTGGATACCAAGCAGGGTATGTAAAAGGATGACCAACAGAACCCTGGAACCCTCACCACATAGGACTCCTGAAATGATCTCCTGGTCTGCAACCTCCAGTGAGGTACCCACCAGCGAATATCCGAAGTGGATAACCTAGCCATCATTAGCTCCCAGTCACCCTGGTCCTGCTGTCTAGGCAAACCCCTCCAAGAAATCACCCAAGGGCACTGAGTCGGTAAATCCCCTGGAAAAGCCCCGAGCCTCTCCTGCAGCCATAAAGTCAACACGGCCGGACTCCCAGATCTCATAAAACGGTCTCCCCTAGCCATCCTATCGATGCCGTGCAGGGTCTCACCCAAAACCAATGGGAATATGTCCTTCCCAGCCCTGCAATCCCTAACCATGTCCAAGAGACCACCATGACAGATCCCCACGGACTCAGCAGTAAACAGAGATGAGAATATGCAGAGGATAAAGGCATCCATATCCACTGTGGTCGTAGCCATATCCGGGGACCCAAACCTGCCCGAGATATCAGAAAGGTCAATTCTATCTGGAGCTATCATCATCCCCTCAGCCTCTCCCAGAGATATGTGCAGAAAATATGCAAGCTTTGCCGCCATCGGCACATCTTTGATCAGAGGAATCGATATAGCCTCAATTTCTGGACCCCCAATCAAGGCTCGGAAGTCTTCATAGGTCGAGACAATCTCATTGTAAGAAAAGCAGTAAACGTGTCTACGGACATCCCAAAACTTTGTTGCTGTTCTCAAAAGGTCCCAATCGGGCGGGAGATCCTTCAAATGCTATAAAGATTTGATCTTGAAGGTAGTATCAAACAGCCCCTTGTGAGATTGAAAGTTATATCTTACCCAAGATTGAAGATCGGACAGAAAACGATCTCTTTTCCCCCTTTGCAATCGACGGGTTTCTCCATTGTGAGATGATCAAAGTTGATGTCTTTAGGTCAAATATGTGCTCGGGGAACAGTTGGGACAAGTCTAAGTTGAAAATGAAATGAAATGGCCAAGCCTTGATTTTATTCTAAAAATAACCACCCGTACAGAAACCGTAAGCCGCACGGCTTCATTTGCTCCCAAGACCGACCGCATGGCTTCATTTGCACGATGTAAAACAATGCAGCAACCAAAGTTGCTACCCAAAGGGAGTTCTCACCCCACTTTTTCAACCAAAACCTGTCCAAAAACATGTCCAAGGACCATCCAAGCGCTTATATACCATCATAAATCATTTTGGCCCAGGTTTCGGCCTCAATTCCAAGCAAAAAAGCAGCCCGAGGCTCAAGTAATATGCAAATTCATAAAGCATAAAATAGAAAAGCAAATAAAACAGTAGTACATTCTTTTTGCCCCATCGGCACCCAAATAAAGCAAAAAATAAGCAAAATGTGCATAAAACTTGTTCATTGTTTGTTTTTCTTCCTAAATCAACTCTAGAGACCTCCTAGGCCTCCGATCCTTCCTCTTCATCGCTACTCAGCTCATAGACGCTAGCCTCCCTCATCAAGTCCTCCGTGTCACTCACATCGTAAGATGAACATTCACATGCTCATACTCAGCCTAGATGCTCCAGGATGCCGGCATTAGGTCCTAGTCCTCGAGGCTAGGCGCTAGAAGAGTACTCCGAAACCGATGAGGTGGATGTTGTGCCCCGACGTGCCTTCTTTTGTGCACGGGCTCTGCACGTTTGCTGCGGCCTTTGAAGAGCAAGCGACTTCTTCAAGAGGGACCGACACACATCTTTCCAGCCCCTATTTTGCCTGACTAAGCCGTCATAAGTCCGATCTGGAACCTGAGAAAAAAGAGAAGAAAATCTCAGAATTGCAAAAGAGCAAAGAAATCTAAAAGAGAAGGGAAAAGACCCTAAAAGTGTAATTACAGTGCTGTCCGGCGGCAGAGTATACTGGGGCTCCCTAGTGTCTGGGACAGGTATCCTGAACCTCCTTGGTACCCCATTGAACACGTAAGAAAGATGAGCAGGAGGGATCAGCGGATCAGAAGGCTCGGACTCCCCATATCCCTGAGTGACGCCCAGCTTCACTAGCTTCATGGCATCCTCAATCGCTCCACAAAAGTAGCATATGGGGTAGCCAAGTCAAAATACTCCTCTCGGCCTACCATGCCTTCCTCGATACCTCTCGCTATGTCATCCGCCCGAATCCTGTGCAAGCATCCGTCTTTGGAGGATCGAGGGAGTAATGGCATCAAATGAAGGGATATGGCCATGTTGCTGGAAAACCGGTCCCCAAGTATAGATGACATCACATGTCAGCCCGGTCAACCACCGCCTCTGTCTAGTCACCTCCACGGCCTCTCCTAGAAGAATCTCTGGATACCTCCCCCAAGGATAAAAGTCCACTCCGTCGTGCCCATCCCTGTTGATAACCATCCTAACCATCTTGTAGTCAAAGGTGATCTGGGATTTCCCGGTGAACTTATCCCTCGCATCTCCTCCAAATGATCATAGCGGGAAAGATGGTAGCATCACTCTGTTGGTTCCATGGAAAGAACCCGATCACCTCACAAAACCAGCACCTCCATGTTCAAAACATCAAAAGGGTCATTTTCTCTCATGAAAGTCTCAAAGACGAAAGTAAAAGAGAAAGGAAAGAAGGTGAGAATACCTCAAGAGCGAAGGAGAAGCAATCCATGGAGGACCTTATTCCTACTGTACATGTCCAGTGGAGAAGTAAAGCTCCGCCAACCCAGCCTCGCCCCAAGAGACCGTCCCAATCCCATCCACATCCTCTAGAGAGTCAAGAAGGCAAGTCAAAGCCGAAGTCCCAAAATTGGCAAAGATGGTGACTCGACAACATCAACCACACAAAAGCTCTAGCAAGCCGGGAGGCCGGCCACCTCATTAGCAACAAATTCCTGCATGCAGTTCTGGACTGCCACCTCGACGTTCCTCGTCTCCATTCCGAGCCCCTTGGGAATAAGATCAAACCCGACCAAAGCCCTGAACTCCTCCGCAGTAATATGGTTCCTCCAAGTCACAGGCCTCCCGTGAACCGCAGCCGGTGATAGCAAGAAAATCTGCAGTGTCACCGTCGGCTCCCCATCTAAGATGAAAGCCGTGGGTGGTGTCCCACCGTAACTCCGAGAGGGCCTGGATCAAGCCCTTGCTCTTCGAGGTCATGTGAATACCTCGCCAATAGCCTCAATGAACAAAGTCAAGGCCGGTAGCCCTCACTAGTTGCTTAGGGTTCACCCCATCCTTCTCAAAATCGGGCATCCTCTCCCACGCCTCACCGCAATCTCGAAGGCCCCTAGACTTGTTCTCTGTAGGAGAACACACAAAAATGCGTCGATCCTTCATCTCATTTCAAAAAAGCATGCATATATTCAAAAGTGCACATGTTTTCAAAAGAAAAGCATTCAATAAAATTCTTTCTAGAATCCTTTGCATGAAAAACGTGTTTTTCATCACTTGAAACACATCATGTCAAGCACATTGCTCTCCTAAGCACAAAATCACAGTTTCCAAAATTATTTGCACATAAGCATTAATTTTTTCTCAAAAAATGGCATGCATGAATTCTTTTCATCGTCCAAAATCCCGTTTTCTCATCCATGATAAAAAATTGACCTAGTTCTAGCACATGCAAGAACTCCGTCACCTCTTAGACAATTATCCCTCCTACTTTTATTTTCGAAAAAAAAAGTGGGTCATTCTCATTATTTTTGTCAAATAAATTGCACATGCATGATTGTTAATCTTCTTAGCCTCATAGGTTAATCATCAAGATTTCAAAATCATCGTCAAAAATCCTAGGAAAAATTCGAGAAATTCCTAAAACTCGAGTCAAGCCCTAGAACCAATCAAAATCCAATCAAAATCGACGGAATTGAGCAAATTAAGAATGCTTACCCCAACCGATTGAGGATTTGTCGATTTGTGCTCCCTCCTACCCGGGTAGAGCTCCGATGGAGGCGTGAGGAAGTCATACTTCCTCTCCGTACGGACGAGCTCTTTCCTCCTCCTTCGAGCGGCCTCGGAGATGTTCCTTCTAGCTTGCCTTGGCATTGGATTCCCCTCCGGATCCATCTAGATCAATAGAAGCAAGGGATTGAAGGATTTTGAAGAAAAATCTCTCCCTCCTCTCTCTCTTCCTCGGCGACTGATGGGCGGCAATAATGCCCAGTCCCCGTTCAAAATCTGTTTTAAATAATCTGGAAAAATCCGGCTTCTGGCCGTACGACCTCTTTTGCCTCCCTCTCATGCCGGGTGGCTTCTTTCGCTCTGAGCAGAAATTACCTTTTTGCCCCTGGACTTTCCACTTGGGCATATAATTCCTGTTATCCTTTAACTAGGATAACATCCTTTTCAGAAGATATCCTTTATCTCCTAAGCAAATAGACTTTCTTCCCCAGTCGCCTCCGTTACTCCCGTTTAACTGGAATGACGCTAGGTGACAACCTCCGAATTGTCGAAATCTAAACTTTTGCTACCTCTATCACAGATTGAGAAGTACGCTCAAGTTCCCTAAACTTAAGCTACCTCTATCACGAATAGAGAAGTACGCTCAAGTTCTCCTAACTTTAGCTACCTCTATCACGAATAGAGAAGTACGCTCAAGTTCTCCTAACTTTAGCTACCTCTATCACAGATAGTGAAGTACGCTCAAGTTCTCCAAACTTTTGCTACCTCTATCACAGATTGAGAAGTACGCTCAAGTTCCCTAAACTTAAGCTACCTCTATCACGAATAGAGAAGTACGCTCAAGTTCTCCAAACTTTTGCTACCTCTATCACAGATTGAGAAGTACGCTCAAGTTCCCTAAACTTAAGCTACCTCTATCACGAATAGAGAAGTACGCTCAACTTCTCCTAACTTTAGCTACCTCTATCACAGATAGTGAAGTACGCTCAAGTTCTCCAAACTTTAGCTACCTCTATCCACTCGATAGTGACGTATGCTCTAGTATCCAATTAGGTGACAACCTCCATTAATTGTCAAAACTTCAAGGATCCTAGACATCGTTCCTAACCTATCTAGTGATGCTTGAACTACGATCAAGGCTTGATTCCTCCGGGATACGTAGGTAGCCTTTCATAAAAGGTCCAGCCATCCGACCGCAGTGGTCACCCTTTTTCCATCATCGCTCCTCAGTGGTGAGGCAGCCTTTCATAAAGGTCCAGCCATCAGACCACATTGGTCACTTCTTTGTCATTCATCACTCCTCAGTGGTGAAGTAGCCCCTCATAAAGGTCTAGATATCCGACCACATCGGTCACCTCTAGCATATCCCCAGTAGGATCAATCGCCTGACCTCCTAGGTCACTTTCTCTTCTATTTCCCCGGCAAGAGACCAGTTTTCTCTCCGCCATTCCCCTGCGGATCTTTTCTGAACTACGGCCTGGCTTGATTCCTCCGGGATACGTAGGTAGCCTTCCAGAGGTTCAGCCACTCGACCACTTTGGTCACCTAATTCGTCTCGGCATTCGCCAGATCGGATCCTTTTCTATCGACAACCCCACTCGCCCTGCAAGTGACGTTGCCGAGGGGCTTCTGTAAGTACCCAAATCTGGCTCATGCCTTCCGGATAAGTTTCCCGGTAATTCCCCGGACTTTCCTAGAGTTCCGGAGCAATTCCGGAACTGTTCCAAACCTCCCAAGGGCTGAAGGGATTGCTCTAAATTAAAAGGGCACATTTTAATTGATTTAGGCATCCTTCTAGAAGTGCCACCTTGCATGATTCTAGAAACATGCTGAGTCACACAGGATAATGCCGCACGGCTGCATTAGCCAAGAACCCCTAGCCGCACGGCCTCATTAGCCTTATCCAGACTGCCTATAAATAGAGCCCTCCTCTTCCCATTTGAAAGGGGAAAAACACACACAATACACCATATTCAGCTCCAAAACTCTCCCAAAACACTGCTGCAAGATCAAGAGGTTGAAGAAAGCCAAGAAACCACCTCCCTCCTCCTTAAAGCCTCCAAAGTTGGTCCTTCCACCAAGCAAGACCCAAAGAAGAAGAGGTCACCACCATTGGTAACCTCTCACTCCCTTACCTTGCATTATACTTGCTCTATGTGATTTAATTGCTCATTGCATTCATATATTGTCATTATCTTGCTTGGGACTTGGCATTTATCATTAAAGATCCTATCTTTATCATATCCCCTTTCCCTTTGCATCCTTTGCATGAATTAAGCATCATTTGCTATTAAAAATGTAATCTTTATATTCAAAGGTGC
This sequence comes from Adenophora triphylla var. japonica, assembly GCA_022495995.1. NCBI lineage: Eukaryota > Viridiplantae > Streptophyta > Magnoliopsida > Asterales > Campanulaceae > Adenophora > Adenophora triphylla. The sequence goes on along the minus strand of JAFEMH010002072.1, from coordinate 222,647 downwards.
ATCCTTTGCACCTAAAAATCCTTTTTTTTTACATAAAAATGTCATCTTTATGCATCCTTTGCTCATAAAAATGCAATCTTTACATTCAAAATGCATCCTTTGCATATAAAAATCATGTCTTTACCATAAAGGTGCATCCTTTGCATCTAAAACCCATTTTCATGCATCCTTTGCATCAAAGATCATCTTTTTATCATCAAATTAGCATCCTTTGCATATTAAATACTATTTTCCTCATAAAAATGCATCCTTTGCATAAAAATCATGTCTTTATATAAAAAAGCATCCTTTGCAATCAAAAGCATCCTTTGCAATCCAAAAATGTCATCTTTTCACTAAAAATGTCATTTTTACATGCATTCCCCCATGTCCCCATTAGCAACCTTCGGAACGGACCGGTGTAAAGATCCTATCTTTACATCGTTTCTTCCATTAAAGGTGCCACAATCTCTTTAGAAAGGGATAAGCCTTGAACCTATATCTTCGATTATCACTTAAGACGAGCATGAAGCATCTATAAGCTCAATCGTCTTAAGGTGTAGGATTGATGGGCTAAGGTCACTCCTTTCCTAAAGAACCTCATTTTGGACTATAAAAGAGAGTCTTTCTCTCGATCACGCAAGTCCCAAGGTTAAAATAGCGATGATCACAAGTCCAAGATGAGGACGGGATCAAAATCCCGAATACATAAAATCCAAGGAATCCCGAACGACAACCAACTAAATGGTTTGTACGTCCGGAAGACAACTTGGGACATTCCCCCCTCTCTTTTCAAACACATGCACACAAGAAAGCACGCAAGCAAGCACGATAAACGGAATCTAGGGAGACTTGCTACGGCAAGGCACCTTGGGTGAACGACGATCCGTTCTTCCCAAGGGGTAACTTAACCTCCGAACCCATAAATCCTTTTTTTCAAAGTTTTGAGGAAATCAAAATGGTGTGGCGACTCCGTTTTTCAAATTAAACCGGATGTTTTCAAACTCGCGTGAATCCGATCTAAAAAACAAAAAATTTAGAATTTGGGCACACATTCACAAGCGCGCATTCAGTGGCGACTCTACTGGGGACAACTTTTTGAAAACCTATTTTTCAAAATAAGAGGGTCAAACTTTCATACTCTTAGACATCCAATATATTCATCTTATGTGCATCCTTGATAATCTTGCGCAATACATGCATTTTATTAGATCTTACAACTTGTATGATTTTTTGTTGTTTCTTGGGGCTTTGTTTGTTTGTATATTTGGTTTGTCTTGTCCCTTGCCAATGAAAGGCAGGGGCTAATCTCAGTTTTGCAGGGGCTCTGGTTCAGTGACTCTCTTGGTCATGCGACATCTTTGGTCCATGCTATTCTGTGTCACGCGACAGGAAGAGTCACTGAACAGGTTTCAGGTTCTGATTTGAGGGCAGTCCCTTGAATCAAAAGATTGCTCAGCTGATTGTTATTCCTTTTTTCTTCCCTGTGAGAGTGTGTGTGTTTTTTTAGAATAAATAAATAAATAAATAGAAAATTTTGTTTTTTTGTAAATAAAAGAATATAGTCATCTTCACACTACATCACATAGCTTTAGAACCCTCGGGTGCGATTGACGGCATCGCGGACGGTGATAATATTTGCCTACGTTTGAGCACCTAATGTCAAACCCATCCCCCTAGTGCGTTATAGGTGGCACCACACTTAAACCTTACCCGCGGTTGGTTTTTGATACAACGTTTTAATTACACCAAAATGAATTGTTTTCGAAATTTCTAATAAGTCCTTTTACCTTCCCCAAAACCTCGCACCTTGTGGGCATGTTGCCAATGCGACATGGTTTCACGTGAGGATATGTCACCCCCGTGACATGTCCTAAAACGAGAGATCATGCCGCATTGTCACCATGCACCGACGAGAGGTCATGCCGGATTTTTCTTGGAAATTTCCCGAGAATACCCGTTATGCTGCCCAAATTTCCCTAGAAATTGGGGCTACTCGTCCGTCCCATGTCGTGTTAGGTTTTGTTTAGGTATCATTACTTATTATTAATTTCAAATGCAAAACATTTAATGTTATTTGAACGTTGCATCCCTAGGCTTCCCCTAGGTATAGTTTGCATATATAAAGGATTAGCCTTTCCCAACCGTCCCTAGGATTTAAATCACTGATTTATACTTGAAGATAAATAAATTGTTTGCGCGAGTCTGTTCTCTCCACTTCTTCTTCCTCTCCCGTATTTCCTCTTCTTTCCCTACCTCATAAACCCGTATATATAACCCTGCAGCTACGGCGAGTTGGAGTCGATCGTCTGTACCGGGAGCTCGTTTGGTTCGGGTTGTCAAAGAAGTTCAAACAATTTCCGAAGCTTTAGTCAGTGCAGAATCAGACATCGCAGGGAATGGAGATATGTTTGCCGCTCAATCTGTTGGAGGTTCGGGTCCGTTGAGTCAACCAAGCTTGAACGATTTGTCTACTGATGAGTTGAGGATCAATTTGGAAGCCGCTTTGGCCAGAGAACGTGAGGCCCGCCTGTCAGCTCAGAATGCCAAAATCCGAGAAGAAGAAGCTCATAACCGCTTTGTTGAGGCCATGAGGGCCCGGGGAATAGCCATGCTCCGTAGAGAAGATGGTTCTTATGAGGAAATTACTGAAGAGGGCAATAACGAGATTGGATCCGCTTCTCCTGCCCAGCCAGCTCCACTCAGTTACAATGCTATGCCTACCCCCACAAGCTATGCCCCACGTCCCGAGCCAATGTCATCTCCTAGAATGACTGTGAGTGCCCAAGGAAGGTTTCCTCCACCTTCCTCTAAAGCATATAATCCAGTTGTTCAGCAAGGTCTTAGCAAGAGTGGTTGTCAACCTGCAAATTTCTTCGATCTCACTTCCTCTCCGGCTCCTAATGTCCCGATGCCACAGGTTCAATATGGGTCTCAGTTTCAAGTCAGTTACTCCCAACCCCAGTTGTATGGGTCTCAGTTTCAAGTCAGTTACTCCCAACCCCAGTTCAGTGTGTACCCCGACGACTATCAGGGTGGTCAGTATAATGTGCAGCAGAATGGTCAGTATCGGCTTTCAGGGAATCAGATTTGCCAAGACAGTGTTCCGAGGTATCAGCAGTCTCAGCTCCAAGGCAGTTTTCCTCAGCCTGCAGTGTGTTCTCCCCTTACTCAGCATTTATATGGTTCCACTCCGTATTCCTCTCCATGCATCAGTACAGGATTCTCTACTCTTGGTCAATTCGGAGGTCAGTCAGCGCAGTACAGTTCCCTGAACCCCAGTGTGCAGTTTAATGGCTATGATATGTACGGGAACAGGATTCCCAGCTCTGTTAGTTTGTTGGATAGTAATATTGGTATCCCCAGTACCTTTGGTCTCCCACCAGCAGCTTTGCCCATTAGATCTACTTCGGAGTTCCCAGTGCCTTCTTCAACAGTGGCTCCTGCTATCCCCCAGATTCCAGGTTTAACTCCGGAAGTAACGGCCTTATTGAAGCAGATGCAACAGCAAATCGACAGACTGACTGTAGGGTCTAGTGGTCTCAAGGTGGTGGATCCAGCCCAAGTAACGCCTTTGCCTCACAAATTCAAGATGCCAAAAATGGATTTCGATGGTACTGCTTGTCCGAAAACTCATGTGGATACTTATGTTATGACAATGGGAGCGATGGGCTGCACGCCCGAGTTTATGGCATCCCACTTTCATTTGACTTTGAAAGGACCAGCGCTCACATGGTTTTTGGCTCTGAAACAAGAATGCCGCTCCACTTGGAGCCAGATTACAGAGACCTTTCTGGAGAAGTATAGAGGCAACTTAGAATGGCGTACCACCCGGGATGATTTAGTGGGAACTATCCAGAAGGCTGATGAGTCAATTACAGAATTCTATAAGCGGTGGAATGCTAAGCTTAATGAATTGTCAGAGCCCATTCCTCTTCAGGATCAGAAGGATATTTTCTTGTCATGCGTGAAGCCAGTACTCAAGGAAGCCATCGGGAAAGGTTGGTATCCGGATTTGCGAGAAATGGTCGGTATGGGTGCTCGCAGTGAGAATAGACTTTTTAATCAAACTCCAGGTATGAATGCTAGTGGAAGTAATGGGAGCGGAGGATTCAGATACCGGACAGCAAATCTAGTCTCCGCCACAACACCGAAAGGAAGAGAAGTAGTTAAGGACAACATTGTCAACAACCTGGAAGGAGGGGGTAATAATGGTTCTAATGGTGGAAGATTCCAGCCAAGGCAACAAAGAAAATTTGATGATTTGGGTATGACTACAGAGGAGGTCTACAACGGATTGCTCAGGACCGGTATGATAAAGCCATTGGAGAATTACAGGCCTGCTAGTCCCAATCCCAACCTTGAAATGAGCAAGTATTGTCGGTTCCATAAGTTCTCGGGACATACCACCAACACTTGCTTCACCCTCAAAAGGATTATTCAAGGGCTTGTAGATGAAAAGAAGATTGAAAAGTCCCCTCGTCCTAATGTTGTCAATAACCCTCTGCCTAACAACACCGTGAATCTCATGGATTTTGGTGAAGACTATTTTGTTAATGTAATAGAATTTGGGGAGTTCGTAGATGGAAATGTTAATGATGATTATAATAATAATGTGACTGATGTAATTCCTTGTTCTGGTGAAATGAAAGATAATTTCTGCTATGTTTTGTATCTTGATGATCTGTATGGTTTGAATAATATTGCTGATTATAACGATTATGAAGAGCATGTGGTTGCCAACACTATATCTTCCATAGTTCCTAGAGATTCCCCGATCTCTCTAGAGGAACTCAGGATAGCGGCTAATATAGAGGCGCCATTGTCCATAAATGAGATAAGGCAGGCGGCATGGCCATATAGCACTCGTCCTGTTCCGATTACGCTAGCAGAGCTCAAGAAGGCCAGTAAGGATTTTGTGGTTGAGAAAGATCAAGAAGTTAATTTGTTGACTCGGTCAGGGAGAATGTTGGGAGCAGATAATGTAGATCCATCCGGAAAAGGTAAAGCAGTTGCATTCGCGAATCCCCAGTCCTCTCAGAATCCATACAGATCGACAAGAGACGAAGAATTTTAGGAAGATCCAATCTTGACACAACTGAAGAGAACCCAAGCTGACATCTCCTTATGGTCTCTACTCACATCCTCCTACCCTCACAAACTGAAATTAGAAGAAGCTTTGTCCAAAACAAAAGTATCTGTCAATGCCACCCCAGACGAAGCCTGTCAGCTAATTGGAACTGCGCAGTATGGGAACATTATTACTTTTACATATCTTGACCTGCCTGCTTATGGTGCGAAGCATAATGAGTCCCTACACATCACAGTACCCCTGGAAGGATGGCGGATTCCCCATGTGTTGGTAGACAATGGGTCGGCTATGAATGTGCTCCCTGCTAAAATGATGAGTATGTTGGACATTAATGCGCGGAGCCTTAAACCATCCAGTCAGACCATAAAGGCCTACGATTCCACGTCTAGGGCAGTATTGGGAATAATCTCTCTGAATTTGATGTTTGGGGGCAAGGAGATGATGGTAGATTTCCAAGTTATCGACATTCCAGTTACATTCTCGGCATTATTGGGCAGACCGTGGATTCATGAAATTGGAGCCGTAGCCTCCACTCTCCACCAATGTCTAAAGTTTGTGCAAGACGGAGTCCTGACGACCATTTATGGTGATAGCGTCACGATTGGGGAAACCAGCACTAATACCTTGCCAGTGATGGAAATCAAACTCGACCAGGAAAACTTGATGCTTAGTGGTTTTACGATTGAGAAGCCTAAAGGGCAGGTCTGCACTATAGATTTGACAACCTCCTCCGACAAGATCCCTCCTGTACTAAAAATGATGAGAGGCATGAGCTACATCCCGGGCCTGGGGCTAGGGAAGCGTCAACAGGGACCGTGTCAGCTTGTGATGCCAGAAGCCAAGAGGAATAGGCGAGGCCTAGGGTATGTCGTGACAAAAGAAGACAAAGCGTACGATAAGACTGAAGCGTTTAAAGAAAAGATGACCTCAGCTGCTGGAAAGAGTTACAAAAGGCCTGAGATGCACCCCTACAGCTGGTCTTTGAACCGGCACTTTGTCAAAGAGGATGGAGAAATGTTTGTTTGCCCAGAGCTGAAGATGAGCCAAATGGAAGAAAGGTTGAAGACAATCCGGAAGTTTGCCAGCAGTCAAAATCCGGTGAAGGAAATGCTTGTGAGTATGCCTAGAAGGCCAGGTGTCACCGCTACATTCGAGAATAGCTACCATTTCTGGGGACCTGATTATGTGAACCAATTCGAGAAGCTTGCTCTAGATGAATCCGTTGCGCACAAAATCCGTGGTGCAGATCCTTTAGATATTGATGGTGATTTGGCAAGATTGTTTGAGAATCAGGGGCTGTCAGAACCCGAAAGTGTTGTGTTTACAGAGAAGATGCCTGCAGAAGGGTTGGTTATTGCTGAAGATCTCAGAGATTTGATTGACTTTTCCTCTGATAGCGAGGTGATAGCCATGCTGGAGTTTGAAAAGGGGCCAGTGACAGATCTGAACAGTTTAAAGACCATCACAGAAGGGCCGCTACAGAACTGGACTTCATTTCAGGGACCGGTTGCAGACAGGGAGACTATGATCAAAAAGCTAGGGCTCAAGCCTCGTCCTTGTCCATCTGAGTCTAAATTTGTTCCCCGTGTCCTGAGTCAGTCCCCAGAGTCTTTCGTGATTAAATTCAAGTCTTTCGATCGGTCTGACGTCCTCACGATGGAAGACCGTCGTCGTGTTGTAGACACTGTCTTTCCCTTTGCTTTGAATAAAATGGTCGATCTTTCTGAGTATCCCGTGATTGCCAATCTAACAATTGAACGCTTAACTAAAATTAATCAGCAAGATTTAAAAATAATTAAGCCAGATTCAATTGAAGATAATGCAGACTTAATAGATGAGCAATCTTTAGAAAATAATTCAAAGCAGGTTTGCGAGCAAAAGGAAAGCCGGGCCCAAGCTGCCGATGAGGTATTGACAACGGTGAACCTGGGAACAGCCGAGGAACCCAAAGAAACGCAAATTGGTAGTTTCTTCTCCGGAGATGAACGGGTTGCCCTGATTGAGTTGCTTAAAGAGTTCGTAGACGTCTTTGCCTGGTCCTACAAAGACATGCCCGGGTTGGATGCATCTATCGTAGAACACCGGATACCCCTAGATCCAGAGATTAAGCCAATAAAACAGAAACTGAGGCGGATCAAGCCCGAGTGGTCCTTACAAGTCAAAGAAGAGATTGAGAAACTACTACGGGTGGGCTTTATCAAGGTGATTGAATACCCGACTTGGCTGGCAAACATAGTCACGGTCACAAAAGCGAATGGAAAGGTTCGGGTTTGCGTAGACTTCCGGGATCTTAACAAGGCCAGTCCCAAAGATGATTTCCCCTTGCCAAACATCGACATGCTGGTAGATGCTACAGCGAACTACGAAGTCAAATCCTTTGTCGACGGTTTTGCGGGTTATAACCAGATTAAGATGGCCGAGGAAGATCAAGACAAGACAGCATTCACCACTCCTTGGGGCACTTATTGTTACACTGTGATGCCATTTGGGTTGAAGAATGCTGGGGCCACCTACCAGAGGGCCGTCACCACCCTGTTTCATGACATGATCCACAAGGAGATTGAAGTGTATGTGGACGATATGATTATTCACTCGAAAGGGTCGGATGGGCAACACTTCACAGATTTAAGGAAGTTCTTTAATAGACTTCGGGAGCATTCTATGAGGCTAAATCCAGCCAAGTGCACTTTTGGGGTTATTCGGGGTAAAGTTTTGGGCTACATGGTCACAGAACGGGGCATCGAAGTAGATCCCAGAAAAGTCAAAGCAATTGTTGAAATGAAGCCACCCAGAACTGTTTCCGAGGTAAAAGGTTTCATGGGCCGTCTACAATACATCAGCAGATTCATCAACCAGCTAACCTCCATATGTGAACCAATCTTTAAGCTATTGAATAAAAATCAGGAAGTGGTTTGGAATAAGGAATGTCAACTAGCCTTCGAGAGAATCAAAGCTTACCTTGTTAATCCTCCCATTCTCTGCCCACCTCACGGGAGCAAGCCTCTACTTCTATACCTGACGGTCACAGACACAGCTATCGGAGCCATGCTAGCGCAAGAGAAGAAGGACTCCAAGGTCGAGAATGCCATATACTTTGTCAGTCGTAAATTCCAAGGTAGCGAGTTGAATTACTCTGCCCTCGAGAAAACATGCGCAGCTCTGGTTTGGGTGGTCGGAAAGCTGAAGCACTATATGCTATCCCACACAGTGCACCTGGTCTCCAAGATGGACCCGATCATATACATTTCAAGGTGACCGAGGCAACATTTCCACAGTTGGCAAAGTGGACTTTCTTCTTAGTGAGTTCGATATCAAATATGTGATCCGGAAGTCAATCAAGGGACGAGCTGCAGCGAGATCAATTGGGCGATTCCCCGATCTGAGAACCCCGAGGACTAGATCTCCAGTTTCCAGATGAAGGGATCCTTGTTATAGAGAATGGAAATCGCTGGCAGTTATTCTTCGACGGCGCGGCAAACAAAAGAGGTAACGACATCGGGATGGTACTGGTAGACCCAAATGACATGCATACCCCTATAGCTATCAGGCTGAATTTCTCGGTTACCAACAATGTAGCCGAATATGAAGCTTGCATAGTTGGTCTTGAGGCGGCCTTAGAGCAACATGTGGATGAATTGGAAGTATTTGGTGATTCCCAACTGATAATAAATCAAGCCGCCAACAGATGGAAAACCTCAGATCCGTGTCTCCAGAGGTATCACGCTTACATTGCAGAGCTCGTCGGCCAGTTCAAGGAAGTGTCATTCCAATTCCTACCGCGAGACAAGAACAGATTTGCCGATGCCCTAGCTACTCTGGCCTCTTTGGTAGAAATCCCAGAAGGAAAGTCAATCAATTCAGGGTTGGTAGGCGAGAAAATCCTGCATACTGCTGTGAAATAGAGATCGAAGCCGTCAATGAGCCGTGGTACAACCAAATTTTCCAATATCTCAAGCATGGTGAAGCATCTTTCCCCGTCGATAAAGAAGGGGACCTAAAAGGTATTCATGACAAAAGTTTGAAAGCTTTGAAAAGGCTATCGGCTCAGTACGTCATACTTGGCAATGAGTTGTGGAAGAAAAGGGATGGTTGCCCTCTCCTGCTCTGTATCAGCAAAGAAAAGGCTCGAAGAATAATGGAAGATGTTCACAATGGCACATGCGTACCTCATATGAACGCCCGATCCCTTATGCATAGCATTATCAGGTTGGGTTACTTCTGGATCACTATGGAGACTGATTGCATCCAGTTTGTGCGGACTTGTGACAAATGCCAGCGATTCTCTAACCTGAACCATATCCCTCCTCATGACCTCTACTGTATGACAACTCCATGGCCCTTCGTAACGTGGGGAATTGAAGTCATTGGGAAGATAACTCCACCGGGTAGCAATGGGGACACTCATTTGTTTTGGTAGTGGTAGATTACTTCACAAAGTGGGTAGAAGCCGCGTCCTACAAAGTGCTCACAGCTAAGAAGGTAGCTCGCTTCATAAAAGAACAAATTTTCTGCCGCTACGGAGTCCCAAATGAGATTATTTCTGACAATGGAACCCACTTCAAAGGAGAAACCGATCGTCTGCTTACTGAATACATGGTCAAGCGTCACAAGTCTTCACCATGCAGACCACAGACGAACGGTGCTGTTGAGGCCGCTAATAAGAACTTGGAGAGAATCATTAAGAAAATGGCCGAGCGAGGAAGGGATTGGCCAGAGAAGCTACATTTAGCACTATGGGGCTACCGTACTTCCATTCGGACCGCTACCGGTGCAACCCCATACGCCTTGACCTACGGAATGGAAGTTGTCATGCCCATTGAGCTAGAAATTCCATCCCTCAGGGTGTTGCTTGAGAATGAGATAAATGAGATTGATTGGCTCCAAAGTCGATACAACGAATTGGCACTGTTAGATGAACGCAGATTAAAGGCCATGGAACACAGTCGGGCATACCAGAAAAGAATGGCTCGTGCTTTTAACAAGAAAGTAAAGACCAGGGACATCAAGGTTGGTGATCTGGTTCTCAAGATGAAGCCCGCAAATCAGAGCAGTGCATTGGGCAAATGGGCACCCGTTTGGGTCGGACCGTTTCTAGTAAAGAAGATATTCTCCAGAGGAGCAATGCAGCTTACAGATCTGGATGGTAACCCATTTTTGCACCCCGTCAATGGAGACAAGTTGCGGAGGTATTATGTGTGATTGAGTCTTTCCCCCTCTGTAAATAAAGAAAATAATAAAAAAAATGAAAATAAAGGCGCAATAAAATTGTCCCAGATGAGACTGAAAATCTCTCAAAAGGCAGTCCATGCAAAAATAAGGGACACGCTCGGTGCTAAAAGAATATACCCATCTAGATCGAAAACCCTAAAAAAGGGCGGTCTAGGTAAAAAACAGGGTTGCACCATATCCTCCTTCTGTCTTCCCCTTTCTTTAAAACACAAAGTTGATTGAGTCGAACTACGGAGACCTGAGCCCCTTAGTTCTCTTTGTAAAAGGGGAACGTAGGCAACCACTCGTGGTTCGGTCTAAAAAAATGCTGCAAAATCTTATTTCTTGTCAAAATGTGTTTTGATTACAGTTCCAAAGCTTTTCAAAAGGTTCATTTTGAGTTAATATTCTTTTTGATGAGTTCAAGCACGGCCTGCTTTTGATTCAAATAACTTGCTGCGAATAAAAAAAAACAATAAGGCTTTCAACATCCATTTTGTCTGCATTAAGGTAATCAAGGGATACTCAAGTTCCATTCAAATAAATGTCTCTCCCAAAATACAAGCAAAAGAAAAATAAAAAGTCCTCCATCCCTCAGAAAAGTGCCTAGAAGCTCGTCCCCGCTCCCGAACTCGTACCTCTGTCTTTCCTTTTCCTGGGTCCCCGGGAGGTCCTTGGCCTAGGAATGTCAAATAAGTCATTTTGAGCTCGCCCCAGCTCTGGTATATTGCGTGTCGGTGGTTCGATCAGGCCAGTCTCCCTCAAAGCATCCCTGGCAACCCTCTCTTGTCGCAACGCCTCTCTGCGAGCTATCACCTCCGGATTATCTCTCATAGCCCGAATAATTTGCTGAGGGTACCGATATTGCCTGCTCACTAGTGATGGTACGCAAAATGAAGACACATGCAGTCCTGGCAGTCTGACTACCACCGACCCATCCTGAATATCTATCATGGTCTGTAATCCCCATGCCGGAATCCAGAAGTTCAGATCAACAGTCCCGTACCGCGTCAACCTCACTTGCTAACTATCAGCGGCCGCGTCCCTTAGCAATCTGCGTTGTCTAGTCACCTAAGGCATCGCTGTCTGACCCTCTGGCAATGGCCCGATCAAGCGTAGTCTCTCAAAAAGCCATAAAGATAGCAAATTGGGGCTGCCTGTGCCCATGAAATCAGATCCCCCGGCTAGTCTATCAAGGCTATGGTAAGTCTCAGCTAATAGCAGCGGTACAATGTCCATTTCCCCTTGGTCGGACCGAATTTGATGAAGATCTACACCTCGGTCACCCCTAAGCTGTCTGACAACCTCCAACAGCGCGCCTGAGCAGACTCCGACAAGTCCACAGAAGTAGTAGGCTGACAGGGTAAACAATACATACATGTCCAGAGAAGTATATCAAATAGTGCCGGACTGTAAGATCTCAGCCGAGCCATCCGGGTTAAGTCTACAAATTCACCATTCAGAATCATGGGTGTCACCTGATCTACTGGCAGGCACAGGAAGTCCGATAACTGCTCCACAATCGGCCGTCTGTCTCGAGGGAATGCTACAGTTTCCGCCTCACCCAAGCCTGCCAATGCTCTGAAATCCTCCATGGTTGGCGTCAGATCATTGTATGACAAAGTAAACACATGCCTCTCCGAGTCCCAGAAATGCGAAGCGGCCCGGAGCAAGTCCCAATCGACCCTCCAGTTCTTCGAAGGCCAGAGGCACGGCATACCATATCGCTTATCAATGATTTTCGCATGATGCTTTTGGTGAAATTGTGAAACCCCGACAAAGTCCTGGCAAAATTGATGCTCCCGAGAAGCTATTTCCTTGTTATAATGCTCCATGGTGATTGAAAGTTCCAGCCTTTGTTGCAGAAATCGTCTGTCTGTCAAGTTGGGGCTACTGGTGTCCTCCTGCTGAAGAGCAATGCCTGCAAATGAAGCCTGATTCGATTTTAAAAAGGGCCCTGCTACAAGCTTCGTCTAGTCGTGCGACACCTCTTGACAAACAGACACGTCATGCCGGGCGACACATTTGGCCTGCATCAGGAAGCATCAGGGTCTGGCAAGTGGTTTTTTCTATGGCACTCTCTAGCTCGTCATCGCTGCAATACACCTTGTACTTCATATTACTGTACGGGAGAGGATTTCCCCCCACCACATGTATCACTATACACAATTACCCGAAGCAGTCCCAGAAACTTATGTACAAACCCGGAAAAGGCCAACCCGTCAATAACAATAAACCGTACTCCTTTTCCCTCGTTCCCAGAACGAACAAACTCGTGCAAACAAGCTAACATAGTTTAAACCTTTGCTAACAAAATAGCATAGTTAAATGTAGTGTTTCGAGTGTTGTTTTCCCCCGCAGGTTCAACAATTAACTGAGCAAATCTCAAAGATTGTCCCTCAAAGCAGAGCCAAGACAAAGAATCCGTGCCTATTTGAATCTCCCCAGCAAGGCGCATCAAGATCAATGGCCCCATCGTCCAAGCGTCAATAAGAGTTCGCTGCCCAGCAAGCAAAGTCCCTGGCTTACCAAGCGAAGCTCGGGACACAGAAGTCAATCGTCAACAAAGATAGCCCCATCACCAAAGCAAGAGTCCACTGCCCAGCAAGCAAAATTCCCGTCATACCAACTAAAGGTCCCAGATCTCAAATCCAATCGTCAACAAAGATAGCCCCATCACCAAAGCAAGAGTCCGCTGCCCAGCAAGCGAAATTCCCGTCACAACAAGTAAAGATCCCAGATCTCAAATCCAACAGTCAACAAAAGACCGCCCCGCACTCGTCAACCGTCAATAGTAGTTAGTAGCATAGGACCCTCCGGTAGCTACATCAATCCCCAGCAGCATAAACCATAGCATCAGTCCCTCCGGCAGCTACAAATTTCACAGTCAGAGAAAGGGGTGACAACCACATAGTCAGAAAGGGGTGACAACCACACAGTCAGAGAAAGGGGTGACAACCACATAGTCAGAAAGGGGTGACAACCACATAGTCAGAAAGGGGTGACAACCACATAGTCAGAAAGGGGTGACAACCACATAGTCAGAAAGGGGTGACAACCACATAGTCAGAAAGGGGTGACAACCACATAGTCAGAAAGGGGTGACAACCGCACAGTCAGAGAAAGGGGTGACAACCGCACAGTCAGAGAAAAGGATGACAACCACACAGTCACTTCCGAACTACGACCGGCTTGATTCCCTCCCAGGGATACGTAGGAATCCTTTCTCCGAAGGTCCAGCCATCCGATTCCCCAGATCACCGTCCAGCCCTCCGCCTTATTCCCCAGCCGCTCATTGGGATTGGGTCTTATTTTATCGACAACCTCACTTTTTTCCAAAAGTGACGTTGCCGAGGGGCTCTGTAAGTACGCCAATCCAATTCGCGACCTTTTCAGATGCATTTTAATATGATAAAATTGCATTTAGGGGCGTTTTGGTAAATTCCTGGTCCATCCCGAGACTTTCGGAAACATTTCATCAGTTTCTCGCGAAGGAAGTACTTTTTTGTACTTTGCTCAGGCTAAAGGACCTAAAAGGAATAAATCTGTTTTGGACTTTTTGGGTATTATCCAAGAAGGTTCCAGAATCAGATTTGGCGCCAAAAACGGTTATGGTCTCCTTGTGTCACGCGACAAGTCGAGGCATAGAAAGTGGATACGTTATGCCGTGCGACATAAGGTAACCATAGACTGCAGCTATAAATAAGACCCTACCCCTCTCAGTTTGAGATCCCAATTCCAGCACCCTAACGTAACTCTACACAAATTCCTCCAGAAACTCTCTCTCTCTCTCCTCCTTCCTCACCAAAACTACCCAAATTCCCTACCAATTCCCTTATCTCTCACCTCTCCTCAACCCAATTCCTTCCCTACTTCCTAAAACACTTCAGATCTTCCAATTCAGTTCTCAGTTCATGCCTAGATCTCTATCCCAGAAGCTGAATCGAAGGCTTTTACACCTAACTTGGTGTAGAAGTTGAGGACTACAAGGGTAACTCTCTCTCTCTCTCTCTCTCTTCTATTTTGCTTAATTGTTGTTTCCTTCTTCTCCACTTGGTAATCAGGCTCCATCTGCCTCAGATTATCAAGTGGCAACTGCAATCTCTCTGTTTAAATCGTTTATACTTGAATCCAATTGCTTGCTTATGATGTGATTTACTTAGATTTGCAATTTGGATGTCAAGGGAGTGTGGATCTCCCATATCCACACTCCTTTGATCGATTCGTATCTAATTCATGTTGTTTTCATTGATTCTGGTATAATTGTTGTGCATCTGTTGGATCTGCATCTCAGTTTGTGAGGTACCTGCAGATGGTAACCCTGTGTCACGCGACACATTTGGACATTAGGAGTCCTGTGTCACGCGACATGTCGTGACCATCTGCAGGGACCATGTTTCAGTTGTAAGTTGTTTTAGTTAGTCATTTTAGCATGTAAATTCATGATTATGTTGTTTAGTACTTGGATCTGATTTGTAATTGCATTTCGTGTTCATCTAGAGATTCTGTGATCTGTTCATTGTGAGTCTCTGCAAGGTGACCATTGGTGTCACGCGACACATTTGGACATGAGGAGTCCTGTGTCACGCGACAGATATGGTCCTTTGCAGAGAACATGATTTCCTTTGTAATCTGTTCTTATTACTGTAAAAAGGATGTGGCCTCCCGAATAATTGGTCTACAAGTTGTAATGATCTTGCATATTCAATAAAATTCATGTTTATTGCCCTTGTCTATTATCACCGTTTACGCATTTATTTGAATTATTTGGATGTCTAAATTAGAAAGACTCGTCTACGGACGAGGCGTGTTGGGTGAACTCTCGGTTCTTCCCAACGCGTAACCTGACCCCCGAACCCGTTCTCTTTTAAAAGGTTTTTCAAAGTGCACCTCCAAAAGCATGGCGTGGCGACTCCTTTTTTCATTTTAAACCGAGAAAACAAATTTTTTTCGGGCGAGCGCGCATTCAGTATCCATTTCCCCAGCGGGGTCGCCAACTGAAATTACCCGGGATTTCGCGCGGACGCGAAACGCGGTTGTCTTTCACAGAGGGTTGGTGTCTGAGACCTCTCTTCATGGGAAGGAAAATAAGGAGTCGCCACGCAGTTTTGTATTTTGAGCCCAAACGTTGAGAAACGGCTTTTGTGAAAATGGTGTCGTTTTTATTGGTAGCAAAAACTTAGGAAAAGGCTTTGAAAACACGGGATCATTTTTATTGGTAGAAAAAACGAGTAAAAAGCTATTTAGTACCAGAGATTGTTAGGTTCAGAGGTCACATTACGTTTCGGGAAGAGTATTACGAGATCACCCGAAATGCCTCGTATGACGAGTCTTTCTACCTTTCTCGAAATCGTGTGTGTGTGTGTATGTTTTGAAATGGGGGCTTGAATGACAAGCTTAATCTTGGTTTGAATGTCAAACGTTGATTAGGTGACTTTGTTTGAAAAGACGAGCGTTTGAATGACAAACGTCGATTTTAGACGGAAATGAGCGTTTGCATGGCAAACGTCGATTTTGAGTTTGAAGATGAGCGTTTGCGGGGCAAACGTCGATTTTGAGCTTTTTGAAAAGGAGTTTGAAGGTCGAACTCCTGTTTTTGAACCGGGCATTGCATTGTTAACGATTTTTACGGGAAAAAGCGTATTAAATGATTTTGAATGTCAAAAGTCGGCTTTTAGTTTGAAGATGAGCGTTTGGATGCCAAACGTCATTTCGCGCGTTTTTGAAAGAGAGTTCGAAGGACGAACTCCGGTTTTGAACCGGGCATTACATTGTTAACGATTTTTACGGGAAAAAGCGTATTAAATGATTTTGAATGTCAAAAGTCGGCTTTTAGTTTGAAGATGAGCGTTTGGATGCCAAACGTCATTTCGCGCGTTTTTGAAAGAGAGTTCGAAGGACGAACTCCGGTTTTGAACCGGGCATTACATTGTTAACGATTTTTACAGGAAAAAGCGTATTAAATGATTTGCAATCAACGAATTGGGTTGTGACTCGGACTTTGAAAAGTAAATACTATCACGATCCAAACGGGTCGGACTTGTAAATGACAGTATTTAAATGCGGTATCGACGGAATCGAATGATCCGAAATCGTAAATGACGATCGAAGAGCCAAACGACTCGGAATTGTAAATGACGATCGAAGAGCTAAAACGGCTTGGAGTGGTAAAGTTGCATGAAATGTAAAGGACGTTTGACGGATCAAACGGTCCGGAATTGTAAATGACAGAAAAGTAAATGACGATCGACGGATTGATCGATCCGGAGTTGTAAATGACAAAAAAGTAAACGGAACGGGGTTGGAACGCCGTTTTAACCCGTGATTACTTCTCTTACGGGAAGAGAAGAGGATTGAGGGGCTAAAATGTATCGGACCCCGTTAGACGGAGGCGTCTACATTTCAATAACGTTGTTCAAAACGGTTGTAGCGACTGGCACGTAAACTGAGATGAAACGAGAGATTAGAGAGAGGGAGTTATACCTATGAATAGGGTCGACTCCTTTGGCTTGGGGGGTGTATACGGGATACGGAAAGTAGTTTGGAATGGTGTTTTGGAGTGGAGGAGGGCGTATTTGATCGAAATACGGAGTTTTCACGCAAAACGAGGTAAAACCGAGCTCGGGAAGGGGGAGAACCAGTTTAGGCCGTGAGTTTCTTGGTGAAAGGGTGAATTTTTTGTTGTTACAAATGGCTTTGACAGCCTCTCTATTTATAGGTGAAATTTCAGTAGGAGTCCGGCCGGACTTAGACTGAAATCCAGGGAGTTTTGTGGTACTTTGGAAATTTGAGGGACTTGCTGGCAATTTCTGAAATCTGCAAAGGGAGTCCGGCCGGACTGAGACTGTATACCAGGGGTATTTTAGTCTTTTGGCCTTGATTTTTGATTG
Source organism: Adenophora triphylla var. japonica (assembly GCA_022495995.1). Taxonomy (NCBI): domain Eukaryota; kingdom Viridiplantae; phylum Streptophyta; class Magnoliopsida; order Asterales; family Campanulaceae; genus Adenophora; species Adenophora triphylla. The sequence continues at coordinate 205,478 of JAFEMH010002072.1, read as the reverse complement.
AAAGGTGACAAGAGGGAGGTGGCATGCAATCCACGTGTCCTGTGAGTCACCAAATGCGTGGGAGTTCGTTCCCGGGCCCCGGTTTTAAAATAACAGTCCGGAAAATGTCCGAAACGCCCCCGAAAAGTGCCGGAAAGTGCGTTTTTCAGGGAAAGCCATACTTTCACGTGCGATGACATGTGTCAAGTACGTTTCGACGTCGGGATGCACGGGGCAGTCCCGGGACGTCTCGTTGGCATGGCAACGGGGAGTTAACGAGTTCCGATTAACCTGGAGCGGGCCAGTTAACGAATTTCGGTTAACTTTCTGACGGATTTTGACGATCCGGCTTTGGGTACTTACAGTCCCGCCCGCAGGTTATTCCGTACGGACCGGGCCAGCTCGTTTGGCCATCACCAGCCTGGTACATATTTGTGGACCTCTTTGATGTATTTGGGCCTAATATTTTTGTTATGGGAACATCAGATTACAACAAAACCAGCCCTGGTCCTCAAGGGAGTCCGGCGTGAGAGGTATAAAAGGCTCCGACACACCGAACAAATTCCCTAGGACAAGCATTTTATCGGGAAGTTGGTGGGCTCATCATGAATTAGGTCAGGGTAGCTGGTGTTCTTCAGAAGGGTGAGGGATTTACTGCGTTCCACGCACAAGGATATATAAAGACTAGGTTTTTGGTTAATTTGTGGAATACGAGCAGTATTTGTCCCGTACCAAGTGTAAAAGGAATAGATAACATGCATGCAACATTCATTTGAAAAGTAATAAAAGAAGAACACATAATTTGTTCATCCAGTTCACCATTTCAGACTACATTTGGGGGCACTACCAACCTATGATATTCACTAATATCACTAATATGTTGTGTTACAAATAAAGACCCATGATCTCCCTCAGAGCCATATTTATCTCTGTCTATGTAAGCACACAACCACCCTTAGAACCCCTAGACATAGTTTAGATTATCCATGGAATGCCCATAAGGGCACCCCAAATATCTACCAATGCCTTTGACTCTTTGTGAATCTCACAGATTCTCTATAACTAATTTTTCTAACGCACAATATTCAAGGTCATCACTTATATTTATATGAACAAAAAATCTAAACCCTAAAGGATTTCTATTCTTTCTCCAAGAAGTAATGGCTTCCAATCTAAGAAAGGAATTGTGTTTCCAAAAGGAAACCATATCAATTTAGGATACTACCAAATTTGCTCTTATTTTCCTTCTTCCGCGAAACTCAAATCCTTTAATGCTTTGGTTTGTATCCAATCCCAACAGTCTCCCACCTGGAGACAAACTACAAGTGACTTCCACCATCAAACTCCAAGCTGAGAATGACTTTCACATATTGTCACCACTTGTAAGTACCCAAATCCGGATCGTCAAAATCCGTCAGAAAGTTAACCGAAATCCGTTAACTGGCCCGCTCCAGGTTAACCGGAACTCGTTAAACTCCCCGTTGCCATGCCAACGAGACGTCCCGGGACTGCCCCGTGCATCCCAACGTCGAAGCGTACTTAACACATGTCATCTCACGTAATAGTATGGCTTTCCCTGAAAAATGCACTTTTCGGCACTTTCCGGGGGCATTTCGGACATTTTCCGGACTGTTATTTTAAAAAACGGACAAAATCGGGACCGGGGAACGAACTCCCGTGCAAAGGGTGAGTCACAGGACACGTGTCCAGCATGCCACAGCCCTCTTGTCACCTTTCAATCACAAATCAAGCTGAAAAGACCAAAATACCCCAAAACCCTGGATTTCAGTCCAAGTCCGTCCGGACTCCTACTGCAATTTTCACCTATAAATAGAAATGGCTGTCAAAGCCAAAAAAAGGAACTTTTTTACCCAAAAAATCACCCTCCTCACGGCCCAAACTGATTTCACCCCTTTTCGAGCTCCCGTTTGCCTCGATTCACGTGAAACTTCCGTATTTCGATCAAATACGCCCCTCATCACTTTGAAACACCCTTTCGAACTAATTTTCGTGTCCCGTACATACCTTCCGAGCTAAAGGAGTCGACCCTAGCCATAGGTATAACTCCCTCTCTCTAAATCTCTTGTTTCGTCTCGGTTTACGCGCCAGTCGCTACAACCGTTTCGAACAACGTTATCAAAATGTAGACGCCTCCGTCTAACGGGGTCCGATACGTTTTAGCCCCTCGATCCTCTTCTCTTTCCGTAAGAGAAGTAATCAAGGGTTAAAATGGCGTTCCGACCCCGTTCCGTTTACTTTATCGTCATTTACAATTCCGGATCGATCGATCCGTTGATCGTCATTTAATTTCCGTCATTTACAATTCCGAGCCGATTGGCCTCGTTGATCGTCATTTACAATTCCGAGTCGTTTGACTCGTCGATCGTCATTTACAATTCCGGATCGTTTGATTCCGTTGATACCGCACTTTAAATACTGTCATTTATAAAGTCCGACCCGTTTGGATCGTGATAGTATTTACTTTTCAAAATCCGATTCGCAACCCGATTCGTTGATCGCATATCATTTAATACGCATTTTTCCCGTAAAAATCGTTAACAATGTAATGCCGGGTTCAAAACCGGAGTTCGTCCTTCGAACTCTCTTTCAAAACGCGCGAAATGACGTTTGGCCTCCAAACGCTCATCTTCAAACTAAAAGCCGCCATTTGACACTTAAAATCATTTAATACGCGTTTTTCCCGTAAAAATCGTTAACAATGACACGCCCGGTTCAAAAAACCGGAGTTCGACCTTCGAACTCCTTTTCAAAGCTCAAAATCGACGTTTGCCACGCAAACGCTCATTTCAAACTCAAAATCGACGTTTGCCACGCAAACGCTCATTTCAAACTCAAAACCGACGTTTGTCATTCAAATGCTCGTCTTTTCAAATAAAGTCACCTAATCAACGTTTGACATTCAAACCAAGATTAAGCTTGTCATTCAATCCCCCATTTCAAAACACACACACACACACACGTTTTCGAGAAAGGCAGAAAGACTCGTCATGCGAGGCGTTTCGGGCGATCTCGTAATACTCTACCCGAAACGTAACGTGACCTCCGAACCTAACAATCTCTGGTACTAAAAAAGCTTTTTACTCGTTTTTGCTACCAATAAAAATGATCCCCTGTTTTCAAAGCCTTTTCCTAAGTTTTTGCTACCAATAAAAACGACACCGTTTTCTAAAGCCGTTTCTCAACGTTTGGGCTCAAAATACAAAAACCGCGTGGCGACTCCTCATTTTTTGTCTTCCCATGAAGCGAGGTCTCAGACACCAACCCCCCGCGAAAGACAACCGCGTTTCGTGCCCGCGCGAAATCCTGGGTAATTTCAGTTGGCGACTCCGCTGGGGACAGGGATACTTTTTTCAAAACTACCGTTGTTTTCTAAAAAAAGCCTTCCGTGGGTCAAACTTTCGTTTACCCTTCCTCGTTTTCGTGTGCGTGTGTTACTTTAAACCTCGAACGGTTTTTGTTTCAAAGGCATTACATTGTCAACTTTTCAAAATCTTACCATGTTTGTGCATCCCCATTCATGTTTGATTTTCATTGCTGTCTTTTGAACTGTGCATCATAAATTCTTTAAGACACATTCTGAAAAAATCTCTGTTTTTACTCAGAAAAAGAATTTTAGTGACCGCACACTACGCGCACTTGCTGCCTCGGAACACCGCACTTCACGTGCACTTGCTGCCTCGGTACACTGCACACTACAACCCCTAACCCGGGATGGCCTTATCAGTTGCACCCCGATTGGTCTGCCAGACACCTTTCGGGGGCGCACGGGGTCGTCCCAAACATCCCATCCTAGCCCGTGTAAGCCATGCACTCTTTGTGTCACACTTTGTCCAAGACCCCGGTTGGTTTTTGGCTTAGCTCGTGTCATAAAGCCTAAGTGTATGTTTTTTACGCCGGGCCCCGCTCCGAGTCAAGCTCGAGAGTTTGAGACCAAAGGTCGTTCCTGACCCGAAGTCTCGCGCTCTTCAGCCTTGACTTTGACGCGGAGCTCTGCCGAAAAATATACCCGAAGGTTCAATGTGACGCCGTGTCACCAAACCTCGTCGTATGTACTGTGCCAGCCACAACTTGGCCAACGCCAAAAGCTAAGGTCTCTCGCACAAGCGAGTCAGGAGAGGTCATGCCAAAATTTTGGCACGATCCCCGCCTTAACTTAAGGACGTTGACTTCGACTGTGGCCCGTGCGTCACATACGTTGAAAGTTTGCGTGATCAGCTAGCCTTAAGTTCATTTTTTCCTTTGTCGGTGGAACTCGCTTGCCTTATCAGACCTCGCTCGGGATAGTCCGTCCTGAGAAAGATGATCTACAATGGAAACGAGGGGCTTATAAGCGTAGTGACGAGATCCACTGATTAGAGCTCTAGGATTAGTTGCGAAAAAGAAGACTCGCTCTTTTCCAACCGATTAGGACTCTGAGAAAACGCGCTTTAAGTAAACATTAATCGGTAACTGCACATTGCACAAGCCCGAAACCTTGAGCCAAATACCCTTTTCCGAAGCCTAAACCCTTCCTTTCGTTCCCTGCAGCGAGCAGAAAGTGGTTCAGATTTCCGGGTCAGCGCCTTGCCAGAGTCACAGTAACGGCAGCGTCAGACAGTTCTTCGGTTCCCTCAGTTCCCTCAGCCAGAATTTCCGACATGTCTAGTTCACCGAGAAATCATTACGGGGAAGGACCCCCGCCACCGGCAACAGATATGACATTGGAAGAAGCCATCCGGGCTTGCGAGGTTCACAAGAGGCAGAAAGAAGATCAGCAGAATTTCGTGGTACAGCTTCTGAATGAGCGTGGTATAGCAGCTATCCCCCAGTCAGACGGTACTTTTGTCCTGGTCGAGGATGACGATTCCCGAAACCAGTTCACCAAGCCTTCAATCAGGTTCCTCCCCCGCCAACTTACGGGATGCCTTCCAACCAAGGAAACAGCCGACCTAGGCTCCACATCGCTACTTCTCAGGGCAACCCTATCATTTTTGGCCAGCCCAGTGCTACTCCTATCACTCAATACCACCAGCGCACCGCTGGACCATCTCAGGATGCCAATGTCCCTCAATACCCTCCCGGGTTCGTCTCGTTGCCTATACACGAATCCCTAAACACCGGGGACAAACCCTGATATAGTTCAGAAAAGGCTCCCATATACCCACATATATCAAGCCTTCCACCTCCAATCGCTACCGCTCACGTGGTAGCACCCGGCGTCGAGCCTCACAGTCCACCACTGGACCCAACTTTAGCCTAGATGGTCGAGCAGATGAAAGACCTGAAAGCCACCATAAGCAGCTCAAAGCAGGAAATGCTCAAATCCACGGATCCGGGAATGGTCACGCCTCTCCCTGCCAAGTTCAGAATGCCGGAGATGGACCGATTCGACGGAACCGAATGTCCTCAAACGCACGTCGATACCTACATTCTCGGCATAAAAGCAAAAGGAGAAACCCTCCAGCAAATGGCCGACCACTTCCAGCATACGCTCAAAAGTTCAGCGTTACGATGGTTTCTAAGGGTCAAGCCTGCGGATCGCCACACCTGGGATCAGATTAGTAACATCTTCCTGGAACGATACCGATCCAACTTAGAGTGGGAAACAAGTCGTGAGGACTTAATCACCATTGAGCAGAAAGCGGATGAAAGTGTTGGGGAATTCTACAAGAGGTGGAGCTGGAAACTCTCCGAGATCATGGAGCCACTCTCCAAAGAGGAACAGATGTGGATCTTCAAGTCCTGCTTAAGACCGTCCATCAGAACTCTCATCAGTCATCATTTCTTCCCAGATCTCCGGGCCATGGTCAATGCTGGCTCACAGTTCGAGAAGGATCTCAAGGAAAAGTTGGCTACTGCACAGCCATACAGATACCGCTCAGCAGTTGCATTCAATCCCGCACCGGCCCCCGGCAAAGGGAAAGATACGTCTGTCAACTACATCCATCAGGGACAACAGTCGGGCAACAGAAACCCAGTCCCGCAAAGCAACAATTCTACTCGAAGCGAGCCGTACACTTCGACAAGTTGGACATGCCACTGAGCAAGATGCTGGAAGGGTTAATCAAGGAAGGTCTCCTTAAACCCGTTGCAAATTACAAACCCAAAATTCCCGTAGCCAATGCGGACAAGAGCAAATACTGCGCCTTCCATCAGTATCACGGCCATACCACCGACAACTGCGTGGGGTTACGATACAAAATCCAGAACTTGATAGAAGAAGGCAAGTTGGAGCACCCCCGTGGGCCCAATACAGTCGGAAACCCTTTTCCGAACAATAACAGCATGAATTCCATTGAGTGGGTGCCCAAGAAGATTGCCACAGAACCAGTTTCTCCGCCTCTTCCAGTCGGGTCTTCATCAAATGTCCACATCAGCTACGATGTTTGTGGATCGCTCCGCCGCCCGGAGTACGAGTCTCAAGATATGGTCCGGAGCAATCCTCCGCGAAAACAAGAAGAAGTCCTCTCAACAAAGAATCGAGAGAAAGATACGAGGCTGGGGACACCAGTGTGGGTACACTCGGAGAGCCTTCCGGGAGGTTCGACTACTACGTACTGTACTCCAGCCAATCCTCTCTTCCTCCAGGCCATGCAGCTTTAGAGCAAGCAGGGATGGGAAAGCCAAAAAGTCCTGCTGACAACAGAGCTCAGACCCCAGGACACCGGAATACCTCAGATCTTGGTAATCTTACTGCCAGTCAGAAGCCTAACCCCCCGCGGGATCAGCCAAGATTCAATTTGTCCAGCTTCCGAGCTCGGACCGGTAAAGGAAGATCAAGGTCAGCTTGGCACTCGCACTCGATCAACGTGCTAACCAAGGGCGGCAACCGCCACAAACAGCCTCAACACAATCCCGAGGCTCCAGCAAAGGCTTTACCTCGCAAGAGGAAGACAGGAAACGGATGGCTTGATGACTCTCCTTCTCCGGATAGAGACCAGATCTACGATTCCCGACTGTACGGCAGTATGATCACGTTCTGTGACGAAGACTTACCGAGAGATGCCTCGGGGCACAACGAAGCTCTGTACATCACTCTCAAGCTCAACACCATAACACTCCCCGGAGTATTGGTAGACAACGGGTCAGCCGTTAACGTTCTCCCTCTCAGCATGATGCGAGCCCTCCGTATCAACGAAAGCCATCTGATTCCGTCAGCTCGGACTATCAAGGCCTACGACAGCTCGTCTCGTCCCATCCTGGGGACGGTAACTCTGGAACTCTGGTTCGAAACCCAAATGGTGCCAGCAAAATTCCACGTAATGGACATTCCATCCGAATTCACAGCTCTGTTGGGGCGCCCTTGGCTACATCACATGAAAGCCATAGCCTCCACTCTCCATCAGTGTGTTAAGTTCATTAACCGGCAGGGAGATCTCGAAGTCATCCGAGGGGATAGTTTCCTCATAGGAAACGAAGCCGAGACAATAGCCAAGCGTGTCCGTACTCAGGCACCGGGGTTACCTCCTTCGAATCAACCAAGGGACTACCGGGGCAAATCTCATCAGAATCCCTCAGAGTTCGGAGATGCTAACTATGTAAACGTACTCGAACAAGCAGACCCTGAAGCAGTCCGATACATCAAGTTCAACTGTCGTTTCCAATATTTGGAGGCAGATTGGAAAGAAACACTTAACATCGCCATGATGCGGGCACATAAACCCCAGTCTCCAATCGGAGATTCGTCAGTATTCTTCAAACCAACTCTCTGGCCCCGCCAGGCGAAGAGATCTTTGTGATAAAGGTCAACAAGCACCGTCATTCTCGTTTTGAATGCATGGAAGTCGTATGGGATGTCCTCCACGAGGAACTACCCGCTGCACCCCTCTTCTCCAATGAAGGGCATGATGTTTTCCTAGCTGCTCCAGCAACGCACCCGGACGCAATACGTCCCTACGTTTGGGTTGAGCCGTCAGATGACGACGAATCAGGACTCTTCGGAGTCGAGGACGCGATAGACCCGCGGGCAGACCTCTGCATTCACATGCTCAGTTTTGAGGACGGAACTCCTTCCGATCAGGTCACCTATGACCAAGGCTCCAATACCATTTGTCAAGCTCAACGTCCAGTACAGGCAGCTATCCGACAATTGGAAGCAACTGGTCCACACGACGAAGAATCCCTCTGACAAAGTGGCTGACGATGACTTCGTCAACATCATCTATTCCAGATATCCCGATGATACCAAGGATCCGGTCCTTATCGTCAGATTCTGCAATACCAAAGTCACCCTCGACGACTGCCTGCTCATGGTAAACGAGGCCCTGGCCAAGCGAGCTCAGAGCTCATCACTACTTCCGAGTACCAGCCCAGTGGCAACCGGCCCGTGCCGTCAGTCAAGCTTATACCCTCAAGCGCCGCCAAGGCCAAGGGCAACAGCAAAGGAGACCAAGCTCCTCACCCTGCTACGAGTCAGATCAACCTCGGGAATGCTTCCGGCAGCCACCCCGAAAACATCTGTGAAAGTCTTCCCCGCAAGGCAGAGTCAGCTTCCGACATAGGAAATGACCACCTCAGCATCAACATGCTCCAGTTCGATTCTGCTCCCAACCGTCACGGCCCCGGATTCAGACATCCTGCCAGTCGACTGCTAGCTCTGATAGACTTGGCGATCGAGCGAGATCACGAGACCGTCAACATTGCAGAATTCAATACCCCCGTGGGGTCAATCAAGCAGATATGGGCAAATTTCTTGGTAATCGAGATCAAGGAAGGCCGCATGGAATGTCCCAGTCCGACTTCCTTCGTCAACGTAATCCAAGTGTTTCCGCCATTCGGCGATTTGAATGTAATCACGGTTCTGGACACTAGTCAGATGATGCGCACCTACGGAGACTGCTTAGCTCTCGCAAGGAAAGCCCTCATGGAACTAGCCGCTCAAGAAAGTCGTCTTTGGGACGAAGACCAAGCTCGAAAGACCGACAGGGACCGAGCCCTTAAAGTGTCACAGGCAGCTTCAGACAGAAAGCTAGAGGCCACTCTAGACCAGTTCGACCTCAAGAGTTTTGCTCACGGCAACTTTCCGGACTACCGTTTGTTCTCATCCAACCCCCTCTGCCAGGCGAGGGTGGTCAATGGTACCGATGACCTAAGAGATGGAACGACACAGCATAACGAATCTCAGTGCTTACCTCCCCAAGGAAAGCAAGTTCTCTGTGAAAGCGACGACGAAGGCGATGAAACCATTCTCTTCCAAGTCGGGCATGAAGTCAACAAAATCGGACTCCCAAGGGTCCTGGGAGGATGGGAACGGATCATTTCCGCACTCAAATTGAAAGGCCAACTCAGGGAGAAAGGTCTATTTAAAAACAAGAGGAGGATGGAAATTCGTCTCGAGCAACTACTCAGGGAAATTCCACAGACCGAGGCATTCGTTTACAGAAACGATCAACTGGGACAGCAACCAGTCACATGGACAGATGTTCGGGAAGCCGTGTACTCACCTTCCGACATACCCGCCACTCAGATAAAACAAAGGAGAAAACTCTCCCCGATGGAGGTTTACCTAGACTGCCGCACGCAGTTCAAAGAAGCACTGGCTATTCTCACATGGGAAGAAACGCAGGCATTAACTCTCGACGCAGGCTCCGCTGTAAGAAAGTTGATCTGGGCCAAGAGTGAAGGAAAATTAACAAACCATGAGTATCGCTAGACCCAACTCCAGAATGCCCTGAGTATGCTCAGCAAGAAGGAAAGGAACGTGATATACCGTGAAGAGATCAAGGAGACCGTTCGCTTGAGCCGAGAACTCTCCAACCTCCCCCGGAGGGTCAGCAACGCACAGTTCAGTTCAGGCAACCACTGTTGTGCACTGACATTCGAACAGCTGCGTCAAACCGTAGGCTACCTCCCCGCAGAGGCACCTAAACCAGTATCTGGGGACAGAATCCGTCAAGCTGTCGAAGCTTCAGGGAATACATCCACAGTCAATGAGTTGAGGGAAGACATATGGCCCTATGCTACGAGGAATCCTCCTCTAACTATGGCTCAACTCAGAGCGGCCTGTTCAGAAGGGACCAAACCTGATGTCAGCGTTCTAACCCGATCGGGTCAAATCCATGCATTACCACCTAAGGCCACCAAAAAGCCTGCGGAGCCAGAACTGCAAGCCCGGCCTCAGCCCGACACGCAAGTTCCTTAAAAGAGGACCCGATCCTCACTCAGCTCAAGCAGACTCAGGCGAACATTTCCCTTTGGTCTCTGCTCACCTCTTCATATCCTCACAAGCTCAAGCTAGAGGAAAGCCTGGCCCGTACCATGGTCCCCGTGGACGCAACCCAGATGAAGTCATTCAGATGATCGGCAACATCCACTATGGCAACATTATCACCTTCACAGATTTGGACCTTCCAAAATTTGGGGCTGATCACAATGAGCCGCTCTACATCACAGTCCAGCTGGACGAGCATCGCCTTCCCCGCGTGTTGGTAGACGGAGGTTCCGGAATGAATGTCTTGCCCGCCAAGATGATGGACCTGCTTGACATCAAGCCCACAGATCTAAAGCCTTCAGTCCACACTGTCAAGGCCTATGACTCTACTTCCCGTACAGTTCTCGAAGTTGCTACTCTTAACATCTGGTTCGGCAAGCGGATGATCCCCACCGAATTCCAAGTATTGGACATTCCAATCACTTTCACAGCCATCCTGGGCATCCCTGACTGCATCAAATCAATGGCGTGGCATCCACCCTTCACCAGTGCCTCAAGTTCATGCAAGGCAACGAGCTAACCACAGTCTACGGCGACGTGCCACCACCGAGGGGACCAGCACCAACGACATTCCAGTGTTAGAAATCAAGCATAATGACGACATGGCATTAACTGGATTCACTCTGGAGACCTCCAAGATCCAAATATGCAACGTGGACCTTCCACTATCTCACGACCAGATTCCTCCTGCCATGAGGATGATGAAACTCATGAACTTCATCCCAGGACTGGGGCTCGGCAAAAGGCTACAAGGCCAACACCAAGTCATTGAAGTCAAGGACCACACCACGGTCCAGGAGCTTGGCTACGTGCCAACACCAGCTGACATCAAGGAAAGCAAAAGGCTCGCCCGCACCAAGGTGCGGCAAAAGGGGAACCTCCGATGGCACACCCAACCTCCGGCCTTACAGCTTTGACCTCGCTCATTACTTCACCAAGGGAACAAACAGTAGAACTGAGGGGACCACCAAGGGAACCGACAGCAGAACTGAGGGGACCGAAGGGAGACAGAGGCAGGGGACCGACAGCGAACCGACAGAAGCAGCGAGGGGACCGACAGTGGAACTGATGAAGATGAGAAAGAAGCAGGGATAGTCAGCAAAGAGACTACAGAAAGAATGGAACAGCTAGCACGGGACCTCAAGCGTTTCAGAGGACTCAAAGCTAATCCGATAAGGGGAGCGTTCCTCGACATCACAGCCTCTACCTGGACCAATTGCCACCACAGTCCAGCACGAGTACACATTCAAGGGAATCCCGGACTTGGAGGAGCAACTCAGGGTACTCTCCATGGGAAACAGATTGTTCGGATCAGCCACCGAGGCCACGTTCGAGACAGTAACTCCAAAGCAGAAGGAACCAGAATTCATAGAAGACGCTCTCAGTGGACCAGCTCTACAGAGTCTTTTTGAAGAAGTCATGGAGGTGCCAAACCTGATTGACCTGGGCTCCGAAAACAGCATGATCGCCATGATTGGGACAGCAGAAGCCAAGCCTCTCGATCCCCGAACCCTCATCAAGCATCCAGCAATGCCACTGAAGAATTGGGTAACCTTCACCGGACCAAGGGCAAGCCAGGCAGAATTGGAAGACAAGCTGGGCCCGCACCCACATCTCCCTAAACCCGGTCTCAAACCCTCTGAGTCAGTCCTTGTCAGAGTCCAGTCCTCTGAGTCATCCAACGGCCTTACGCCGGAGGACTATGATAATGTAGCCAATCATGTATTTCCGTTCTTGTTCAATGAAAAGTCTGACCTTTCGGAGTATCCTCTCATTGCCACTTTAACAACTGATAAGTTAACAAACAACTTAAAAGACGTTAATAACTCAATTGATAAAGAAGCAGACACATTAAACGAACAATACATTAAGGAAGTTCTCGAGCGTGTAGTTGACCAAGAGGACAACCGGGCCCAAGCTGCCGAAGAGGTTATGACCAAAGTGAACCTGGGGTCAGTGCAAGAGCCTAAAGAGACACAAGTGGGCAGTTTCTTCGCCGATGCAGAAAAAGAAGCCCTGATAAGCCTCCTCCGGGAGTATGTTGACGTGTTCGCCTGGTCATATCAGGACATGCCAGGACTCGATCCCTCGATCGTGGAGCACAGAATTCCCCTGGATCCCGAATCCAAGCCTGTCAAATAGAAGTTGCGCAAGATCAAGCCAGAGTGGTCCTTGCAAGTTAAAGAAGAAATTGAGAAGATGCTCCGAGTTGGTTTCATCAGAGTGATTGAGTACCCGACTTGGCTCTCCAACATCGTGACGGTCACCAAGGCCAACGGAAAGGTCAGATGCTGTGTGGATTTCAGGGATCTCAACAAGGCCAGCCCTAAAGATGATTTCCCACTGCCTAACATCGACATGCTGGTCGACACCACGACAAATTTCGAAGTAAAGTCCTTCGTGGACGGGTTCGCTGGATACAACCAGATCAAAATGTCCGAGGAGGATCAAGCCAAGATTGCCTTCACCACTCCATGGGGGACATACTGTTACACGGCCATGCCGTTCGGTCTGAAGAACGCTGGGGCTACTTACCAGCGGGCTGCAACAGCCCTCTTCCATGACATGATTCACAAAGAAATCGAAGTATATGTCGACGACATGATCATCCACTCCAGGGGATCAGACATGCAACACATGACAGATCGGAGAAAGTTCTTCAATAGACTCAAAGCACTCCATGAGATTGAACCTGGCAAAGTGCACCTTCGGCGTCAAGCGCGGCAAGGTACCGGGGTACATGGTTACATAAAGGGGTATCGAAGCCGATACCAAGAAAATCAAGGCCATCATCGACATGACGCCGCCTCAAACCCTGATAGAAGTGAAGAGCTTCATGGGAAGACTTCAGTACATCAGTCGCTTCATCAATCAGTTGACATCTCTCTGCGAGCCCATGTTCAAACTGATGAAAAAGAATGCCGACATCAAATGGGACTCCGAGTGCCAAATAATAGCTTTTTAGAAGATCAAGACCTACTTGGTGAATCCCCCAATTCTGTGCCCGCCACATGAAGACAAGCAACTACTCTGTATGCAGCGCAAGTAACACGTCAATTGGAGCAATGCTGGCACAAGAACAGAAAGATTCCAAGGTTGAGCATGCAATCTACTTCGTAAGCCGGAAGCTTCAAGGAAGTGAACTCAGCTACTCAGCATTAGAGAAAACTTGTACCGCCTTGGTATGGGTAGTCGGGAAACTGAAACACTACATGCAGTCGCATTCAGTGCTCCTGGTCTCCAAAGTGGACCCCGTCCGATATCTCTTTGACAAGCCATCCCTGTCAATGCGGCTAGCCAAGTGGTCATTCTTCCTGGCTGAGTTCGACATCAAGTACATGGTCAGAAAATCAACAAAGGGTAGAGTCATGGCAGATCAGCTGGCCGACTTCCCAAGCAGTGAACCTAAGGGCCCTGATCCGCAATTTCCGGACGACGGAATCTTTTCACTCGACAGCGCAAACCGCTGGCAACTCTTCTTCGATGGGGCAGCCAACAAGAAGGGGAATGGTATTGGAATGCTCCTTGTCGATCCCAAGGACGAGCATACTCCCATAGCCATCAAGCTGAATTTTGAAGCAACCAACAATGCAGCAGAATACGAAGCCTGTGCAGCAGGTCTGGAAGCCGCCCTCGAGCGCAACATCTCAGAGCTGGATGTATATGGAGACTCAGCATTGATCATCAATCAAGTGTCCAACAAATGGAAGACGGTAGATTCTGGCCTTCAGAAGTACCACGCGTACATGGAGGAGCTCATTGCTCGCCCAAGGACATCTCTTTTCATTATTTGCCAAGAGACAGAACCGCTTCGCAGACGCCTGGCAACCCTCGCCTCTTGCTGAAATCCCCGATGGGAAAGCAGTAAAACCCCTCAGAATAGGCAGACGGGAAACACCCGCCTATTGCTGTGAGATCGAAAAGAAAAAGAAACGATCGACGAACCCTGGTACAATCAAATTTACCAGTACCTCCAAAGCGGAGAAGCTTCCTTCACAAATGAAGATGGAAAATACAAAGAAGGGATCAAAGCCAAAAACATGATGGCATTAAAACGCCTGGCATCCCATTTCGTCATTCTGGGGGGTATGTTGTACAAGAAGCGCCACCAAGGGCCACTCCTTCGGTGTGTAAACAAAGAAAAAGCCAGCGAGCTAATGAACGAAGTTCACAACGGAACCTGCGGTCCGCACATGAACGCCCGAGCATTGACACAGATCATTCTCCGTATGGGATACTACTGGATATCAATGGAAACAGACTGCATCCAGTTCGTCCGAAGCTGCGACAAATGTCAACGGTTCTCCAACCTCAATCACATTCCTCCACATGAACTCTATTGCATGACTACGCCATGGCCTTTCGCCACATGGGGAATCGATGTCATCGGCAAGATCACTCCACCAGGGAGCAATGGTCACGAGTTCATCTTAGTCGCAGTCGACTACTTCACCAAATGGGTAGAAGCCAGATCGTACAAGGTACTGAATTCTAAGAAGGTGGCCGAGTTCATCCGAGAGAACATCATGTGCCGATACGGAGTGCCCAACGAGATCATATCCGACAATGGGACTCACTTTGAAGGAGATTGTGACCAACTACTGACCGAATTCAGAGTCACACGTCACAAGTCTTCTCCTTACAGACCACAAACCAATGGTGCAAGAGACGCAGCAAACAAGACTCTCGCCATGATAATCGAAAGATGACCACCAGCAGGTCGGGACCGGCCCGAAAAGCTACATTTAGCCCTCTCGGGGATACCGAACATCGCCGAACCGCCACAGGGGAGACTCCGTTCGCGCTTACCTACGGAATGGAAGCGATGTTGCCCGTGGAATTGGAAATTCCATCCCTCCGAGTCCTCTTGGAAAACGGGATCAATGAAGTCGAATGGCTACAGAGCTGTCACGACGAACTTGCTCTACTCGACGAGCGCAGATTGAAAGCCATGGAACACACTCGAGCCTACCAGAGCAGAATGGCACGAGCATTCGACAAGAAAGTCAAGATCCGAGACATCAGAGAAGGCGACTTGGTGCTAAAGGAAAAGCCTCCTACGCAGACCAATCCCCTCGGAAAGTGGGAGCCTACCTGGATAGGACCATTCGTGGTACAAAGAATCTTCTCTGGAGGAGCCATGAAGCTAGCAGATTTGGACGGAAACCCTTTCGTTAACCCCGTGAACGGAAGCAAGCTCCGCAGATACTTCGTTTGAGGAAGAGCACGAGTCAACTCACCTTCCCCATACACCGTCCCCCTCAGTAAATTAAAAGTGCTAAAAGAGTAATACCCAACTGGATACATTCCCGCTAATGATCCAGGTAAAAAACAGGGTCGCACTTCTTTTGTCTTTGTTTTTCTCAAAATTCACCTAAAGTGTCGAACTACGGTGACCTGAGCCCCTTAGTCCAATTGTAAAAGGGGAACGTAGGCAGCCATCATTGGTTCGGTCTCAAAAACAAAAACAAAAAATACAATAAGCATCAATTGCTTGTGTTTCGAAAAACTCTTTTCATTTAACCTACAAATTCATAACGGTTAAAACATTCTTTGATGAGTTCAAGCACGGTCAACTCTTGACTCGCTACACGCTAGCAAAACTACAATAAAACATTAATCAATTAATGTGTCTGCAATGACAATGGGTGGATACTCTCAGACTAGCAAGGTCAACCTAGTTTCCCGGGCTTTGGTCCTTCATCCTTCTTCCCCTTCCCTTTCCCCGTGAGTGTCTTCACCTTCGCAGGAAATATTCCGATAGGCCTTCTACCTGGCTCAGGGACTCTTCCCGATGCCTCCGTCAAGCCTGTGGCTGTCAACGCAGCCCTTTCTCTAGCTCTATCTCGAGCCGCCTCGCTTCGAGCCATCATAACAGTGCTTTGATTGGCCTCCCGATCAGCATTTGTCTCATAATCAGCCATGGCATCGCCAGTACGATTCCCAGGGTTAGCCCTTGCTTCGGCCCTCCTCAAGGTCGAGCTGTCCAGGTGATCAGCACCCAACAGCTCACTCCGTCTCCACAAGATAGCCATCTGTGTCTCCCCCATACACTCTTCGTACCAGTTCAGATACTGCGTCGACAGAACAGTGCCCTCTCTCCGGTGAAAGAGAACCCTGGCAGGAAAGGACGTGTATTGCCACCACCGTGTGATCAGCAATAGCGTCGAAGGATCTTCCATCCGCAAAGATCCCACCTCAAAGGTAGCAGCATAACTCAAATCAGTCAGTGGCACCTGCTCCAGCCCGTACTGTCGCAGAACCAATGATGGAATGTAGAAAGACGTCTGAGACAGCCCCGGCACTCTGACAACCAACAGACCCTCCTGAGCGGTCCGACAAGTCTGTAACTTCCAGTGGGGAACCCACCATCGCAAGTGATGCGTGCAAAGTCTGGCCATCCAGAGCTCCAGCTCGGCCTGATCGCCCCCTATCACCAGAGGACGTCGAGAGAAAGACCAAGCGTCACAGGACATTGGCACCTCAGGCATCATCTGCAGTCTCTCCCTTAACCACATGGTAAGCATAGCGGGACTCCCTCCCCACATGTATCGGCTACCGGTCGCCATCCGACCTATGCCCAGGAACGTCTCGCCCAAGACCAGCGGCACGATGTCTCCCCCACTCGCATCGCTCACCAGGTCCAGTACACTGTGATGGCACACACCCAGAGACGTGAATGTGAACAGAGTAGCAATCGCGCACAGAGCAAATGCGTCCCACGAAAAGATGCTCCTCGCCTCCGCAAATCTTTCGGGCAGCCCGAAATGTCAACATAATCAGCATCCTGTATCAGCATCCCGTATGCTTCTCCAACCGAGATACCAAACAAAGACACTAGCTTCTCAACAGTGGCCATGCCACCAGCATACGGAAGAACTAGCTGTTCCATCTCAGGTCCTCCCAGAATGGCCCGGAAATCTTCAAACGTAGGAGTGACTTCGTTGTACGAAAAGCTGTACACATTCCTCCGTACGTCCTAACCGAGAGACGCGGCTCTCAAAAGATCACAATCTGGCATGAGCTCCTTCAAAGCCCACACAGATTTCATTCCGTCACAGCCTTCGAAAAACCCTTTGTTCTGCCTCGTGTGGTTCCGTACCCACGACTGAAAGTTGTCCAAATATCGCTCTTGCATCCGAGACGGTAACTTGGGAAAGGGAGCCATAAAGAATGAAGGAAACCTTGGAAGTTTGAGAGAATTCAGCCAGAATGATCAAAAACAATGCGCAGTTCTTACAAATTGCAAAGCTGAAACTGCAATTTAAAGAATCTGGAAATTCACTTCTAGTCCGGCCGGACTCTCTGGAGCTTGACTTGGTCAACTCAGTAGCTGCCCCTAAATTGGAAACATTTCCAAACAACTCCCTGTTCATCCTTATGAAACCTGCGTGCTGCCCCTGGTTTCATTCAACCAATATCAATATCCCTTCCGCCCCGGGCTCGTGCAACAGTGCAAATAATTAATAATCAGTGCATATAGGCTTAAATTTTGACCTGTTCAATTTTTAATGCATTTCTCATTTTATTTATTTTTGATTAACCTACTTCCTTATTTGCCGAAAATAACAGAAGGTGATCACAGAATAAATGCGCGAAGTACAGGTTCCGCCCCACGGGCGCCTTTTTCGAATACAGTTCAAATCAAATTGTTCCTGACAATACATGCATTTTGTCTAAACAAAGCAGAAAAAAAAGAGGACTACTCCGAGTCCTGCTCGTCATCCGAGCACTCGACGTACTGCTCCGCCGCTGCCGGATCCGTCGCAAACAAGAACTCGCCAAACTCCTCCAAGCGGGAATACGCGAAAGGCCTCCTCGGCGTATGCGAACTCGAAGACTCTCCCCTCTCGCGCCCCGAGTGCGCAGAAGAAGGAGCTCCAAATCCAGCCGTTCCTCCCGCGAACTGGCCAAATCCCTGTGCAAAGTCCTCCCCACCAGCTGTGGGAGCAGGCGAACCTCTCGGCCTAGACGGCCCCCGCTCACGGACATCCACGCTCCTCCGGGAACTGCACCGCATGAACTCCACGAGCCTCCTAGCGTAGGCGGCCCACCCGTCCACCAGCCTCATGGCGTCGTTGTACGTACGGCCAGACACCTGCGAACCAGGAAAGTCATCAGAAGACGAACAGAAAGTACAGATGCAACATTTGCAGAATACTACTATCAAATGCAGAAAATCAAAAAGTGCTCACCGAAGCATTGGGGTCAACCCTGTATCGTGGTCTCGGCTCATCCGGGAGCGGGATCACAAGTCGCCTGCGCGAACCGTCCAGCCCCTCGTACGCCAGCCTAGCGCGTGGGATCGGGAGATCTCGGGGACGTCCTGGAACCTCGCCCTCTCTATGCTGCACCTGTGGGCTCCTCAGCCTCATCCTCAAGAAAGTATCATAGTCGGCCCCCGCTATGATGTACTCGGTATAGAACACGCCCTGTCTATACCTCTCCAACTCATCCATCGGCATCGACAGAGGATGCTGCATGTACATAGGAGGATCCACCGGCACCAACGGAATGGACCCCGGGCCATGCTGACGGGTCACCCGCTCCCCCAGATACATAACGTCGCAATGAAGTCCCACCAGGAGCCTCCTCCGCCGCGTCATCTCGCTAGCGACCTGAACCACGCCATAGTGGAACCGACTCCACCAGGTCAGCCGGATCCTCTCGGAGAACTCCCGGTTCAGTGCCCGAGACACCTCCTCATATGACACTCGAGTGCCAACTCTCGACGAGACCGCCCTCTTCGCTTTCTTCTGCCAAACCAGCATGGCAGGGAACAGGGGTCGATACGCCTCCTTGATGTCCCAATCCTGCGGACTGAACACCTCATAGCACCAGACCTGCCAAGCAAATGGAAAGTTATGTCAGCTACAAAGCAGATACATACGAGTACATAAAAGAGGCAAGGAAGAGAAAAAGACGTAAACTTACATCCAAGACAGGCGTGAAGCAGCTAAAGGAGTGCTCCTCTCCCCGTGAGAACCTGTCCAGGGAATGGTAGAGCTCGGCCAGTCCAGCCTCCCCCCACGCGAACCCCCTCACAGCATCCAGATCTGTCAGCGACCCGAGCAGAGGGAAGTGACAGGATGTGTCAGAAGTCGGGAACAAAGTCGCTGACAACGCGAACCAAAGGAACCCTCGAGCCAGGCGCTCCGCGGTCATCCTCAATGATCCATCCAAATAAGCGGCGACACCCGCCTCCAGATGCCTCTCCATCGGCCTGTACCGAATGCCTAAGCCCCTGGCATCGGTAATATCAAAACCCAGCAGCCCAGACAACTGCTCCGGGGTATAACCGTCAACCCACACCAGCGTGTTGCCATAAGTCGGCAACCCAGTGATAGCGGCAAAATCCGTGGGAGTCACCGTCGCCTCCCCCCATCTGAAATGGAAAGTGTGGGTCGTATCCCACCAATACTCGCTCAGAGCTACATACATGGACCTGGCCCTCGGCGTATCAGCTATCGCAGCCACTGCACTGATGAACCCAGCCAATCCAGAGTCAAGCACCAGCTGCCGCGGACTCCTCTCTCCCTCTCGAGCCACGTCCGGGATGATCCCCCACAATGCTCTCACTGCCTCAAAGGCACCCCGACTCTTCTGGTTGTGAGTATCAACCTCCCCTGTCCCCTGCAGGCAAACAAGACAGAAGCAACGTCAACAAATGCACGAACGCATGTCAAAAGGATGCAATGCAGATACGGTTCTCATTCATTTCCTACATATATTTCCATCATTTCGAAAACTCCGTCGAATCCGGAACTTTCAAAATCTTTCGAAAACTCCGTCGAATCCGGAACTTTCAAAATCTTTCGAAAACTCCATCGTGGAACTCTCGAAACGAACTTTCAAAACATTTCGAAAACTCCATCGAATCCGGAACTTTCAAAACATTTCGAAAACTCCGTCGAATCCGGAACTTTCAAAACATTTCGAAAACTCCGTCGAATCCGGAACTTTCAAAACATTTCGAAAACTCCGTCGAATCCGGAACTTTCAAAATTCGAAAATCTTCCAAAACTTCCGTCGAATCCGGAACTTTCAAAACATTTCGAAAACTCCGTCGAAACCGGAACTTTCAAATTCTTTTCGAACATTTCGAAAATTTACTCCGTCCCGAATTAAAGCTACTTTAATTTTGGAAAATGCATCTAGACATGGAATTTTGCAACCAAAATTTTTATGTCATCTACCCATGATGTCAATTGAACTACATCCTAGTCAATTTCGACAACGATTCATGGCAAATTCAAAAGCCCCAATTCAAGCACCAAAATCCCTAAGTAAATTCCTAAACAAATTTCTAACATTTAAAGAATGCACATTCTTAAAATTAATGGAATTTGTAGGAAGCTTACTTGTCTTTCGATCCCTCCCTTGGAGTTGTGTCTATCCCTAGCCGGGTAAAACTCCGCCGGATTCAATGGATGAACAATGGTTCGAATGGTCCGAACCAACCGCGTTCTTTCGTCATCGGTCCTTCCATGACGACCCATCGGTTCCCATTCACCTTCCATAGCGATTTTCCTTCACAAATTCGAGCAAACCTTGCAATTTGGGGTGGAAATTTTTCTCTCCTCTCTCTCTCTCTCGTCGGAAAATATGGGGGAAGGGGTATGGTTTGCGTCGGACTTGGAGCTGATTTGAATCTGGTCAAATTCAGTCCAAGTCCGGCCGGACTCCTGCTGCAATTTAAAAAGATTCCTTCCATTTTAGTCCCTCATTTTTTGGCAGTTCCAATTTTACTCCTTTTGGCCCCCAAAAGTGTAAAATTTATTCCCAGTTAGTTTTCACTAACGCCCGTCTCCAGACGTTAAATTCCCAGTTAGTTTTCACTAACGCCCGTCTCCAGACGTTAAATTCCCAGTTAGTTTTCACTAACGCCCGTCTCCAGACGTTAAATTCCCAGTTAGTTTTCACTAACGCCCGTCTCCAGACGTTAAATTCCCAGTTAGTTTTCACTAACGCCCGTCTCCAGACGTTAAATTCCCAGTTAGTTTTCACTAACGCCCGTCTCCAGACGTTAAATTCAATCCCCAGTTGACGTTTGACGTTCAAACGCTCAATCATGTCTCCGGACATTCCAGTTACATTTCCGTCTCCAGACGTTAAATTCAATCCCAGTTGACGTTTGACGTTCAAACGCTCAATCATGTCTCCGGACATTCCAGTTACATTTCCGTCTCCAGACGTTAAATTCGATTCCCAGTTGACGTTTGACGTTCAAACGCTCAATCATGTCTCCGGACATTCCAGTTACATTTCCGTCTCCGGATGTTAAATTCAATCCCAGTTGACGTTTGACAGTCAAACGCTCAATCATGTCTCCGGACATTCCAGTTACATTTCCGTCTCCAGACGTTAAAATTCAATCCCCAGTTGACGTTTGGCATTCAAACGCTCAATCATGTCTCCGGACATTCCAGTTGCATTTCCGTCTCCCGACGTTAAAAAGTCCAGTGGTTTTCACCATCGTTCACTTCTCCGGCCGCTAGTCGTAAGCCCGATCGTTTCACCTCAGCGGCAGCTGCAATAAGCCCGCATAACAATCCCTCTTCGGCCATCAAAGTAAGCCCGAATGCTCATCCCCAGCAGGATTATAAAGAAGAAACGTCGATCCTTCCGAGTTGTTAATAACGCCAGTTTAACACAACCGTTCTCATCAGGCACCGCGTATCTGAGCAGCAGATAAACTGGGCAGGAGCAAAGAATAAGCCCAGTACCCAAGGCACGAACGCCTTCATATCAGGATAAACGTATCCTCGCAGCTCCGGTTTGAGGCACCACACGCCCTCGTCAGCATCAGCAACTCCGGTGTGAGGCGCCACACGCCCTCGAAGGTTACAGAAGTCCCAGGTTCAGACGCCTCCGAACAGTCTCGCTCAGGTCAAGGTCCCCACGCGCGGCCCTTGCACCTTCGAACTACGATCGGCTTGATTCCCGCTCGGGATACGTAGGAATCCTTTCGCCAAGGGTCCAGCCAGCTGACCGCCCAGGTCTTTCAAAGTAAGGCATCCCGATTTGGATCCTTATCTTTTTTCAATGACCCCACCTCCTTCGGAGGAGACGTCGCTGAGGGGCTAACTGTAAGTACCCAAATCCGGATCATCAAAATCCATCAGAAAGTTAACCGAAATCCGTTAACTGGCCCGCTCCAGGTTAACCGAAACTCGTTAAACTCCCCATTGCCATGCCAACGAGACGTCCCGGGACTGCCCCGTGCATCTCAACGTCGAAGCATACTTAACACGTGTCATCTCACGTAAAAGTATGGCTTTCCCTGAAAAACGCACTTTCCGGCACTTTCCGGGGGCATTTCGGACATTTTCCGGACTGTTATTTTAAAAAAGGACAAAACCGGGACTGGGGAACGAACTCCCGTGCAAAGGGTGAGTCACAGGACACGTGTCCAGCATGCCACAACCCTCTCATCACCTTTCAATCACAAATCAAGTTGAAAAGAACAAAATACCCCTGGATTTCAGTCAAAGTCCGGCCGGACTCCCTGTGCAAATTTCCTGAAATTGCCAGCAAGCCCCTCAGAATTCCAAAATACCCCAAAACCCTGGAAATTCAGTCCAAGTCCGTCCGGACTCCTACTGCAATTTTCACCTATAAATAGAAATGGCTGTCAAAGCCAAAAGAAGGAACTTTTTTACCCAAAAAATCACCCTCCTCACGGCCCAAACTGATTTCACCCCTTCCCGAGCTCCCGTTTGCCTCGATTCACGTGAAACTTCCGTATTTCGATCAAATACGCCCCTCATCACTTCGAAACACCCTTTCGAACTAATTTTCGTGTCCCGTACACACCTTCCGAGCCAAAGGAGTCGACCCTAGCCATAGGTATAACTCCCTCTCTCTAAATCTCTCGTTTCGTCTCGGTTTACGCGCCAGTCGCTACAACCGTTTCGAACAACGTTATCAAAATGTAGACGCCTCCGTCTAACGGGGTCCGATACGTTTTAGCCCCTCGATCCTCTTCTCTTTCCGTAAGAGAAGTAACCACGGGTTAAAACGGCGTTCCGACCCCGTTCCGTTTACTTTATCGTCATTTACAATTCCGGATCGATCGATCCGTTGATCGTCATTTAATTTCTGTCATTTACAATTTCGAGCCGATTGGCCTCGTTGATCGTCATTTACAATTCCGAGTCGTTTGACTCGTCGATCGTCATTTACAATTCCGGATCGTTTGATTCCGTTGATACCGCACTTTAAATACTGTCATTTATAAAGTCCGACCCGTTTGGATCGTGATAGTATTTACTTTTAAATGTCCGAGTCACAACCCGATTCGTTGATCGCATATCATTTAATACGCATTTTTCCCGTAAAAATCGTTAACAATGTAATGCCCGGTTCAAAACCGGAGTTCGTCCTTCGAACTCTCTTTCAAAACACGCGAAATGACGTTTGGCCTCCAAACGCTCATCTTCAAACTAAAAGCCGCCATTTGACACTTAAAATCATTTAATACGCATTTTTCCCGTAAAAACCGTTAACAATGACACGCCCGGTTCAAAAAACCGGAGTTCGACCTTCGAACTCCTTTTCAAAGCTCAAAATCGACGTTTGCCACGCAAACGCTCATTTCAAACTCAAAATCGACGTTTGCCACGCAAACGCTCATTTCAAACTCAAAATCGACGTTTGTCATTCAAACGCTCGTCTTTTCAAATAAAGTCACCTAATCAACGTTTGACATTCAAACCAAGATTAAGCTTGTCATTCAAGCCCCCATTTCAAAACACACACACACACACACACGTTTTCGAGAAAGGTAGAAAGACTCGTCATGCGAGGCGTTTCGGGCGATCTCGTAATACTCTACCCGAAACGTAACGTGACCTCCGAACCTAACAATCTCTGGTACTAAAAAAAGCTTTTTACTCATTTTTGCTACCAATAAAAATGATCCCCTGTTTTCAAAGCCTTTTCCTAAGTTTTTGCTACCAATAAAAACGACACCGTTTTCTAAAGCCGTTTCTCAACGTTTGGGCTCAAAATACAAAAACCGCGTGGCGACTCCTCATTTTTTGTCTTCCCATGAAGCGAGGTCTCAGACACCAACCCCCCGCGAAAGACAACCGCGTTTCGCGCCCGCGCGAAATCCCGGGTAATTTCACCACTCCATTTGACTTTTGCCAAAAGTCAAACCATTAGGCTCCTACAAAGCCCACACAAACGAGTTGAAGCGAAACGTAAGTCTTTAATATAACTAACATAATCTTTTGCTCCGAGTCTTCACTTACAAAGTGATCCTTGTTAGTCAAATATATTTATAGATTAGGAATTGCTTAATCCCAATCATTAAATCATTAGTAAGGACCCCTAATTTTAACTAGACTACTTAGAATTTTCTATATACCATTAGGATCCCATTAGTGCTAGTGCTAGTGCATATGATTTTGTACATGTATTTTCTCAATGATAATTGAAGACTTAAAGACCTTGAGTTTTTTTTCCATGAATATGTTGGTTAACTTGTTTATCAAGCCAAAGACCTCAACCGGTTTACTGCCATAATCGGTCATGAGCCCAGCTGTTCAAACCCTTCAATCAGTGGTTTAGTCACTTAACCGATTATGCTCCTCAGTTACTACATGTTGTAGTCGGTCAAGCTTCCCCAAAAATCTTCCATCAATTGACCTATCATTAATTGCTATCAGCTACTTAGCTAAAGTTGGTAGAACAGTTGCTATAAATACCATGCTGCCGCCTTGTCACTTGTCAGTAACTAATTCAAAGAATGTTCAAGTTACCAGTACTCAAAAAAAATTCTTTACCAAGTGGAAAATTCAAATATGTTGTACTTCAAATCTCAAGAATTTAATGCAAAAGATATTCTCATTTAATGCTTGTCAGACCAAGTCATCCCTTCAACTCCTTCAAACACAACATGTCCATTTGAAGACATTATAAATACCTTAATTAGAGCATTGAAATGGGTTGGTGCATTGAAGACTTTGAGAGTGAAATTGTCAAGAAATATAATTGCTCAAGCATTGAAGTTCAAGGCAATCAGTTCTTATATTCACTACATCATTTATTAGGAAAAACACTGTGCACACTCAATCAACTCCTGTAAGTGTTCCCCAATAATACTATGTCTGAAACACATTGATTGATCACACTAAACACCCAAGAGAAATTAGTTCAACTTGTGAACATATATACCTTTTTCTAAAAAATATCAGTAATAAAAAATCTAAAATATTATTTCCTAGTCAATAAAATATTAATAAAAAATAAATGAAGGGTAGTCCGTCCCTCTTTTCTTTTATATACTTTCATTTTTTTTATTTTTTTAATCTTTTTTATATACCTTTTTGTAAAAAATATCAGTAATTAAAAAAAGTCTAAAATATTATTTTCTAGTCAATAAAAAATTAATAAAAAATAAATAAATGGTAGTCCGTCCCTCTTTTATTTTAAATAACCCAAGTCCCTTTGGACCTTCCCTCAAAAAGGCTATTATTAGTTTTAAATAGCCCAAGTCCTCTCCAGTAAGCAACTCGATCATGCTCTTGGTGAGGTCAAAAGTTCTTATAAAGTTCTATTTTTGGCTGTAAACTGATGGATGTTTCCTGAGCACTTTTACAGGCTTGCGTATGTCTTCTTTATGAACAATTAAAACTTCCATTTCATTAGCTCAATTTATACTCTCTGGTGGAGTAGAATGTAAATTGACTTTGTTAACTATGCAGTTATTACAGATAAATTCTGTAATTGGTGTTACAGCTTGAAGATATTATTTGGGATGAATTTGATCAGACCGCTGATCACATAGTGCTTCACCGTAGTAACAGGTATGCAAGTGAACATTCACTTCAGTGTGACAGCTGTAAGAAACCTAGACGTGAAGTAACAAGTGTTTCCAGTATTTCTGCTAATAGTGTTGTCCGGGAAAAAGAAAGAGGCCCCACCACTTGTAATAAGAAAAGAAATATGCTTGGAAAGGATCCTTGGCCTGGCACACCCGATGCTGTTTTTTCTGCTTTACGTGATGGTGACAGCATGAAAGAAATGAACAGCTTGGCATCTGATGATACTATAACGTCAAGTGGTTGCTTCAAAAAGGGCAATGCTGCATCCAATCAACAATGAGTTTTCTGCTAATGAGCCTGTCCTCAATGACATTTCTACCACTGTTAATAGAGGCTCCTATAATTATTTTGTAGGTCACATTTCCCAAGCAGATGATCTCAGTTTTTTTTGACAATGACTGTGAGGGAAAGGAATCTAGTGATCTCTTATATTATAATTGGCCTAACATAGGAAATTTTGAGGATGTTGACAGAATGTTCAGGTGATTGCTAACCCCAGTTCAGGAGAGTTTAATCATTTTTCTTTCCTTTATCTACTGTTAGTTTCATATTTACATACTCCCTCCGTCCCGGCCGAAGCGTCACTTTTTACCCAAAAGGGTGTCCCGTTTAAAGCGTCACCCTTTCCTAAAAAGGAAATGTTTTAACATTATTTTAATTGGTGGGGCCCACTAAATTAACATTAACCCTTAATTTAACTAACCCTAACCCTAAACTAATTAAACCTAAATCATTAATCAGAAAAACCAAAAACAACCCATCCCTATTCTCTCTCCTCACTTTTTCTTATCCTTTCCAGAATACGCCGTTCACTCCTTACGACGAACCCTAGTTTCTCTCACTCGATTTCTCTCTCAATCTCGACAACCCAAAGCAATTTCCTTGAAATCTTGGGTTTGATCTTCATCATTTTCTCCTTTCTCCATGGATTCAAACGTTATCGGTTCCAGAATACGTCGCTGGTCATACGAAGAACCCTAGTTTCTCTCACTCAATTTCTCTCTCAATCTCGACTACCCAAAGAAATTTCTTGCCATTTTTGGGTTTTGTCTCCCTCATTTTCTCCTTTCTACATGGATTCAAACCTTTCCATCAAAATCCAAGATGAATCGACCTTGGCGACGAACGATTCTTCAATCGTTGCCGGCGATTCAGTGGTTGAGGAAACACAATATTGTCGGAACATATTTGGGGAAACATTGGTTCAACCAGGTCGACGTATCCTTCCTATTTCTGTTTTTAATGAGCCGTGGTGGTCTTTATCCAAGGAACTTGATGAAATTTATGTCCGAAATGGTTCAACCATTGTCGATTCATATGAGCAGAAGGTCCAAAAGCACAGAAATTATTTGTTGATGTTGGGTTTGCATTGTCCGGCTGTACAACGATGGCTTAAGGAGCAGGTTTATGTCTTCTTTCTCTATCTCTGAAATTTCGAATTGTGACTCTTTTATGTGATGTGGAATTTTGTGATGTTTTGCTTACATTTTTGGGAGTTTGGTACTAATTTGGATGTGAAATGATGAGTATGGCTTGTTGACCTATTTTGTGATATTTTGCTAAAATGCTCACTATTAGTTGCAACTGATAAGAACACTTTTTACATTGGTCTGCCACTATGTGTCCAGTTCTATGATGATTAAAATCTGAGAAGAACTGTGATGTGGAATTTTTTGCCTAATTGAAGTTTGCTTTGGTTCTTTATGCATCTGTGGTGTTTAGTGGTTGAGTTTGAATTGGTGAGATGCAATTGTTCAATGATGATTTTGTAAACTGAGAATAAAAGGTTAAATAACATTGATTGACCTTGGGATGTTTCTTCACATTTTTTGTAAACTGAGAATAAAAGGTTAAATAACATTGATTGACCTTGGGATGTTTCTTCACATTTTTTACAAAAGGCCCTACAAAAACTACTCTGTGATGATCTTTTACTGAGAGTAGAAAACACTTTCCAAAAGTTGGTCCCTACAAAAACTACTCTATGATGATATTTTACTGAGAGTAGAAAATGATATCTAATGCATCTTTCCAAAAACTTTTTCTTTGCTGAGGTTTTACAAACACATGTGAAGAAGCTCCATTTCAGACATCATGCCTTCAAACTTACCTGCATGCCCAACTTGTTGTAGATATCTAATGCAACACATGACAAGTTCTTTATTCACTGTCAAATCTTGAAGTAGTTGATTATTCGCTTTCTGGAAGGATCTTTACCAAGATGTGGTAAGGGGTAATTGTTTGCACCCCTTCGATCTATTATGCATCTGAGACATGCTTGAAGTGACATGAATAGCTTGTTGAGTGTGTAATCTGATAACTCTTCAAAAGCTTTTAGAACTCCATCTACTAATTCAACCACAGTGCTTGCTTGAATACTAGTTCTCTTTGCATCTAATGAGTTGAACCATCCCAAGTCATTGATATTTGTGTCAGGTGAATTTGGTGGCTGAAATTGTATTTGTATGTTAAAGCCATCACATGTCGTCACGCCTGAAATCAATATCATCATTGTTGATATGTGGTGGTGCATTATCCCACTGGATAATGATGTCTTTTGTCGATGTCAATGGCCATTTCTCCTTAATTGCTGGAAGAACCTGTTATGTAAAAAAAAAAAAATTAATGAACCTGTAATGTAAAAAAAAAAAAATTAAGACTTTTACTAAACATTGGAAGAAGTCACATCGAGAGTAGGAATACCTACTTTGTTTAGCAGCATGTCTTTTGTCACTTCTTTATTGATTGAATCCAATGGTTTTGTAACCATTGTACCTGCTTCTCTGTTTTTGCTGTTTCTCTTGGCTGCTTCTTTCTTAATGAATGGCCACATACCAATTTTTCCATCAAAGATTAATGAACCATTGCTATCATAGATTGGCCTTGAAACAGCACAAAGAAACATCACTTTTGTGATGAATCTTTTGCTTTGACATGTTCTATGGGGATCTTCTTCCCCTCGACACATGTAGTATCTCACTGCATCTTTGGTTATGTAAAACCATTTTTCATCCAAGTGTATTATGTTATCCATTGAGTTGAAAATGACACAATCAACATCTTGATGATAAGAGATAGCTTCAAGGCAAAATTTCAGCCTTGCTAAACAGTTTTCATATGTTAGGGCTGGTTTTATTGCACTAGTGTGAGCCCTGATCACTCCTTCTTTCTTCCATCTCCCAATTGTACTTTTACTAATTCCTAGTGCTTGACTTAAATTTCGAATTGTTCCTCTTTTATGTAAATCAATTGCTTTCATTTTCTCTTCATCTAATTGCACTCTTTTTTTCCTAAATACTTCAACTTTCTTTGAATTTAAATTGATAGGAATACCTTGACTACGTTGATCCACCACTTGCCTCCAATACCTGAAGACTGTCCTGCGATTGAGTCCAAATTTTGTCGCAGTTGTTGATATGTAACCTCTAGGAAGTTTCCCACCAACCATGCCTTCAATCAAAAATTGGGCCAGCAAGTTCATTTGGTTTGAAGAGAGATTTGGCTTGGCTAGAAGGTTGCTGCCGCTGCTTGTTGAACTTCTTGCCATTTTGTTACTGGTATTCAGTGGTTGAATTTGAATGGTCTTTTGCTTTTGCTGGAAGAAAAACTTTGTTTAGCTGCTGGGTGTTTTGTTGTTGTAAGTGGTTATTTGTAAATAGTGAAAGCTTTTATTCCCCCCAACTTTTGTTATTTGGAGGGAAATTAGCTGAAACTGCCAGGTGTCTGTTCTGAACTTTGTACAGCACTGTGATGTTAAGCTTATTTAAAATTTGATGGGAAGCATTAATATTTTTGAATTTTGGTTCCACTTTCACTAATCCAAGTTTACTGTGATGTACTTCCTTTATTTTTGAATATTCTATTCCCTCCTTAATTTGTGTGCCACCCTTAAAAGGGTGACACTTCTACCGGGACGGAGGAAGTATCTATTAATATATAAAAGCTGAAGTCAATTTAGCTTCATTTTCCCGCTCACCTATGGAACATTCTGGAAACACACACTCTCTCTCTCTCTCTCCTTCGGGCATGACTCCCTCTCTTCTTCTCAAGAGGCATCACTTACTCTTCCCAAAGCATCGCTCCCTACTCATCTTCTCTCGCTCATTTAACCCACAAACGCAGATAGCCATTTTCAAGCTAAACCCTAGATCTCCCTACAATGGCGAAACGATTGATCCCATCTCTTAACCGTGTTTTGATTGAGAAGATCGTTGCCCCATCAAAAACATCCACCGGAATCCTTCTCCCGGAGAAATCTTCCAAGTTGAACTCCGAGAAAATTGATTCAATTAGACCAGATTTACTTTGAACAAATACTCTTTTCTCCCGCAATCGAAGCCGACCAGGTTCTCTTTTCACTCTCCAGGTTTGTTATACTCGATATACTTAACTTTTATGAAAAAAAATTGATTGCTTATGATTTGGGTTTGTCAAATTATTGCTATGTTAATCGAAATCAAGGGAAAAGCAGCAAAAATCTCTCCTTCAAATGTGGAATATAAACTGTTTGTTAAAATGCTCCAATGAAACATGCTCTTATTCTAGCCTCATATTTGAATGTGTACTTGCATTTTCTCCATCTTTATTTTATTTTTAGGTGAAAACGTGTTCATTTGATCATTCAAAATAGATTGTAAGGGAGATAAGTATATCAAGATACTTTTCCTATTCAATTAATTATATTTTGCTCAAGTAGAAACCTCCATGTTCCAATGGGGGCACTCATTCTTTTTCTGTTTGTTATTTGTTCTGCTAAACCTTAAAGGTTTTTGTCTTTGACTTATTTCATAGGGAATTTGATTGTGATTGTAGACTTAATACAGATTGTTGTATGATGCATTGTGAGTTGTAATTACACCTTTTCTCCTGCTATGGTCTTCAGTATTTCAGAAGAATTGTGGACAAATATGGAGAGTACTGAGTCTGAGGCAAAGCACTCACACTGGTTGGACAGTCACATTAGTCTAGAGAATACTAAATGGGTTGCAGAAAATCTTAATGGTGAGCTACTAACTTTTGTATTCTATCTCTACTTTCATTTGATCTTACATGTATGCCATATAATACAGCACCCACCCTGAATCGTCAACTTTGATGCTGTCTTGATTCTTCTTAAGTGACCAAAATTTTGGTAGTTAGCAAGGGCAAAGTATGCATATTGCTTTTCTTATTATTTTTATCCGCGAGTATACAACATTATCACCCACAGATGACGAATATTTGTGATTTGTTCACACTCATAGTTTCTGCAATTATTGCCTCATTTTAATGCTAATATATCTCAAAAACAAGGTTTGATCAGGCTGTGAACAAAATTTCCAAGCTGATTGAACGTGATGAAGGTTCATATGCACAGCCAGGTGATTATGAGCACAAGAGACCAGGGCTCTTACCTCACATTGAGGAGTTCTCCCGCCTACATCAACAGCTGGCTGAGAAATATAATCACTTGATTGGTGAAGCACAGAGGAACTGTCCATCCCTCCCTCAAACACACAATCTTGATATTTCTGACTCTGGCTCTCCAAAAGCTTCTCCCATGCCAACTCCTGATCAGAAAATGGGTGCACACAAGTCTGAAGAATCTGTTGGCTTTAATTTATTTTTAAGCTCTGGTAGCGGTAGTTCTGATAGTATGATTGCTGATGCTGAGGAGAAGGGTCTTATCACTCCAGGATAGGTGAGTTTATGGGTTTCAGTAAAAAGGCCTTGCTGTAGATAAATTTGTGGTTGAGCTTGGGAGATAGAATGATATGTTAATGATCAGAGGAACTACTAAAATTTCATGACTAAACTGTAAATAGGATACAAGTTGTGTCAATCATAGTGTCTTTTGATGCCTACAAAAATGCTCGTAATAGTCTACTTTCTTAGGTTTCTTCATACTAGGCCCTGGGTTTGATTCATATTATAAGTACTATACTATAGTATTTATTGCATTATTTTTGAAATTCTTCATAATACAGTTTTCATATGATAGATATTGTCATATTGGATTTGACTTTGTTTTGTTTATTGTTGTGTAGAGTGTCCTTATTGAACCAACAAGTGGGAATACATGCATGCCT
Organism: Adenophora triphylla var. japonica; assembly: GCA_022495995.1. NCBI lineage: Eukaryota > Viridiplantae > Streptophyta > Magnoliopsida > Asterales > Campanulaceae > Adenophora > Adenophora triphylla. The sequence continues at coordinate 173,388 of JAFEMH010002072.1, read as the reverse complement.
TCATGGCAGCAGTTAAGGGTTACAAGCTCATCATCACCATGCCTGCATCAATGAGTCTTGAGAGAAAAATTGTTCTCCGTGCTTTTGGGGCGGAGTTAGTTCTCACAGCGCTATCAAACTTAATGTTGATGCAAGTGTTAAGCAATGTATGTATCATTTCCTGTTGTTGCTTGGTTATGTGGGAGTACGAATATCATTGCTAGAATGTGGTCCTTAAAATGAAAATTTCTCATTATCAAACTGGAGTTGGTTATGCAGCATTGGCTGCCTCCTGAGTCTGTATTAGGGAATAAAGCACTATATCAGTTGTAAATTGTGTTAAAAGTAAAAGTTCAAAGCTTCGTTTATCCATATTCCCATTTCCTGAATACAGGAGGCCTTTTATAGAATATAATATTTATATGTAACTTTATATATGATATATGCTTTTCATCCCTCACCATGGAATAGTATTGTCAAATTGGATATCAAGGTTTAAACGAGCTCATCTCTAATTGAGTGATGTCTGCTGGTGCTTGGGACAAAACATGTGTCTTTGCTTCAATTTTTTTCTTCCTTGCTTGTACTCTATTTATCTTTATTAAGTAAAAAATAAAGACCAAAAGCGTTTCTCTTGAGTTGTTGATGATATTTCATTGCCGTTGACAGTATATATGCAAACATTCTTTCACTTAATACTCATATAAGTATAGCTACTGATTAAAGGTGATCGCCAAATGTGCTCAGGTCAAGGAACGTGTGGCACAGGCTAGGAAGGCGCAGAAAGTATGGGCAAAGAGTAGCTTCAAGCAAAGACGCCAATTTCTACGAGTACTCTTGAAGTACATAATTGAGCATCAAGAACTTATATGTGAGTAAGAAGCCCTTTTCGGCATGGGCTTATGATTAGTTTGTAATCTATGAACTTTGGTGAAATTAAAATAAAATGAAGGCAAAGAATGACATAATAGTGCTAGAGAAATTAATCAGCTTGCTAGTGGTTATTTAATCTTCTCTTCAGCTTTGGAATGAAGCCCAGGTGTAGTCATCTTCTGCATGATTTGTTGAACAGTCTGAAATGTATGTAATGTCCAATTGCTATTATCATTGTTTTTCTTTGTCTTTTTGCAGTTAATAGTGAACTTCAAGAAACAAACTTAATTTATACAATGTCTCTTGCAAGTTATAATAATTATCTTACTTTGATTTTGTTCTAGACTTTGCTATCTCCTATTAGAAATTCATGAACAGGCGAATGCACTCATAGCACCTATTCTCTCTCTCCCTTGAGTGTCTTTAATGACACTAATTATTGTTACATTGTTGCAATGTAATGACACAGCAATGGGGAGCACAAATTTTGCATCAGGTACAAAGTGGACATCTTTAATACAGATAGTATGGATTTTGATCATTCATGTTTCATAGCATATACATGAATTATACTTTTTTCTTCTTACTTTAATAATGCACTGCAGAATTGGACAGAGGAAGTGGAATCTGGGTTCAAGAAGTCCAAACTATCAGCCCAATGCAATCACCGGTAAGTTGGAATAAGATAAACTTCTCACTCATAATAAAAGTTCTAGGTTAGTATTTGTACTCTGGACTTTCTTTGTCACTATTGAAACAATGTTCGATAATCTGTACATGATATTTTGTAGTACAGTCTACTTATCTTGTTTGTAAATGCTTCATAGCATTTCTTGATTTGTGGTTCTTTTGTATAAATGTATAAGATATGTGCGGAAGGTTATGCTTGGTCTGTAAGCTTGAAATATATCCTGTCATGTGGTTCTCTACCTCTGATAATAGCACCAAAATACGAAGATTTCTTTAGTCGCGGTCTCTTTCCTAAGAAAAACTATTGGCCTATATCTCCTTTTGATATGTTGTGCCGATCTATCAAATTTGCTGTTGATTGGGGTAACCAACACCCATTTGAGGTACATGGTCATTTTCTGAGCTCCTCTTTGCTCCTCTATGATCTTGGTATTATTTTTCTTTAATTATATTCTTCCGTCTTTTTTTATTTTTTTCATTGGGTTCCTATTTCCCATTGCTATAATTAAAAATTCTTGTGACATTTTTTTTTTCATCTTCAAATTTTGGGTTAACAGGCTAAGGCAATAGGAAAAGCAGCACAGGATTTCATGGGAAGTTTGAACATGGATCCGATATATGATTACATGTTTCATCTTAACTGAGTACTCGAAATAGTATTCATCTCACATTACTTTTTGAGGTTGATGGCAGGCAATAGCATGGAATGTTTTTCCCCTTACAACTGATTGGTGGTGGTCGGCATTGGAGGTAGTACATGTAGTTGTGTCAACCAACACCAAGTACTCAATCAGAATGAGGTGTCAAAGTGAGTGTCTGCAACTCTTATATGCTAATAATATCTCTTGATAGCCATTGTTGTAATTTTCTTTTCATTTTTAATCTGTTTTATGCAGTTTATTGGGCCTATAATATACTAAATTCGAGTTTAATTGTTTCATTTGATTGGTATTATGTCGCCTTTGTGATATGAAAATAGCAAACTTCAATGCTTGAGCACTTGAATTCCATTTTGCGTAGGGCATAAAAACATATCTAACTGAAAAACACAATATTTTGGGGGAAACTAGTTTCTCCCTAAGTTATAAAAAGTCCTGTTTTTTTAAACTGCACTTATATTCGTCAAATATTTGCAAGTTGAAAAAAATTGGACTTTTTATAATTTATGGAGAAACTGATTTCTCCCAAAACTTACTCACTGAAAAAACCCTTTGTGTATAAAAGGTGTCTTTGTTGGTATGCCAAATAAAAGTAATCTTTTTCACGTCCACCAAACTAATTTATATTTATTTCTGCCATTAACAAGCCTATGTTACTGGTCATTATTGTTGTTAAAACGTTATGGCTCGGATAAAGGGTTTGTATTGACATTGTGGATATTGACATTGTGGAGATTGATTTTTTGCAGGTCGTTAAAAGGCTTGGACTTATAATTGATCTTATTGGGCCGAATAATGTATAGACATTTATCTTAAAATGAATTCATTTATATTTATACAAACACTACTTTATAAATGCAAAAAGTTTATAATTTTATATAACCAATGATATTTAATATTTATATTTTCATATGATGTTATCCCAGTTATAGTAGCTTTTCTAATTTAGTTTTCATTATTTATCAAAGTTTTTTGATCGTGCGTTTAACGCACAGGTGTTATACTAGTTCCTTTTTATTTGCAGAAGTTGTGATTCATCGTTTGGGCTAGGTGTAACTGGTAGTGAAGATGAATTGGGATGGCTTTCATCAGCTGGTCCAATTGAAGATTCTATAGAAACTTTGAAGTCATTTCACCCCTAGTGGGCTAGGTGTAACTGGTAGTGAAGATTCTGTAGAAATTTGGTTCGGTTCTGAACCGCGGTATGAACTGAACCACTTACACCCCTAGTGGGCATGTCTAAGTCCCTCCCTCTTTTCTTTTACATACTTTCATTAGTTTAGTTTTTTTAATCTTTTTTTTTTATATATACCTTTTTGTAAAAAATATCAATAATAAAAAAGTCTACAATATTATTTCCTATAAATAAAAAATAAAATAAAATAAAGGGTAGTCCGTCTTTCTTTTATTATATATACTTTCATTTGTTTAGTTTTTTTTTCTTTTTTTATATACCTTTTTGTAAAAAATATCAGTAATAAAAAAAGTCTAAAATATTATTTTCTAGTCAATAAAATATTAATAAAAAATAAATAAAGCGTAGTCCGTCCGTCTTTTCTTTTATATACTTTCATTTTTTTAGTTTTTTTAATCATTTTTTATATACCTTTTTGTAAAAAAATATCAGTAATAAAAAAGTCTAAAATATTATTTTCTTGTCAATAAAAAATTAATAAAAAATAAATAAATGGTAGTCCGTTCCTCTTTTATTTTATATACTTTTATTTGTTTAGTTTTTTTTTCTTTTTTATATACATTTTTGTAAAAAATATCAGTGATAAAAAAAGTCTAAAAATATTATTTCCTAGTCAATAAAAAATTAAAAAAAAATAAAAAATAAATAACGGATAGTCCGTCCCTCTTTTCTTTTATATACTTTCATTTGTTTAGTTTTTTTTTTTAATCTTTTTTATATACCTTTTTGTAAAAAATATCAGTAATAAAAAAGTTTAAAATATTATTTTCTAGTTAATAAAAAATTAATAATACCTATTTGTAAAAAAAAAATTAATAAAAAAATCTAAAATATTATTTTCTAGTCAATAAAAAATTAATAAAAAATAAAAATAAATAAAAGGTAGTTCGTTCCTCTTTTATTTTATATACTTTCACTTGTTTAGCTTTTTTTTTATCTGTTTTTTTATATACCTTTTTTTAAAAATATCATAAATAAGAAAAAGTCTAAAATATTATTTTCTAGTCAATAAAAAATTAATAAAAATAAAAAATAAATAAAGGGTAATCCATCCCTCTTTTCTTTTACATACTTTCATTTGTTTAGTTTTTTTGTTTTTTTTTATCTTTTTTTATATACATTTTTGTAAAAAATATCAATAATAAAAAAAGTCTAAAATATAATTTCCTGGTCAATAAAAAATTAATAAAAAATAAAAATAAATAAAGGATAGTTCGTCCCTCTTTTCTTTTATATGCTTTAAATTGTTTAGTTTTTTTCTATCTTTTAATATATACCCATTTGTAAAAAAAAAATCAGGAATAGAAAAAGTCTAAAATATTATTTCCTAGTCAATAAAAAATTAATAAAAAGCAAAAATAAATAAAGGGTAGTCCGTCCCTCTTTTATTTTATATACTTTCATTTGTTTAGGTTTTTTATATCTTTTTTATATACCTTTTTGTAAAAAATATCAGTAATAAAAAATTTAAAATATTATTTTATAGTCAATAAAAAATTAATAATAAATAAAAAATAAATAAAGGGTAGTCCGTACCTCTTTTCTTTTATATACTTTCATTTGTTTAGTTTTTTTAATCTTTTTTCTTTTTATATTCCATTTGTAAAAAATATCAGTAATAAAAAAGTCTACAATATTATTTCCTATAAATAAAAAATTAATAATAAATAAAAATAAATAAAGGATAGTCCGTCCCTCTTTTCTTTTATATACTTTAAATTTTTTAGTTTTTTCTATCTTTTTTATATACCTATTTGTAAAAATATCAGTAATAAAAAAAGTCTAAAATACTATTTCCTAATAAATAAAAAATTAATAAAGAATAAAAATAAATAAAGGGTAGTTAGTCCCTCTTTTATTTTATATACTTTAATTTGTTTAGTTTTTCTTTTTATCTTTTTTTTTATATACATATTTGTAAAAAATATCAGTAATTAAAAAAGTCTAAAATATTATTTCCTAGTCAATAAAAATTTTAAAAAATAAAATAAAAATAAAGGGTAGTCCGTCCCTCTTTTCTTTTATATACTTTCATTTGTTTAGTTTTTTTCTATCTTTTTTTATATATAAAACAACTAATTTTCTTATGCCTAAGTGATTTTATATTTTAAAAAATAGCTTATTAAATACTAAATTACTTTTTTTTTTTCATAATTTTTTCTGATTTTTTCTGATTAAAAAAAATAAAAATATGAAAATCCGTTTGACTCGTGGATCTTCAGAGCCGAGCCAAACGGGCGGGCTTGGACGGTCCAAAATGGGCCGGGCTGGATTTAGGCCCGTTTCATCACACGGGCTGACGGACTTCAATCTGTCCCTCCCGCGGGTTGTTCCGTACGGATCGGGCCGGCTCGTTTGGCCATCACCAGCCTGATACATATTTGTGGACCTCTTTTGGGATAGCACACACACACTTCGAAAATAAAACAATTTTGTAACAGAGATTGCAGCAGAATAATGACACCAAAATTGTTTTTCTCAAGTTATATAAATAATATAACTTGAGAGTGCCTCTTAGGCAAGACTTTAAATCACTTTATAAAATAATTACAAAAGTCGAAATGTTCCCTATGGCTATAACACTATGAGCCCTATGGAACAAGAGATAAAGAACGGAATCCTATCCTAGCCTTCACACAACTTGATACCAAAGTAATCAAGTGCGAAATTACAAGGGAGGAAGGATTAAAAGAACCAAACAAAGAACTCTATCTCTAATGCTTCGAAGGTGTGTATGAAATGGCGTGTATTGGCTTGTCTTCAAATGAAACCTTCCAAGCATATTTATATTCTTCAATTTACTTGAAGGCTACTCAATAAACAGCCTTGGGACTGTCTTGCACGTTGAGGGAGAGTAGGGAGAGTGGTTGAGATTGTTCCTCACTTCTAGCACCCACTTCCTCAATTGTAGCAATCGTGTTGTTTAATCCTCAAGTTCAAGCTTCAACACCTTGTACTCCCAAGCTTTATCAGTCTTGTACCCTTTATTAAATCAGCAACAACTCCTTGACCAAGTCTCCACACATTTTTAATTGTTGTTGCCAAAGTAACGAATTTATGCATAAAATGTTATTTATGCATAAACTTCTTTTCTTCCAAATTCCCCACGTGTCTAGCTCTTTCTTTGATCATATTGTAACCTGAAATATGGACATAAAACATAGACTATACAGATATTAGCACATTAGTCCATTAAATAATAAAAGAGAAATGTTCAACTATGTAAATTCCAGCACAGGAAATCATCTGCGATATCATCTGGGAAATCATCTTCGATATCACCTGCAGTTTACACTAACAATCTCCCCCTTAGTTGGATATTTCTTCTCAAACCTAATGTGCTGCAATCCTGCAATGTTAGTCCATAAACAAGCATACAGAGCATAGAAACACAGTATAATATCTCCATAAAAATTAACTCTCCCTTAATCAAGGAGCTAATCTAAACAATGATTTATCACAATAAACTAATTTATTTCAAACTTTAAAAAGTTTTCAAAATAAACTAAGTTAAAATAAAAATCATAAACTATTGTAGCAAAATTTCATCAAAACTAGCAAAACATCCTAACAATTAAAGTTTTAAACAGACCAACTAAAGTGTTTTGCAACCAACATAAACAAAATAAAAGGAAATTGTTTAGAGAACCACATCATATCACCACATAAAAAGAAATTATTTTTAGGACACACAAACCCAATCCACCAACAAGATAGTGGCAACATCAACCTTCAGGTTCAACAACCTTCAGGTTTCAGCTTTCTTCTTCTTCAAACTCATCTTCTTCTTCATCTTCCTCCTGATCTTCTTCTCTATCACTTCCACCATCACTTGGGCCAGCACTGGTGATAGCACCTGCATTAGCACCAGCTTCAAAAGTTGCAGCAGCAGCAGATCCTCCCCCTGTTTGGGAAGAAATTTCATCAATGAAAGCATCAGTAGCCTGCTTAAGCTTAGTCCATCCCTCAACAAGTTCTCTCATTGAACTTGACTGTTTGTGCAAGAAGTTGAGCACTTCTGTCTTTGGGATTGATGGAGAAGTGTTGCCCAGAAGATTTATCATGTTGGACAGAATACTTGCAGCATCAGTTCCTGCAAAGTATTAGGGGCAGCACCTGGGGAAGCACTTGGGATATCACGTGAGATAGTACCAGGAAGAATAGAGGCAGATTCATCAGATTTTTGCCAAGGAAGATCCTTTGTATACCTTTTACCCTTTTTCAGTTGTTGATCAATGGTATAATACTCAGGTTCAGAGGTGAAAACATCAGAGGCTTCAATAGGCAAGGATTGAAAGACTAACACTTTGAAGATTAAAGAAGGATAGGGGAAAAAGCTAATGTTCATTTCTTTCTTTCTACCCCATGAGACTAATTGTTTGAACACTAATCTTCCAAAGTTAATCCTTAGGTTCTTACCCAATCTGTACAAAACATTAGCATACTCCAATTTAACAATAGGTTCATTCGTAGTAGGGAGCCAATTGAAGATGCAAAGCTTGTTAAGCACAAAATACAGAGAAGTAAGCCTAGAAGCATGAAGTTTTTCCTTTAAAGGTCAGGACTGAAGTTTGTTGTGAGTGAGCAGTTTGACCATTTCATCCCTATTAACCCTAATGCTCTCATCATCTAAATTTGGAAGGCCTAAAACCTTGTTAATTAGGGCTGGAGTAAACGAATAAACTTTACCCCTTACAAAAACTTTCCCAAATTTTTCAGAACCTTCATTATCCAAATGAGCATGAAGGTTAGCAAAGAAATTTCTCACAACACTTTCAACAAACACAGAGGCATGATTATTAGCCTTAAAAAAAAATTTTGTCCTTCAAAAACTGAACCATTCCTTCCTTTTTTAACTGACCCTCATCAATGTGCTTTTCTTTTAACAATTTCTTACTCGAATTATTCAACCAAAACTCCATATTTTCTTTCTTATAAAATTCCAAAGTAAGAAATGATTTTGAAAAAGCTTTATCCTCTTCATTTCGACTAAGCTCATCACCAGATAATTCATTATCACTAGAAGAACGAGTAGGAACAGAGGAGGGGGTAGGTGTTACCTCAGATGATATCCTCTTCTTGGTAGCACCTTTGGTAGCACTCACATAAGCTTTGCCCTTGCCCTTCTTTTTCTGAAAATCTGACAAGGTTTCTTCATCTTCAACATCCACCCAAGCATTAAAAGAGTCCACATAATGTTCCTTTTCCTTGTTGGCATCGAAATTCTCGTCACTCACATGGAGTGAGGACACATCTAAGGAGCTTTCTGAGACTTCAACCGGATTAGAGGTGGTATTTGATGTAGCCTTGGACCTGATTGACCTTTATGCGGTTGGAGGACCTCCTCTTTGCAACTTGAGGAGATAGCTTGGATGTTGAAGCTTTCCTCTTCCTTTTCGATTCAGCTGGGATGAGAGTGACCTTGGGAATGCCTTGTTCGAAAGAGGCTATGGGGGCAGAAGTTGGAACTATAGCCATTATAGGAGGAGAAGAACTTGGTGTAATCATGGGAGAGGTTTCCATGGCTACACGAGAAGCAACGGATGGGGAAATGTTTGGGGAGATGTCCATTTGATCTGTGTGTGAGGGTTCGATATTGGTTTTGGATGGAGACGTCATTGTAATTTTGTGGAAATTTTTTGGAACGGAATTGACCTAGAATTTGGGAGAGACGAACGACGTTGAAAGGGGGTTAAATGGGGAGATAGAGTAACGGTTAGAGAGAGAGATAAGAAGAGGTAGAGTGAAAATAGGAGATTAAAGAGGAAGTAGTGGATAGGGAACATGGTAATTAATTTGATTTGACATTTTAAAACCCCATTCCATCTAAAACCCTATAAACTCTCAATATAAAATCCCTAATAAACCTCAATCACTCATTTTAAACTAACTAATCATTCACCCTTTTAGATTCCCAATAAACCAAAATACACACGATTTTTTAAAAAAATAAATTAAAAAAAAAATATATTTTTTAAGTAAAACAAAAAATAAAAAATAAGTAAACAAAATATTTGTAACTAAGTCCAAAAATTATGAGCACAAAATCAAGAAAAATAAGGATTAGTTACTCAATAATGTTTACCTAAAGAAAAAGAAACTTGTTGAAGACGTTTTCAAAATCGTAAACTCTTTAATTAAAAAGATTTTCAGATTTTGAAAAATTAATCAACAAAATTACGAAAATAAGAACTAAAAAACTAATATAGCACACACTAATGTGTTAAGGCAATGAGGGTAACACCTAGGATAACACATGTGATATAAATCCCCTTGATAAATATTTTTATTTTCAAGCATTTAAGGCATAACAAGCTTAGCCTTTTTCAGGCACTTCAGGCATAACAAGCTGAGCATTTTTCATGCACTTTAGGCATTATAAGCCTATATATTTTTTAAGTACATTGCTTGTTATAAGGATCAATACACTTCTTTAAACAAGAAAGCAACGTAGTAACGAGCTCCGTGCCTCGAGTTATATTTCAAGTGTAAAGATAAAGTGATTTATGCCTTTCAAGTAGGGTACACTGTAGTAGCGAACTCTATGTCCCTAATACTCAGCACAAATCACCTCATACATTCTCATTGTTAAGAGTACATCGTTGCAGCGAACACCGTGCCCCGAGCTCGAGAGAATAGTATGAAAATAATTGCCATTGCCTTTTATTTATCAAAAAGATTAGTGACATTATCACTTTTAGCATATGAAGGGGAGTGATATCATACATGATAACCTAAGTAATATCCTACCATAACACAAAGGTCAGCATGTGCCACGGTTAGAACTAAGCTAACCAGATTAAAAGAATATAAAAGCATTTTTTTTAAATAAAGGGAGAAAAAAATACACTAATATACTGTTGGGTCCTACATTTTCAGTCAACTTGTTTCAACTTGCATATAACAACTTGGTACTAACAACTTGAGTTGTTCTATTACATCTTGATCGTTTGCAGGTTGAACTATTGTTACGTTAACCCTATTTTTCAGGGAACATGTCAAAGTAATTGAAGACCAATTCAACGACGTTTTCTTCATCAAAATACCCAGCAACGGATCACTATCATCTTCATCAACGAAGTGGCGAATAAATCTCAACATACCTCCGAGATTCTAGGCTTGATATTTTCTTTGTAATTAGCCATTGTAAAGAGGTATAAAAGGGATAGAACACTTGTAATTCACACACATTCACTCTAGCTTAAGCTCCCTTTGCATACGCTCTTAGCTCTGTAATCATCTCAATCTTTAGTAAACTTTTGGTCAAGGAAGGTACCAAAACCTCCCGGGGTTTTATGCCGGCGAACAAGTTGTTCAAGGGCTTTCCCTAGTCAACAAATACCTCGTGTTCATTTCTATTCAACCCGATAATCATTGTACCCTGATTCATATCACTTTAGTCATTTTTCTTATCATTAAAAACATTTGTTGAAATTTGACCAAAACAATTTGGCACCGTCTGTGGGAAACTTTGATTATTTGCATAGAAATGACTAATCCATCGCCCGACAGTCAAGGTGAGAGGAATCCGCCGCTTCCTATTTCTGGAGTCCAAGGCAATCCATCTTTGAATGCGGAAGCTGTCAATTTGGAGATAATGTCCAACATGGCCGATATGTTGAAGAAAGTGAATGACCGCTTGGATGCTCAGGAGCATACAAACACCATGATATTCAATGCCATTGATGCCATGCGTAAAGGGAAGCAAGCTGAAACTCAAATATCCACCCCATTCTCACCTTTGTATCCTAGATCTCTGTTTGGTGCAGGTACATGACCTAGTCATTTTGGAGATATCCCTATGTCCGACACCTTGCCAGCAGAAAGCACAATCGTGATGTCCATTCCAATCGAGCAACCAAGATTCAGCCTTCCAGCTAGCCAAACTGTGTTGTCATCTTGCTACACCTATGCTACACCCTCGATGGGGCAAACAGGGAGTTTCTTTAATGCTTTTGATACCTCTGCACCTCAGTTTAATAATACTCCTCTTTTCGCAGAGAACCAACTTGTTAAGGAAATGCAGACCATTAAAGAGTTGCTTCGAAGTGTGCCTGGAGTCAACTTGCCGTATCACCAAGTTTCTCCAACTTGCTATAACGAATCTCGTTTTGTTCCAGCAATAGCTAGTGTGGAGATCCCAAAGAAGTTTTCAGTCCCTCATATGAAGAAGTATGATGGAAGCACTGACCTAGCAGAACATGTGTTGCTGTATCAGGAATCAATGGATATTATAAGTATCCCCCCTATTTTTAGAGAAGCATGTTTTTGTAGGGGTTTTGGCTCAACCTTGTCAGGACCAGCCTTAAAATGGCTAACAGGACTTCCTCTAAACTCTATTTCTTCTTATGCTCAACTTGTCAATATGTTTATTAATCAATTTTCATGCAATAGGGCATTTGACAAGTTGACTAGTGACCTTTATAGAATTGTGCAACAGCCTAACGAAAGTCTTAAAGAATATTTGCACAGGTTTAACAAGGAGGCAGTGACTATACCCAACTTGGACGTATCCACAGCTACGGAAGCATTCCGTATAGGCTTGAAGAAGAGCTCTCTATTTTATAATGAATTGGTGATGACTCCTGCGAAACAACTTGAAGAAATTAGAACCAGAGCCTTGCCTTTCATCAGATTGAAGGATGACAGCCTGGCAATGGGGAAGTCGACTGGGAGGACCCCTACTCCTCTATTCGAGCCCTCTGACAGAAAATCAGATTCCCATCATTATAAGTCCAACAGGGGCAAACCCCCTGTTAAAACTGAATCTTCTAAAGTTCATTTTGTAGATGATGATCAAGATGGGGATGATAATGATTATCCTAAAATTTACTGAATCTTGCTTTTACGTGGACATTGCAGGAATCCTTTGCGCCATGGGAAATCTTGGAGATAAAGCAAGATGGCCCAAGAAGAGTGATCAGCCAAAAACTTGGAAGGACAAGTCCAAGTGGTGCGCATTTCATGAGGATTTTGGGCATACCACTGAGAATTGTTTTGCCTTGAGGAAGGAGATTGCTCATTTATTATCCAAGGGTCTTTTTAAGGATTTATTGGGTAAGAAGAGGGTCAGAAGTGAGTCTAAAGAACCTGATTCAGGGGAGCAGTCCAAACCCGAGAAAGTTGCACCTCCTCCAGCCACCAAGGTAGTAAATGTTATTTCAAGTGGATCCCATATTTGTGGAACAACTTACTCTGCAGCCAAGCGTCATGCCAAGAGTTCTAAGGAGGATCAGTCAGAACTACCCTCAAGATGTCGCGATTTCACCGATGGTCAAGTTATCTCCTTTGAAGATGAGGATAAAGCCAACATGTTGGACCCCCATCATGATGGTTTAGTTGTTGAGATGCAGATTGCTAATTGTATAGTCAAGAGAATTTTGATTGATGGCGGCAGCTCAGTCAACATAATCTTCACTCATGCTCTTGAAGATATGGGCATTCCTTTGTCTGAAGTTGTGAAGAATTCATCCGTACTGGTAGGGTTTAGTGGTGAGATAAAGCAAACAGTCGGGGAAATCAAGTTGCCTATATATTTGGAGGGTATGAATTCTATAGAAAGGTTCTGTGTGATTGAATGCTCTTCCTCGTACAACGTCATTTTGGGAAGACCTTGGATCCACAACATGAAGGCCGTGCAGTCAACTTATCACCAGTGTGTCAAATTTCCAACACCTTGGGGCGTGGCCAAGTTGAAGGGAAATCAGCAGGCTTCTAAAGAGTGCTACAAGGTTAATATGAAAGCAAGTTCAGTTCCTCATCAAGCGTAGCAATTAAAGAAAAAGGCCCGGGATGTTCTTGAAGCTGTGGAGCAGGAAACAAAAAGTATTTCTGTTGATGAATCAAATCCTGAGGCCCAAGTGCAAGTTGGTTCAGATCTTCCATCCGAATTTGAGGAGGAGCTGATTGAGTTTTTGAAGAGTCAGAAATGTTGTTTTGCATGGAAGCATGAGGATATGACAGGAATAAGCAAGGACATCATTACTCACAAGTTGAACATTGATCCAACCATCCGTCCTGTCCACCAGAAAAGAAGAAAGTTTGCCCAGGAGCGGAACCAGATCATAAAGGATGAAGTTGAGAGGCTTTTGAAGTCCAAGATGACCAGAGAAGTTCAATATCCAAGGTGGTTAGCCAATGTTGTGGTGGTAGAGAAGAGGAACGGCAAGTGGCGAGTATGCGTAGACTTCACAGACTTGAACAAGGCTTGTCCAAAGGATCCATTCCCTCTCCCTCATATTGATTCTCTAGTTGACGAGACAGCTGGCCACGACATCTTAACATTCATGGATGCGTCCTCAGGTTTTCAGCAAATTCAAATGGAGCCCTCAGATCAAGAGGATACAGCCTTCATGACTCCGGAAGGTATATATTGTTATATTGCTATGCCATTTGGTCTTAAAAATGCAGGGGCAACTTATCAGAGGCTCGTGAACAAGATGTTTAAAGATCAACTTGGCAAGACAATGAAAGTCTACATAGATGATATGGTAGTCAAGTCCAAGCATATTGAAGATCACGTGGAGCATCTTGCTGAGGCATTCAACATCTTGAAAGCTTTCAACATGAAGCTTAATCCAGCCAAGTGCAGTTTTGGTGTTAAAGCAGGAAAATTCTTGGATTATATGGTGACCAAGAGAGGAATTGAAGCCGGTCCGAAGCGGATCAAAGCCATTCTCAACTTGGAATCTCCCAAGAACATCAAAGATGTCCAAAGGTTAACAGGTAGAGTAGCTGCACTAAATAGATTTATATCTAAATCATCTGATAAGTGCAGGTTATTCTACGAAGTATTAAGGAAGAATAAACTCTTCCAATGGACTGACCAACATGAAGCAGCTTTCAAACAACTTAAAGAATACTTAATGATGTCACCTCTACTTGCTAAACCAGAACGAGGTGAGCACCTTTATTTATATTTAGCTGTATCTGAGAATGCAGTTAGTGCAGTACTGGTGAAAGAAATCCAAGGTGAACAGCATCCTGTATATTATATCAGTAAATCTTTACTAGATGCTGAAATGAGGTATTCTCATCTCGAAAAATTAATCTTAGCCTTAACTACTGCTGCTACAAAACTACGTCATTATTTTGAAACACATTCTATAACTGTTAGAACTAACTATCCTATGAGAAATGTGTTGAGAACTCCAGAAATGTCAGGCAGATTGGCCAAGTGGTCAGTCAAGTTGAGCACCTACGACATATCATATGAGCCAAGAACAGCTATCAAATCTCAGGCTCTAGCTGATTTTGTAGCAGACTTTAGCCCAAGTTTGCAGCCCGAGGTGGGCTGGAAGTACGGCAACTTGAAGGTAAAACTATTCCTAGATTACGGACACTTTGTTCACGAGATGGAGCTTCAAATTCCAAAGGAATTGGCTTGGGAATAGTTCTAAAATCCCCTCAAGGTGATATCATACCTCAAGCTGTATCTTGTGAATTCAATGCAACGAATAATGAAGCTGAGTATGAAGCTTTAATCATGGGTTTAACTACAGCTTTAAGTCTAAACATTACTCATATAAATGTATATGTTGATTCTCAATTACTTGCTAACCATTTCAATGGCAGTTATATGGCGAAGCATTCCAAGATGACTCTATATCTCCAACATGTCAAAGCTTTAGCCTCGAAATTTTTGTCATTCTCTTTGGAACAGGTCCCTAGAGAAGAGAATACAGAAGCGGACGCATTGGCCAACTTGGGTTCAACTTGAAAATCAATGGCAATAGACCAAGTTGAGGAAACTCAAGTGGTTACTCAACCTGATGGGACACAAGATGCAAGACCATCTTGGACCCAACCCATAATCGAGTTCCTTCAACTTGGGACTATTCCGCCAGATATTAAGAATCCTAGATCTTTTAAGATTCGTACTTCAACTTTCGTTTTAATAGATAATGTCTTATTCAAGAAATCTTTTGCAGGGCACTATTTGAGATATATCGATAATGAGCAAGTTGAACTGGTGCTAAAAGAAATTCATGAAGGAATATGTGGAAATCATTCTGGTGGAAAAGCATTGGCGTCGAAGGCCCTCAAGACTGGTTATTACTGGCCAACCATGCGTCAAGATGCCCACAAAATCTGGGGAGAAATGCGTTTCTCCATAACTTATGGAGAAACGGGGCCCGACTTGTCGCGCGACAAGGCTTCTGCATATCCAGAAGCTTATGAAAGTGATATCCAGAAACCTTCAAAATGAATATCCAGAAACTTTCAAAATGTTTCTGGATATTAATTTGATGGTTTCTGGATATACATTTGAAGGTTTCTGGATATCCAAAAACCTTCAAAATGAATATTCAGAAACTTCCAAAATGTTTCTGGATATTCCTTTGATGGTTTACGGATATACATTTGAAGGTTTACGGATATCCGAAACCTTCAATAAGCAATTTGGTCTTGGCCTTGGATTTGGCTTCAAATCTATTTTTCACGGATATCAGTCCAAAGCTTCACGGATATCCATTCCAAGCTTCACGGATATCGAGAACCCTTTGAGGCGATATCAGAATTTTTTCTGGTTATCAAACGCATAGCTTCTGGCTATTAAAAACACGTTTCTCCATAGTTATGGAGAAACGCGTTTCTCAGCAGACCTACTCCAAGATGCCATGAGCTATGTACAAAAGTGTGATGCTTGCCAAAGACACAGCAACATCTTGCATCAACCTGCAGAACCTCTACACTCTATTGTCTCATCTTGGCCTTTCATGCAATGGGGCATGGATATTGTGGGCAAGCTGCCTAAGGCCCCTGGTGGCAAAGTGTTCATGTTGACAATGACTGATTATTTCTCAAAATGGATTGAGGCAGAGGCCTATATGCAAGTAAGAGACAAGGAGGTAATTTCATTTTTAAAGAAAAATATTATAAGCAGGTTTGGCGTGCCTTCAGAAATCATATGCGATAATGGGTCCCAATTCATAAGTAAGAAGACTAGAGATTTTTGTGCTCGCTGGGGCATCAAGCTGATCATGTCTACGCCTATCCACCCTCAAGCCAATGGTCAAGCTGAGTCAAGCAATAAGTTGATCGTCAACAACTTGAAGAAGCGCCTAGATCAAAAGAAGGGAAAGTGGGCTGAAGAGTTACCACTTGTACTTTGGGAAGATAGGACCACTACAAAAGGGGCCACAGGTAGAACTCCATATTCTTTGGTATATGGGGCAGAAGCTGTAATTCCAGTCGAGGTGACAATCCCAACAGCAAGGTATGGCTTATTAACTCAAGATGAAAATAACCTCTTGTTAACCCAAGATTTAGATACAATTGATGAGATCAGGGATTTAGCCAAGATAAGGATGGCAGCTTATCAGCAACGGATTGCTAGATCATACAACAAGAATGTCAGGATAAGAAGATTCCAGGTTGGTGATTTAGTTTTGAGAAAAGTATTTCAATATACAAGAGAACTAAATGCAGGTAAACTAGCTCCCAAGTGGGAAGGACCATATCTCATCGATGTTGAAGCTGGCAAAGGTGCATATTGGTTATCAACCCCAAGTGGAGACAGGATCCCTAGGAGTTGGAATGCCATTCATTTGAAGCTCTATTTTATGTAAGTCCAGTTATTAACAACTAGACTTCTCAAGTATGATCTATTTTGTGTCAAGTTCATTCACATGTTTCAAATTATCAAGTTTTATTGAGAATCCTTACTAACTTAAGCATCGGAGGGGTGCTAGCTACGCTAACACCCAACCCTAAGCTGAATTTGTTTTGCAAGGTATACAACTCGAACAAACGGAGTAGGCTCAACATGTTAACACGCCAGTACGGCTCCGACATGTTGAGACCTAAAGTTGGAGTAGGTCTAAGCATGTTAACACGCCAGTACGGCTCCAATATGTTTAGACCTAGGATGAAGAAGTTCAACATGTTGACACGCCAGTACGGCTCAAACATGTTGAAACTCTAAGCTGGAGAGGGATGGAACATGTTGACACGCCAGGACGGCTGATACTTGTTCTATCTATTCAAACGGTTACCTCTGATCAAAGGTACAATTTACATGTGGTTAAAAGATTTTCATCTTTTCTAACGAATTAAGGTTTTGACACCTTCGCACGGGCGCACGATTTCACACTTATTCAAGTTGTGACTCTTGGTTGTAACATTATCATGTTACCTACATTTATAACATCAACATGTTATCTAATGAACAAGCAAGTATTTACGAAAAGCTTAAAATACTTCTATAAAACCTTAAACTGTCCCCAAAAGATTTTGCAACTAAAGGACAAGTTGGATAAGCCAACAAATCCCTAAAAACCAACCGAAAGCTTGGAGTACTAGACCAACCTAGTACCACCAAATAAAATTGTTTGGGCTCTTATGAGCCATTACATACCAAAATAAACTTGTTTTGGGGACAGACCCCCCATTTGTTTCCCACCAGCGATGGTACGGCAAATAAGCAAAAAAGAAATTGTTTTTGTTTTCTCCTCCTTCCAAATTACTTAAAAACTTTCAAAATCATTTAAACATTTTGGCCTGCTGCCGCTGGTGTTGTGCTTGTTTCCTTCTCTTGATCCTTTTCTCCAGCTTGAGTAACCACTGCGGTACTCAAAATGTTGTTAGCATCCTCAACCAGTTGGTTAATAGTTTCAGGGGCCAGTGAGTCTACCTCTTCTCCATCTGCAGGTTCACCAATGAAACATTCTAAAGTTCTTTTCTCCTCCTCCACATCCCAAGTTGGAGCTTGTCCGTTCCTGAACTCCTCCATAAGTTGGATCCTTGCCTCCAACACTGTCTTGGTGACATTGAACTTAAAATCTTCTTTTGATGCATCAAGCTCCTTCACATGTGCTTCATTTTCTTTCACCTTCTCAGCATAAACAGCTGGCAACTCCTTCTTCAAAGTCCCATTAGCTTTCTTCAGTTTTTCCACCTCATCAGCATACATCTTGGTTTCTTTCTTTCTTTCTTCAGCTTCGTGGCTACATTTAGCCCTTTTGATCTTCAAAATATCGACTTGATCCATAATAGGAATCATAATCTCTGAAACCTGTGAAAAAGAAGTGTTAATTCCCTATGAATTCTTTGAAATAAGGTTCAAAATCTCCTTATTTCACCTTGTCGATAAACTCTGTCATCGCAGCTTTAAACTTCTCTCTTGTCTTTTCCACATTCAAATCACCACCCACATCTGTGGCTTCAGCTTCCGTCAATTTCCTCTTCTCGGTTTCCTCCTTCTTCTTGGACGCATTTGCTTCAGAGCTAGATACTGCAGAATGGGGAGTTGGGGGCTTGTTATTTTTCTTCACAATTCTCTTTGCCTTAGCTTCATCCAGTAGGTCCGCAACACTCACAGAGGTCTTAGAACGAGTAGCTGCGACAAAGGGATATAGTATTAAAAAAACTTGAAAGGACTAGAATAAATTGGAGATAGGAAAAAACTTTAAGTGGTTTGTCAAACCTGTGGACATCTTGATGGAATCTGGTAGAGTTTCTTCGGGGATAAGTTCTTCTTACGGATTTCTGAAAACAAGGCTAGGAATGCTTTGAAAGACCTTATTAATGGATCCAACTCATAGATTTTCTTCACATTCTCCTCTGTCTCATCTTTATGAGCTAAAAGCACGCTCAGCTTAGCAACTATACCAAAGGAAATTCAAGTGGTTAGCTATTAAGATGTTAAGAAACATTAATAGAGTAAGAAAAATTATCTGCACTACCTTGAGACCTCCACTTGGAAATTGCACCCTCCTCTTGACCCAGGGTGTCTCTCCTTGCTAAGAAAATTTATTCCTCCACCCTCTATCAACAGGGTCACTGTTCTCTTTCAAAAAAGGGGCTCTACTAGTCTTAACCCTAAAACCAAATCTCCCAAGGCCAAATCCCCTTATTTCAGTTGTATAGGCAAATTCTTCTAAACCAACTTTCAACCCAGTCTCCTCATTTAACCTAACTAGGGTTTGTAAGCACCTCCAGCCTTGAGGCATGATTTGGGCATAGTTGAGTTTTGAGGAAGCAAAAAACCTAGTGATTAAGTCTGGGAAGGGAAATTTTAGGCCAATAACAAAAGGATATTCAGGAAAGCACACCCAATCGGGAGAATAGCATTCAGAGGTCAAGTCGGGGTGGGTGAAAAAGATGGTTTTATATGGCATCGCGTGGTTTTTCTTAATAATTTCTAGGTTGGCTTTAGGAATCAAACATTTTTCTTTGTCCGGTTCTTTCAACATGTTTTGAGTTAAGAAACCCTCGGGCAAACCTTCGTCGCTTTCGATTATACTCACCTTCTTTTTTCCCATTTTACAAACTTGAAGAAAAATTACCAGCAAGAAATTGAAAAGGGACGGAAGACTCACCGTAAATTTTTACTTGATTTTTCTCTCCGACCTTCTTCTCTGATTATTCCTCTAGAAACCTCCGGAAAAGTTATTGTTTTGATTTTGTGAAAGGGAGAGTTGGAAAAGGATTGTATTTATTTAAGGAAGAGATTGAAAGCGGTTGGAACTCTCAAAAACATCATGACCTTCGCCTTGAAACCGTCCCATCAAAATCTTTTCATTTAAAACCGCCGTACCTTATACCCATTTTTGGCAAACTTTTCAAATTTTTTGTCTCTTTATATATTCTTTATTTTAAAATTTAAAAAGTTTGGGGGCAATTGTTGGGTCCTACATTTTCAGTCAACTTGTTTCAACTTGCATATAACAACTTGAGTTGTTCTATTACATCTTGATCGTTTGCAGGTTGAACTATTGTTACGTTAACCCTATTTTTTCAGGGAACATGTCAAAGTAATTGAAGACCAATTCAACGACGTTTTCTTCATCAAAATACCCAGCAACGGATCACTATCATCTCCAACAATGAAGTGGCGAATAAATCTCAACTTACCTCCGAGATTCTAGGCTTGATATTTTCTTTGTAATTAGCCGTTGTAAAGAGGTATAAAAGGGATAGAACACTTGTAATTCACACACATTCACTCTAGCTTAATCTCCCTTTGCATACGCTCTTAGCTCTATAATCATCTCAATCTTTAGTAAACTTTTGGTCAAGGAAGGTACCAAAACCTCCCGGGATTTTATGTCGGCGAACAAGTTGTTCAAGGGCTTTCCCTAATCAAAAAATACCTCGTGTTCATTTCTATTCAACCCGATAATCATTGTACCCTGATTCATATCACTTTAGTCATTTTTCTTATCATTAAAAACATTTGTTGAAATTTGACCAAAACATATACAAGTGTTACCCTGAGTGATAACATCACCTGGGGTAGCACAGACAAACAGACTCAGAGATTACAAAGACCAAGAGATTACAAGTCCAAAACCATTTTGATAACCCAATTAAGTTCATTCACTTTAAACATATAGGAACCACCATTTCATCATCTTGCTCGCAAACGAATAGAATCAAAGTACCTTACAATGGCAAGCCCACCCAAAACTATCTGAATGGTCTCAAGTGTTTTAATCATAAATTGGCATAAAGAACTTAAAAGTTAAATGAAGGTTCTTTAAAGTAGATTATAAGCACATCAACAAATATAGTCATAATCGCGCACCAGGTAAGTTCCCAGGAAGATAGGTGAGCCACAAGGACTACTTAAGTACCAAATCTCTCCTTCGACAGAACTCTCCTAGACATGCATAATCAGAAATCAGCTCTGATTTACAACATAATCAATACTTTGTATAAACAGTAAGTTTCCTTTAAAATTTTGCGTAAAATGACTTGTTTCTCATAAACAATCAAAAAACCAAAATTTCAATGTTTCAATTTAAACATTCAGGAAATTACAATATGATGTTTCAACTAAACATCTAACTAAGTTCTTAACACATAAGAACAAGAACACATAATTCATGCATCGCAACAATTAATAAAATCATATTTTAATTAATTAAGCATGCATATACAATGAATTAATCTAGCATAGCCCTATAAACTTAATTTCCAGAAATTTATAGCATCCAGATTAATACATAAACATATCAGATTGCAAACATATTCACAGATTAGCAGGATTATGTAACAAACTGATTCTGTCCAGATTGGGCAAGTTTTGTCGCGTGACAGAGGCAAGCTTTGTCGCGTGACACAAGCATGTTCTGTCGCATGACACAGGCATCCTTTGTCGCGTGACATAGGCAGCCTAAGTCGCGTGACACCTTGATACCTGATTTGCAAATTTACAGATTTCAATCAATTCTTAATCACAGAGCAATTAAATCATATAAACAACTTTTAACAGATTTAATTCGAAGTGAATAGAACATGATTTAGGCATATTGTTTCAAAAATAATCAAACTATCGCATACAAAACATGCAAAAACCATATAAACAATTTATATCAATTTTTCTTAGCATGTTTATTCAAACTTAATCATACGAACGGGGCTCTGATACCACTGTTGGGTTTTACGGGTCCATGCGCAGCGGAATTAAGCATCTAATAACAAAAAACCCAAAGAGCCTAGGATCCGTTCTATACAATTAACTTGAATTCTATGAGATAGAAATAACCAACCTTGAACGCTTTCCGTTCTTGAGCTATCGAACAATGTTTTGATGTGATATTGAATCACAAACTTCGAACTCTAGGCCTTGATCGTCGTACGAGCGAAGACCCTCTTATGGTATCCACACCTTTGAATGAACCAAGAACGATTTCTTGATGATTGCTAGATCATAAACCTTGAAGAATATTGAGAATTTTGTTGTGATTTTCTTTTCAGAAATTCAGCTAGGCTTTAGGGTTTCACTGACCTTATATTTATACTACAATAATATTGGTATATGTTTCCTAATCAAATTAGGAAACTGTCTGTCAAAACCGCCTTAGGCTTATGATGTCGCATGACCACACGAAGCCCATGGCCAAGTTGTGTCGCGCGATGACATATGCCACATCAGGAATCTCAAGCATTCTTCCTCTGGTTTAATCAATTCATTCTAGTTGTGTGTGACCCAATAGGATTATATTATGCTAGCAATGAGCTCGATCATATCGACTCTCATAAAATATAAGCGGACTCTAGCAAGCCATTATGTCTACCCAAATAATATAACGTAAGAGTTCACTTCCAATGGTACACTTACATTTCTCCCTTTGTCTCACGATGTTATATTGAACACAAGTCATGGTCCACGTCAATTTGTTCTTGTTCAATGATTTCTCGATCTTGAGTATAATGATAATTCCAATCACATTGGGGTATGGCCATACACTTTCATCATTATCACTCATCGAGGGGCCCAAGCAAAACATCTCTCTTTCGAGGGACAAATTCCATCTTGACTTATCATCCTTCCCATCATGAATCCGATCATGCCAAAGATAGCCTTTATAAATATCGTGTTAAGATATCGTTTGACTAAAATCAAACATGACTTTCATCATATGTAAGGTCATGATAATCTCAGGTCTAGGGACTAAATGAAGTGACCATATGAGATTTAATTATGACATTTGACCATGACATAAATCTCATACGGGTCAAGTCCAGTCACTTGTTCTCTAACAAGTACCCATAAATTTAATGTGCATCTCTATGCATATAATCATCATATGATTATCCATTAACATTTATACTAATTATTCACTTAATAATTAGGGACGAAGATTATTACAGATAAATATGCAAAACATATAATAATCAAATAATAAACTTTTTCATATAATAAATAATGTCAACACATAAGTCTATCAACTATAGGCCTAGGGCATAACACTAACAGTCTCCCACTTGCACTAGGCCCAATCTCCCATGTATCGAATACCCATGGACCTAACATGACCATCATGCTTAGCTTGCGGGAGAGGCTTAGTTAATGGGTCCGCCACGTTGTCATCAGTGTCTACTCTGCATATCTTTACGTCTCCTCTTTCGCATATCTCTCGGATAATGTGGAAACGTCGAAGTATGTGTTTGGATCTCTGATATGATCTTGGTTCCTTTGCTTGTGCAATGGCACCATTATTATCACAGTAAAGTTCAATAGGATCTTTGATGCTTGGAACGACTTCCAAATCACTAATGAACTTTTTGATCCAAATAGCTTCCTTAGCTGCATCAGATGCCGCTATGTACTCAGCTTCGGTTGTAGAATTAGTGACGGTACTTTGCTTGGAACTTTTCCAACTAACAGTGCCTCCATTCAGCGTAAACAAAAATCCTGTCTGTGATCTGAAATCATATTTGTCGGTTTGGAAGCTAGCATCTGTGTAGCCTTTTACTACAAGATCTTCTTCCATTCCTCCAAAGACCAAGAATACATCCTTAGTTCTTCGTAAGTACTTGAGGATATTCTTGACTGGATATTCTTGACTGCTATCCAATGTGGTTAGCCGGGATTCGATTGGTACCTACTCGTCATGCTTAGAGCACACGAGACATCGGGTCTAGTACATAAGCATATGGAATACCATTCATTCTCTTTCGCTCATCATTAGTCTTAGGATTTTGAGTCTTGCTAAGAGATATACCATGCAACATTGGCAAGTTTTCTCTTTTAGAATTTTCCATTTGGAATCTTCTAAGAACCTTGTCAATGTAAGTACTTTGACTTAAACCAATCATCCTTTTAGATCTATCTCTATAGATCTTGATACCAAGGATATATGCGGCTTCGCCCATATCTTTCATTGAAAAGCACTTTTCCAACCAAGACTTGACAGTCTGTAGTGCAGGAATGTCATTTCCAATGAGTAAGATATCGTCGACATACAACACTAGAAATAGTGCTACGCTCCCACTAATTTTCTTGTATACACAAGGTTCATCTTCGTTCTTGATAAAGCCAAACTCTTTTATTGCTTCATCAAAACGTAGATTCCAACTCCTAGAAGCTTGCTTCAATCCATAAATGGATCTTTGCAACTTACACACCTTATTAGAATTTTCTGGACTGACAAAACCTTCAGGTTGTATCATGTATACATCCTCAAGTAACTTCCCATTTAGGAAAGATGTCTGGACATCCATTTTCCATATTTCATAGTCATAATATGCGGCTATGGTAAATAAAATTCTAATAGACTTAAGCATAGCTATAGGCGAAAAGGTTTCATCATAGTTGATGCCATGAATCTGCCTATATCCCTTAGCTACAAGCCTAGCCTTATAGGTGTGCACCTTCCCATCCATTTTGGTCTTTTTCTTGAAGACCCATTTGCACCCTATGGTTTTTACACATTCGGGTGGATCAATCAAGTTCCAAACTTGATTATCAGCCATGGATTGTAATTCGGACTCCATGGCCTCTTGCCATTTTTCCGAATCAGGAGAGGACACCGCTTCTTGATAGCAAGTAGATTCATCGTTTTCAATTAATTCCATTTCATCACTTTCCGTAATGAGAAATCCATAACTCTCGAGTTCGGATCGTGACCTACCACTTCAGTGAAGGATTTGTGCATCTTGAACCGGTTCCACAACTACTTGTAAACTTGGTTCAGTTTCTAGCATTGGTTCAATGTTGTTTTCGGGTTCTCGAATTTCTTCGAGATCTATTTTACTCCCACTGGTTCCTTTGCGAAGAAACTCCTTTTCTAAGAAGGTACCATTTCGAGCAACAAACACTTTGTTCTCGTTTAGGTTGTAGAAATAGTATCCTTTAGTTTCCTTAGGATAACCCATGAAAACACATTTATCAGACTTAGGTGCTAGCTTGTCAGAAGTTAGCTTCTTGACATATGCATCGCAACCCCAAATCTTCATGAAAGATAAACTAGGTTTTCTTCCATGCCACATCTCATATGGGGTCTTTTGAATCGATTTGATAGGAACTCTGTTTATAGTGAAAGCAACTGTTTCTAGTGCATGTCCCCAAAAGGATAAAGGAAGCTCAACTTGACTCATCATAGAATGAACCATGTCCAACAAAGTTCTATTCCTCCTTTCAGACACACCATTCCATTGTGGTGTTCCAGGTGGAGAGAGTTCTGAAACGATTCCACAACTCTTAAGATGACTTTCAAATTCTTGGCTCAAATATTTGCCACCTCGATCGGATCAAAGTACCTTAATAGTTTTGCCAAGTTGATTTTGCACCTCATTTTGAAATATTCGAAATATCTCCAATGATTCACTTTTATGTTTCATTAGACAAACATATCCAAATCTACT
This sequence comes from Adenophora triphylla var. japonica, assembly GCA_022495995.1. NCBI lineage: Eukaryota > Viridiplantae > Streptophyta > Magnoliopsida > Asterales > Campanulaceae > Adenophora > Adenophora triphylla. The sequence continues at coordinate 147,894 of JAFEMH010002072.1, read as the reverse complement.
ATAATCATCAATGAATGTTATGAAGTACTGAAATCCTCCCCTAGCATTGCTACTCATAGGTCCACACACATTGGTATGTATGAGGCCTAATAAGTCGCCCGCCCTTTCACCAGTTTTGGTAAATGGGTCCTTGGTCATCTTGTCAAGTAAACAAGATTCGCATGTCTCATACGATTCATAATCATGTGAGTCTAAAAATCCATCTTTGTGGAGTTTAGAAATGCGTTTCTCATTTATATGACAAAGACGACAATGCCATAAGTAAGTGTGGTTTACATTATTGGGTTTAGATTTCTTGTTAATGTTATAGACATCATCATCACGATTTTCAACATCAAGGATATAAAGTCCATTGAATGAAATAGCAGTACAATAATGCATATCACTCTTGTAAATGAAAAACTTCTTATCACATATAAGAAAATTAAAACCTTCATTATCCAAACATGAAATCGAAATAATATTCCTACTTAAAGCTGGAACGTAATAACAATTGTTCAAAACAAGTATTAATCCACTAGGTAAAGTAACTTCATAAGTTCCTTCGGCTAATGCAGCAACTCTTGCTCCATTCCCCACAAGTAGGTCCACTTCACCATCTTTAAGCATCCTTCTATTCTTTAGACCCTGCACATTTAGACAAATGTGAGATCCACATCCGGTATCCAATACCCAAGAACTAGAAGTAGATAGGAATATATCTATAACAAAGATATCTGAAGTCGAAGCAACACCTTTGCTCTTCTTCAGTGCTTCCTTGTATTTTAAGCAGTTTCTCCTCCAATGTCCAATCTCATTGCAATGGAAGCAGACTGCGTCCTCTTGGGACTTGGGCTTAGCCTCTTTGGGTTTGGCACCCTCTTTGGGTTTGACAACATTTGCCTTAGGATTAGAAACTTTTGCCTTTACCTTACCCTTGAAACCCTTCCCCTTGTTAACCATCAACACTTGATCGATTTTCTTCTTGACAATATTGGTTTCCGCAATGTTCAACATTTGAACTAACTTGGAAAGGTTATTATTCATGCCCCCATGTTATAGTTCATTATGAAATTACTAAAACCTTCGGGCAATGAATTCAATATCATGTTAGTAGCCAACTCTTGGCTAATCGGAAAATCGAGACTCTCAAGATGTTCGATGTGGCCCTTCATCTTTAGAGCATGGGGACCAACAACTTGTCCTTCACTCATATTGCATGAGGTTAGGGGACCTTAACTGTGTTATACCTTTCTTGCCTTGCTTGAACTTGGAACATTTTCATCTGTTGATTGTTTAGATCAACTGTCCCCAAGTGCTCAAAATCCTTCTGAAGGCTCTTGCACATGGCGGAGAGCATGAGGCAACCAACATCAGTAGCATAACGCTTATGCTTCATATATTGATCCTTCACTGCCCTAGTAGCATTGGAAGCAGGTTCATGTGGAATAGGTTCCTCGAGAACGTACAATTTCTCCTCTTGCCTGAGAACAATTCTCACGCTACAGATCCAATCCATATAGTTTGTACCATTCTCTTCTAACTTTTCCTTCTCAAGAACAGATCGCAGTGAAAGATGATTATTGTTTGATTCCATTTATTCTACAAAAAGATATATATAAAATATGAACACATATAAGCAAACATATTATATGAGAAGTTAATGCATTTACATGAAAATAAATGCTCCCACTAAATTATACACCTTACAATACAAATAAGCATAATATACATTTAATGGGCTAAGATCCAACTTTAATTTAATTTCAAGTTTGCTATGGCAAACCGCTCAAAACTAAATTAATTAGGTAGAAACATCAATCATATCACATATATGACTCTTAGATCTTTTATAAGATTTATTCAAGACATCATATGTCTAGGCATATTTTAATCTCATCTTATGCCTTGGGTCCAAAACCATTTTGATAACCCAATTAAGTTCATTTACTTTAAACGTATAGGAACCACCATTTCCTCATCTTGTTCATAAACGAATAGAATCAAAGTACCTTGCTATGGCAAGCCCACCCGAAACTATCCAAATGGTCTCAAGTGTTTTAATCATGAATTGGCATAAAGAATTTAAAAGTTAAATGAAGGTTCTTTAAAGTAGATTATAAGCACATCAGCAAAGATAGTCATAATCGCGCACCAGGTAAGTTCCCAGGAAGATAGGTGAGCCACAAGGACTACTTAAGTACCAAATCTCTCCTTCGACAGAACTCTCCTAGACATGCATAATCAGAAATCAGCTCTGATTTGCAACATAATCAATACTTTGTATAAACAGTCAGTTTCCTTTTAAATTTTGCGTAAAATGATTTGTTTCTCATAAACAATCAAAAAACCAAAATTTCAATGTTTCAATTTAAACATTCAGGAAATTACAATATGATGTTTCAACTAAACATCTAACCAAGTTCTTAACACATAAGAACACATAATTCATGCATCACAACAATTAATAAAATCATATTTTAATTAACTAAGCATGCATAAACAATGAATTAATCTAGCATAGCCCTATAAACTTAATTTCCTGAAATTTATAGCATCCAGATTAAGACATAAACATATCAGATTGCAAACATATTCACAGATTAGCATGATTATGTAACAAACTGATTCTGCTCAGATTGGGCAAGTTTTGTCGCGTGACAGAGGCAAGCTTTGTCGCGTGACACAAGCATGTTCTGTCGCGTGACACAGGCATCCTTTGTCACGTGACACAGGCAGCATATGTCGCGTGACACCTTGATACCTGATTTTCAGATTTCAATCAATTCTTAATCACAGAGAAATTAAATCATATAAACAACTTTTAACAGATTTAATTCGAAGTGAATAGAACATGATTTAGGCATATTGTTTCAAAAATAATCAAAATATCGTATGCAAAACATGCAAAAACCATATAAACAATTTATATCAATTTTTCTTAGCATGTTTATTCAAACTTAATCATACGAACGGGGCTCTGATACCACTGTTGGGTTTTACGGGTCCATACGCAGCGGAATTAAGCATCTAATAACATAAAACCAAAAGAGCCTAGGATCCGTTCTATACAATTAACTTGAATTCTATGAGATAGAAATAACCAACCTTGAATGCTTTCCGTTCTTGAGCTATCGAACAATGTTTTGATGTGATATTGAATCACAAACTTCAAACTCTAGGCCTTGATCGTCGTACGAGCGAAGACCCTCTTATGGTATCCACACCTTTGAATGAACCAAGAACGATTTCTTGATGATTGCTAGATCATAAACCTTGAAGAATATTGAGAATTTTGTTGTGATTTTCTTTTCAGAAATTCGGCTAGGCTTTAGGGTTTCACAGACCTTATATTTATACTACAATAGTATTGGTATATGTTTCCTAATCAAATTAGGAAACTGTCTGTCAAAACCGCCTTAGGCTTATGATGTCGCACGACCACACGAAGCCCATGGCCAAGTTGTGTCGCGCGATGACATATGCCACATCAGGAATCTCAAGCATTCTTCCTCTAGTTTAATCAATTCATTCTAGTTGTGTGTGACCCAATAGGATTATATTATGTTGGCAATGAGCTCGATCACCCTCATAAAACATAAGCGGACTCTAGCAAGCCATTATGTCTACCCAAATAATATAACGTAAGAGTTCACGTTTCCAATGGTACACTTCCATTTCTCCCTTTGTCTCACGATGTTATATTGAACACAAGTCATGGTCCACGTCAACTTGTACTTGTTCAATGCTTTCTCGATCTTGAGTATAATGATAATTCCAATCACATTGGGGTATGGCCATACACTTTCATCATTATCACTTATCGAGGGGCCCAAGCAAAACATCTCTCTTTCGAGGGACAATTCCATCTTGACTTATCATCCTTCCCATCATGAATCTGATCATGCCAAAGATAGCCTTTATAAATATCGTGTTAAGATATCGTTTGACTAAAATCAAACATGACTTTCATCATATGTAAGGTCATGATAATCTCAGGTCTAGGGACTAAATGAAGTGACCATATGAGATTTAATTATGACATTTGACCATGACATAAATTTCATACGGGTCAAGTCCAGTCACTTGTTCTCTAACAAGTACCCATAAATTTAATGTGCATCTCTATGCATATAATCATCATATGATTATCCATTAACATTTATACTAATTATTCACTTAATAATTAGGGACGGAGATTATTATAGATTAATATGCAAAACATATAATAATAAAATAATAAACTTTTTCATATAATAAATAATGTCAACACATAAGTCTATCATCTATAGGCCTAGGGAATAACACTAACAATTGTTTCACCTGCAAGCCTAGAAAGAATGTTAACTCCCCAATCATGTTCATTTCAAATGTTGATGTCATAGCCTCTACAAAATCTTTTAAACACGTTTGAGAAGTAGACCATAGACTATGTCATCAACATAGATTTGAACAATGACTGTTTCTTTGTCATGCCTTAGAATAAATAAGGTCCTATCTGCTTCACCTCTTGTAAAATCATATTCAAGTAAAAAAGAGGTTAAGCGACCATACCATACACGTGGAGCTTGTTTCAAGCCATATAAGGCTTTATCAAGTCTATATACATGGTTTGGTAGATGAGGATCCTCAAATCCTTTTGGTTGTTCAACATAAATTTCTTCTTTTAAATAACCATTTAAAAAGGCAGCTTTAACATCCATTTGAAACAAGGTAATTTTTAGATAACAAGCTATTGCCAAGAGGAGTCTTATGAATTCTATTCTAGCAACAGGAGCAAAGGTCTCATCAAAGTCAACACCTTCAATTTGGGTGTAACCTTGAGCTACGAGACGAGCTTTGTTCCTAATTATATTTTCTTGCTCGTCAGATTTATTTTTTGAAAATCCATTTTGTACCAATTATATTAGTATTAATGGGACGTGGTACTAAACACCAAATTTCATTACGAGCAAATTGTTCAAGTTCCTCTTGCATGGCATGTATTCAAAAATTATCTTTTAAAGCTTTAGAAATATTTTTGGGTTCTAAAGAGGAAACAAAACAGGAATATTTTACCTTATGGTATGTGGTGGACATGCACACATACCTCACCATTTCACGATTACTAAAGAGCTTATTATTCCTTGTTCTTACCCCTTCACATGCTTCTCCAATAATCTGAGAAGAAGGATGATCTCTTCTGATCCTAGCTGGTGGATCCCTTCTTAAATCTTCATGCACATGAGTATCATCATCAGACTGTTCATCCTTTTCAGTTGCTGGACTGGACTTAGGTGATACCGAAGATGCTACCCCTTCAGTGGCAACACTCTGGTCAGCACTTGGGGTATCACTTGCTTGATTTTGATCCTCCAGTTCTTCCAGCAACATCAATGGCGATTCCTGCACTCCATCACATGTAACACTTGCTAAGTCATCAAAAACAACGTTAACTGATTCCTGAATGGTTTTTAACCTAAGGTTATAAACCCTATATGCTCGACTATCCTGAGCATACCCAAGAAATATAGCCTTATCACTTTTAGAGTCAAATTTATCTAAGTAATTTCGATCATTTAGAACAAAACATACACACCCAAATGTATGAAAATAATGCACTTTTGGTATCCTACCATTCAAAATTTCATAAGGTGTCATTCTAGTACCGGGTCTTAGAAAAACTCTATTGGCCGTGTGACAAGCCGTGTTTAAGGCCTCAGCCCAAAATATTTTTGAAATTCTTTTTGAAAACAACATCACACGAGCCATTTCAAGTAAGGTCCTATTTTTCCTTTCAGCCACCCCATTTTGTTGAGGTATTTTAGGAGCAGAAAACTCATGTTTAATTCCTTTTAATTCACAAAAAGTAAAAAACAATGAATTATCAAACTCCGTTCCATGATCAGACCTTATTCGCATGATAAGAGTACAAAACATGTTTTTGATTTTAGCATGTAAGATCTTAAACTTTTCAAAAGTTTCTGATTTTTCTTTCAAAAAATATACCCAAGTAAATCTAGAAAAATCATCAACTATGACAAAAGTATATCTCTTACCTCCTAAACTGTCTACCTCAACTGGACCCATTAAATTCATATGCATCAATTGGAAACAGTGAGTTGTCCCAGAATACTCCTCATTGTGTTGGGTAGCACTATGGGCAGCACGTGTCTGTTTACCTTTGAGACAATCTTCACATATGATTTTCGTACTTATGTCCAGACTAGGTATACCACTTATAGCTTCAGCCTTAATGAGTTTCACAATGTTTCAAAAATGGACATGACCCAACTTTTGATGCCACAAGGTAGCATCATCAACTCTCACAGAATGACACACTTGTTTATCCTCAACAAGATAACAGTTATTACTTGACCTAGTACCAGTCATAACACAGTTATTGGTACAATAAAAAACTTCACAAGTGTTTTTATTGAATTTTACTTCAAGATTGTCATCACAAAGTTGGCTAATACTGATTAAATTAGTTACAAGTCCATCAACATGCAAAACATTTTTCAAAGCAGGAAATCCAAGTATATTTAAAATGCATTTTCCTACTATATTACTCTTGCCACCACCACCATATGTTACACTACCACCTTGAATAGGTTCATATTCTTTTAAAAACATTTTTGTTCCTGTCATGTGACGTGAACAACCACTATCAAAATACCATGAACCTTCAACATTGGTTTTTAAGGCAGTGTACACAACATCACATATCAGGTTAGACTTAGGTTTCCACACTTTCCTACTTTGATTCTTTCTCTTCTGACTGGCAGTGATATCTGACGTGCTAGGCAATACCTCAGGTATCACAGAGGAACTGGACTGTTTCTTTAAAAGAATTTTACAATCATTTTTCAAATGTCCAGTAGAGTAACAGTAGTTACATATTTTCACTTTGTCAGAAGACTTATCAGAAGATATTAGTTCGACATTGTCTCTTTCTTTAACAAAAACTAACTTATCTTCCTTATTAGCCAAAGTAGATGTAATAGCATTTAAGGACTCTTGAAAACCCATACCTGCCTTGAGTGGTTTGCTCAACCCAAGAATTTTATCCAGTTTGGAAGAACTCGTGTTGAGTTTCTTAAATGTGGCATCGGCTAGAGTAAGCTTGGCCTTGACTTTGTCCAGCTCCACGTCCTTCTTTGTAAGTTGGACTTCCAATCTAGTCAAGCCATCAGTTAGATCTTGAACCTCTTTGGACAGAGAAACCACCTTCTTGTTCTCTTTCTTCCATTCATCAATCAATTCTTTGTAAAGGTTCTTAAGACTGCAAATGAGTTCATCCTTGTTGAACTCCTTACTTTGTTCACCCTCTTGTGAACTACCTGCATCCATGTTAACAGAACCCACCAAAGAAACATCATTAATTAAATTGAAATCTGTATACCTGTTGGATGATATCTCAGGTGCTATCCTCTCTTGGATATCACGTGAAGTATCTAAGACAAAGTCCGAGTCACAATTTGTGATCACCATTGTTGTTTGATCTGAATCTTCAGATTGATTGATCTCCTCATCTTCATTATCACTGAGGAATACCCATAGGTTCTTTCCCATCTTCCTTAGAGTGTTGGCACACTCATTTGAGTAATGATCCCATCCAGAGCATGCATGACATTGGATTGATTCAAGATATTTCAGATCAGATCTAGATTGATCTGATGATGCTCTCCTTATGGGACCACCTTTCTGAGTAGATGGAAATGTCCTCTTTGGCATTGAATTGTACACCTGGTTTGTTGCTCTTTAGCCTTCACCTGCACATTTTCTTTGTTAAATTTTCGTAACATAGAGTTATATTTCCTAGCAAGCAAGGCAACACTGGCATCTTCACCTAATTCCTCAAAAATTTCGTCATCCTCATCAGTTGATACACTAGAGGATTGAACTTTTAAAGCAACACTCTTGCCTTTAGAAGCTTCACTTTGCTCGGCAAGGTTTGACTCAAAATTTTTTAAAATGCTCATTAAGGAATTTATGTCCATAGTAGAAAGATTGTGAGCCTCTTCTATAGATGAAACCTTCATATTAAAATGCTTAGGGAGAGTTCTAATAGCCTTTGAAACCAATTGTATGTTTGTAAAAGGTTCACCTAAAAGTTGACACTCATTAGCAATGTCAAACAATTTTTCAAAATAAGAGGAAATGGTATCATTTTCACCCATTCTCAATCTTTCAAATTTGCCAGTAAGACCTCTAAGTTTGTTTTCACGCACACTAGAATCACCTGCACAAAACCTTTGTAAAATATCCCAAGCTTCTTTAGCTGTGGAACTATTTTGAATAAGTTTAAAAATGTGCATGTCAACCCACTCAAAAATAGCATTAAGAGCTTTCTCATTATAGTTAGCTAGGGTGATCTCTTCATTAGTCCACTCGGTGTCAGGTTTAACCTGGATATCACCATCCTCATCAGGAGGTAAAAGTGGAAGAGAGTACTCATTAACTATAGATCACCACGCTTGAAGATCAATTGATTTGATATGCGAGCGAAGACGGATCTTCCAATATGCATAATTCGAACCATCTAAAACAGGAAGACATTTTTGGTTTGGATTTGCAGGATCATAAGCCATGACACCTAGACCAAGCACTTAGTATCGTCAAGTGACCTGCTCTGATACCAATTGAAATTGTCACGTCCAGAATCACAAGTGATATCCAAGGTGATAATTGCACCAACGATAGCACTTGGGATAGCACACACACACTTCAAAAATAAAACAATTTTGTAAAAGAGATTGCAGCGGAATAATAACACCAAAATTGTTTTTCTCAAGTTATATAAATAATATAACTTGAGAGTGCCTCTTAGGCAAGAGTTTATAATCACTTTATAAAATAATTACAAAAGCCGAAATGTTCCCTATGGCTATAACACTATGAGCTCTATGGAACAAGAGATAAAGAACGGAATCCTATCCTAGCCTTCACACAACTTGATACCAAAGTAATCAAGTGCGAAATTACAAGGGAGGAAGGATTAAAAGAACCAAACAAAGAACTCTATCTCTAATGCTTCGAAGGTGTGTATGAAATGGCGTGTATTGGCTTGTCTTCAAATGAAACCTTCCAAGCATATTTATAGTCTTCAATTTACTTGAAGGCTACTCAATAAACAGCCTTGGGGCTGTCTTGCACGTTGAGGGAGAGTAGGGAGAGTGGTTGAGATTGTTCCTCACTTCTAGCTCCCACTTCCTCAATTGTAGCAACCGTGTTGTTTAATCCTCAATTCCATGCTTCAACACCTTGTACTCCCAAGCTTTATCAGTCTTGTACCCTTTATTAAATCAGTAACAACTCCTTGACCAAGTCTCCACACGTTGTAATTGTTGTTGCCAAAGTAACGAATTTATGCATAAAATGTTATTTATGCATAAACTTCTTTTCTTCCAAATTCCCCATGTGTCTAGCTCTTTCTTTGATCATATTGTAACCTGAAATATGGACATAAACCATAGACTATACATATTATATTAGCACATTAGTCCATTAAATAATAAAAGAGAAATGTTCAACTATGTAAATTCCAGCACAGGAAATCATCTGCGATATCATCTGGGAAATCATCTTCGATATCACCTGCAGTTTACACTAACATGTTGTGTTACAAATAAAGACCCATGATCTCCCTCAGAGCCATATTTATCTCTATCTATGTAAGCACACAGCCACCCTTAGAACCCCTAGACATAGTTTAGATTATCCATGGAATGCCCATAAGGGCACCCCAAATACCTACCAATGCCTTTGACTCTTTATGAATCTCACAGATTCTCTCTAACTAATTTTTCTAACACACAATATTCAAGGTCATCACTTATATTTATATGAACAACAAATCTAAACCCTAAAGGATTTCTATTCTTTCTCCAAGAAGTAATAGCTTCCAATCTAAGAAAGGAATTATGTTGCCAAAAGGAAACCATATCAATTTAGGATACTACCAAATTTGCTCTTATTTTCCTTCTTCCGCGAAACTCAAATCCTTTAATGCTTTGGTTTGTATCCAATCCCAACAGTCTCCCACCTGGAGACAAACTACAAGTGACTTCCACCATCAAACTCCCACCCGAGAATGACTTCCACATATTGTCACCACTCCATTTGACTTTTGCCAAAAGTCAAACCATTAGGCTCCTACAAAGCCCACACAAACGAGTTGAAGCGAAACGTAAGTCTTCAATATAACTAACAGAATCTTTTGCTCCGAGTCTTCACTTACAAAGTGATCCTTGTTAGTCAAATATATTTATAGATTAGGACTTGCTTAATCCCAATCATTAAATCATTAGTAAGGACCCCTAATTTTAACTAGACTACTTAGAATTTTCTATATACCATTAGGATCCCATTAGTGCTAGTGCTAGTGCTAGTGCATGTGTTTTTGTACATGTATTTTCTCAATGATAATTGAAGACTTAAAGACCTTGAGTTTTTTTTCCATGAATATGTTGGTTAACTTGTCTATCAAGACAAAGACCTCAACCGGTTTACTGCCATAATCGGTCATGAGCCCAGCTGTTCAAACCCTTCAATAAGTGGTTTAGTCACTTAACCGGTTATGCTCCTCAGTTACTACATGTAGTAGTCGGTCAAGCTTCCCCAAAAATCTTCCATCAATTGACCTATCATTAATTGCTATCTGCTACTTACACTACCAGAAAAACATGTTTTAGCGGCGAAAATTTTCGTCGCTAAAGTCAAAATTCCGTCGCTAAAGTTCATCACCGACGGAAAAATTCCGTCGGTGGTCCGCCGCTATCATCCCGCCGCAGTGGTCCGACGGACCAAATTCCGTCGGTATACTTTTGATTTTACCGACGGAATTAATATTCCGTCGGTGATCTTTTGATATTAGCGACGGAAATTTCCGTCGCTGAATTAATTTAATTTAATTAATTTTTTATTTCAGTGACGAAAATTTCCACCGCTGAAATAAAAATTAAATTAAAATAAATTAACTCAGCGATGAAAATTTCCGCCGCTGAAATAATTTAATTTAATTATATTATTATTTCAGCGACGGAATATTCCGCCGCTGAAAAAAAGTTAAATTAAAATAAATTAAAACAGCGGCGGAAATTTCCGTCGCTGAGTTAATTTATTTTAATTTAATTTTTATTTCAGCGGCGGAAATTTCAGTCACTGATTAAATTTATTTTAATTTTAGATTTAATTTATTTTAATTAAATTTTTATTTTACTGGCGGAATATTCCGTCACTAATAATTTAATAAATAAAAAAAAACAAAAATGTCAAAATTAATTTTTTTTTCAATATTGAATAATCATTTTCATTATTATTATTTTTTATTAACCCCTTTTTCATCCCCTTTTTCATCTCCGTCTTCATCCCAAAACAACAATTCAGTCCTCCTTCCTTGTTATTTCCAATCTTGGCCACCAGTCCCACCTTTCGTTTCTGCATCAGGGACGCTAGAGTAGGAGTGAATAAATGTATAACTATAAAAATTATCCCCACAAAAATCCCCCCTTTGCCTTAAGCTGCGTTAAACAAAACTTCCACATCCCTATTCTACCCTTTACTTAACATCAAATTTATAAATCCTACCCTTCTTAGTAACATGAAGACTCCCCCATGGAAACCCAAACAAATGAAAGTATATAGAAGAAAAGTCAAAATAAGGACGGACTACCCTATATTTATTTTTTATTTTTTTAAAATTTTTTTATTGACTAGAAAATAATATTTTAGCCTTTTTTAATTAGTGATTTTTTTTTAGAAAAATTTATATAAAAAAAAGATAGAAAAAAACTAAACAAATGAAAGTATATAGAAGAAAAGTCAAAAGAGGGATGGACTACCCTATATTTATTATTTTTTTAAATTTTTTTTTATTGACTAGAAAATAATATTTTAGACTTTGTTAATTAGTGGTTTTTTTAGAAAAATTTATATAAAAAAAGATAGAAAAAAAACTAAACAAATAAAAGTATATAGAAGAAAAATCAAAAGAGGGACGGACTACCCTATATTTATTTTTTATTTTTTTTTAAGAATTTTTATTGACTAGAAAATAATATTTTAGCATTTGTTAATTAGTGATTTTTTTAAAAAAGGTTATAAAAAAAAAGATAGAAAAAAACTAAACAAATGAAAGTGTATAGAAGAAAAGTCAAAATAAGGACGGACTACCCTATATTTATTTTTTATTATTTTTGAAATTTTTTATTTACTAGAAAATAATATTTTAGCTTTTATTAATTAGTAATTTTTTTTAGAAAAATTTACATAAAAAAAGATAGAAAAAAAACTAAACAAATGAAAGTATATAGAAGAAAAGTTAAAAGAGGGACGGACTACCCTATATTAATTTTTAATTTTTTAATTTTTTTATTGACTATAAAATAATATTTTAGCCTTTGTTAATTAGTGATTTTTTTATAAAAAGATATATAAAAAAATATATAAAAAAACTAAACAAATAAAAGTATATAGAAGAAAAGTCAAAAGAGGGACGGACTACTCTATATTTATTTTTTATTTTTTTTAAATTTTTTATTGACTAGAAAATAATATTTTAGTCTTTTTTAATTAGTGATTTTTTTAAAAAAAAGTTATATAAAAAAGATAGAAAAAAATTAAACAAATAAAAGTATATAGAAAAAAAGTCAAAAGAGGGACGTACTACCCTATATTTATTTTTTATTCTTTTAAAAAAATTTTATTGACTAGAAAATAATATTTTAGCCTTTTTTAATTAGTGGTTTTTTTTATAAAAATTTATATAAAAAAAGATAGAAAAAACTAAACAAATGAAAGTACATAGAAGAAAAGTCAAAAGAGGGAAGGACTACCCTATATTTATTTTTTAAATTTTTTATTGAATAGAAAATAATATTTTAGCCTTCGTTAATTAGTTGTTTTTTTTAGAAAAAGTTATATAAAAAAAGATAGAAAAAAACTAAATAAATAAAAGTATATAGAAGAAAAGATTATATTAAAAAAAATATATAATCACCGACGGAATTAATCTATTGATAAAAATTAAAAAAATTATATTATCACCAACGGAATTATTCCGTCGCTGAAAAATTAAAAAAAAATTATATTATCACCGACGAAATTATTACGTCGCTGATAAATTAAAAAAATTAAAAAAATTAAAAAATAAATAATTTATCAGCGACGAAATAATTCTGCCGCTGATAAATTAATTTTTTTTTGAAACAATTATATTATCACCGACGGAATTATTCCGTCGCTGATAAATTAAAAAAAATTAAAAAAATAAATAAATTATTCGCCGAAATTATTCCGCCGTTGATAAATTATTTATTTAAAAAAAATTATATTATCACTGATGGAATTTTTCCGCTGCTGATAATTTTAAAAAAAAATTAAAAAAATTATATTATCACCAACGGAAATATTCCTCCGCTGATAAATTAAAAAAAATTAAAAAAATATTAAATTAACACCGACGAAATAATTCCGCCGCTGATAAAAAATATAGCGACGGAAAATTCCGTCGGTAGAGTCAAGAAAAGTCAAATACATTTTAGGGGCGGAATTGAAACGAATATTCGTCGAATATTCATTTTTAGCGACGGAATTTAATTCTGTCGGTAAAATCGACGCCTAAATTATTCCGTCGCTAAAGCATAATTTCTGTCGCTATACAGCGACGGAATGATTCCGTCGCTGGTCATTTCGTCGGTAAAGACTCAGTTTCTGGTAGTATTAGCTAAAGTTGTTAGAACAGTTGCTATAAATACCATGCTGTCGCCTTGTCAGTAACCAATTCAAAGAATGTTTAAGTTACCAGCACTAAAAAAAACTTCTTTACCAAGTGGAAAATTCAAATATGGTTGTACTTCAAATCTCAAGAATTTAATTCAAAAGATATTCTCATTTAATGCTTGTCAGACCAAGTCATCCCTTCAACCCCTTCAAACACAACAGGTCCATTTGAAGACATTATAAATACCTTAATTAGAGCATTGAAATGGGTTGGTGCATTGAAGACTTTGAGAGTGAAATTGTCAAGAAATATAATTGCTCAAGCATTGAAGTTCAAGGCAATCAATTCTTATATTCACTACATCATTTATTAGGAAAAACACTGTGCACACTCAATCAACTCCTATAAGTGTTCCCCAATAATACTATGTCTGAAACACATTGATTGATCACACTAAACATCCAAGAGAAATTAGTTCAACTTGTAAACATATACTCCCTCCGTCCCGCTTATTACTTCACCATTTTGGCTCCGACGCGCAAATTAAGGTGGAAAAAATGTTGTGAGTGTAATTTGAAAATAGGAGAGAGAATGAGTGGAGGGAATAGTAAATTATAATGGTGTTGTGAGTATTAAAATAATGTAGGAGAGAGAATGAGTGGAGGGAATAGTAAAGATTCCTTTGCCAAAAAAGGAAAGGTGAAGCTTTCAATGGGACACCCAAAATGGCAAAAAGTGAAGTTATCAGCGGGACGGAGGGAGTATACCTTTTTGTAAAAAATATCAGTAATAAAAAAGTCTAAAATATTATTTCCTAGTCAATATAATATTAACAAAAAATAAATGAAGGGTAGTCCGTCCCTCTTTTCTTTTATATACTTTCATTTTTTTTTGTTTTTTTTAATCTTTTTTTATATATCTTTTGTAAAAAATATCAGTAATTAAAAAAAAAGTCTAAAATATTATTTTCTAGTCAATAAAAAATTAATAAAAAAATAAATAAATGGTAGTCCGTCCCTCTTTTATTTTAAATAGCCCAAGTCCCTTTGGACCTTCCCTCAAAAAGGCTATTATTAGTTTTAAATAGCCTAAGTCCTCTCCAGTAAGCAACTCGATCATGCTCTTGGTGAGGTTAAAAGTTCTTATAAAGTTCTATTTTTAGCTGTAAACTAATTGATATTTCCTGAGCACTTTTATAGGCATGCGCATGTCTTCTTTATGAGCAATTAAAACTTCCATTTCATTAGCTCAATTTATACTCTCTGGTGGAGTAGAATGTAAATTGACTTTGTTAACTATGCAGTTATTACAGATAAATTCTGTAATTGGTGTTACATCTTGAAGATATTATTTGGGATGAATTTGATCAGACCGCTGACCACATAGTGCTTCACCGTAGTAACGGGTATGCAAGTGAACATTCACTTCAGTGTGACAGCTGTAAGAAACCTAGACGTGAAGTAACAAGTGTTTCCAGTATTTCTGCTAATAGTGTTGTCCGGGAAAAAGAAAGAGGCCCCACCACTTGTAATAAGAAAAGAAATATGCTTGGAAAGGATCCTTGGTCTGGCACACCCGATGCTGTTTTTTCTGCTTTACGTGATGGCGACAGCATGAAAGAAATGAACAGCTTGGCATCTGATGATACTATAACGTCAAGTGGTTGCTTCAAAAAGGGCAATGTTGCATCCATCAACAACAAGTTTTCTGCTAATGAGCCTGTCCTCAATGACAGTTGTGAGGACCCCGACCCGGAACCTAAACGTGTCCCGAGCTGGAGCGTCCTCAAACTAACCCAAATTTCCTAAACTTTTAAAAACTTTGATTTAACTTTCAAACGCTACACCATTTACATACCCATTTCAAAAATAACTCTACTCCTTTCTACACTGGGGGAAGAGTTGACCAACTCCGAAAGTAATAAATGATTTACAAAAAGATGTTGAATATAAAATAAGATTAAAGTTTATAAATACAAACCCTTTAAAAGAATTATATCAATACACAATTTCTACGCCGACCTATACGTACCCCGACAAACCCAAAATACCACATCCAACTCCTTTCCGCCCTTACTTGGCCGGTCCACCTGTCTCGGGATCTAAAACAGTAAAGGGAGAGGGGTGAGAATAAATCTCAATGAGCTATTATGGATGCAGCAAGATGCCAAACAAGATGCAACACATAGCATGGCAACACTTAACACATTATGAAAGCGGTAAACACCTTACGTTACCTCATTTTACCTTTTCCCGTCTGAACAATAAGTCGTACAACGTGGGAGTAAAACTCCACTCTTTGGTGAATTGCCTCCAGCACATTCACCTCTTATAGGACTCATACCCCAGACCATCCATATAAGAAAGGATACCTATATTAGAGTATCCAACAATAATATATTCCCCCCGGTACACCAATCGCAACAGGTCTGTAAAGCCTTTTGGGTCGATACAGTCGTTAGCACAGCCCCACTCTGTGGCCACAGAGGAGGGGAGGGTCACCGGTATGATGGACCTTCAATCACTTATAGAACAAATCAATAATTGATTGACTTCCATCATACCCACCCGAACGCATTCAAGCACATAATAGTTACTTGAATTATAATCCACAAAAAGGGATACTCATATAACAACATGGTAAAATATACTCATGATTCATCCATACTATAGTGCAACAGTTCATGTAATACACTATGCATAATACCATTAACGAATTTAAATTCAAGTAAGGTATCCATATAAACACATAATCCACACCGGGATAACAATACCAAATAATCCACAAATGGGATAAACAATATAGTCACATGGTAAAATATACTCATGTTCAACAAATATCATAGTGCAACAATTAATTAACACACCATGCACAATATAAACAATGTATATGAACTCAAGTAAGGCAAGGAAATACCATCGATCCATCCTACAAGGTCTTTATACAATAACACAAGGCCTCTATGAAGATCCAAGTTCAATTTACCAAGTTAGAATCATTTCTGCTAAGTTACCAAACTAGGTTAACTAGCGCTTTCCAAGCAACATTTAAAGTACTTTCCCAATTCCATTTTGATCACTTAGGATGTCAATGTGTAGCCAAAGTATTCTACTTTAATCTAGGTTAAAGAGATTCCATTTTGGTTCGAGTTTGATTAGGTTTGAACAACTCTAAACTTGATGTGAAAAACCAGGCCAGGGCACGACTCGTGCCCCAGGGCACGACTCGTGCCCATTGCACCTTCCTCTGAATCTGTCGTCCCCAACAAGGCACGACTTGCTTATAACCCTAGTCACGACTCGTCCCACACCTTAGGCACGACTCGTGCCACAGGGCACGACTCGTGACCTGAGCCCAGAATCAACATAGAAGCAGAAATCCTTCATCACTTATACCCATTTGTTCCCAACCAAGATTCCTTTATTTTGTGTATACCTAGAAAGCTTACTAACTTCATACTTCACATACTAAATCATTTTAGACCCAAATATGTTATAAATCTAAATCATTTATTACATGATTTCCAATAAACCAATCTTCCAACCAAGAGCCTTCTAATTTGTGAACCTAAGGGAAAATTCTAACTTTGTTACTTCCTTCTAACTCATTTAATCTCCAAAGTACCATGCCCTTAACCTAGATCATTACTACTTGGTTTTTCACCCCAATTACTACCAATTTTCAAGATTTCCATTTTAATCCAACTCAACTCATTTACTTCTACTCTTTAACACTTCCAAGAACAACACACTTTCTATAACACTAACATTTTCCTCAAATCCAAGAAGGCTTTCCCAAAGCATCAAATAGCCATTAGAACAACAATAACAACATTAAATATTCATGAACATTTAAAGAAAGAAAGGGTCATAATAACTCACTTTAATATAGGAGATGGATCATGGATTTCTTTAGCTTGATAGAGTCTCCTAGTTGTTCCAAGCTCAAATGTACTCTTAGATCTAAAAATGGTGGAGAATTGATCTTGGTAGTAGCCTTGGAAAGTGAAGCTTCAACCATGGCTTCCATGGATTGATTGAGAGAGAAGGTTGAGGAGGAGAAGGAGGAAGATGGAGTGTGGAAATGATAAAGGGAGAAGTATAAAAATGGTAAAGAGAGAGTATGGGGGAGGGGGGGCCGGTCCATGGAGTGATTTTGGGGGAAAAAAGTCAACAAAAGTATGGTCCCCCATACCATAATTTAAAATTGTCAATATTTTATTTCTTTTCCCCTACACAATTTAAAGCCTAACTACTTACATTTATTTATTGTCAATTGTTATACTTTCCCCATTGGCTTTATTTAATTTTCTCAATTATCTCATCCTAATATAAGTAATCTAAAATATAAAATGAACACACAATATTAACGATAATATTAAAAGCGCACAATATGATGTTAAATTAGTGCCTAGGGTTAGGGTCGTTACAACAGTTCTACCACTGTTAATAAAGGCTCCTATAATTATTCTCTAGGTCACATTTCCCAAGCAGATGATCTCAGTTTTTTTGACAATGACTGTGAGGGAAAGGAATCTAGTGATCTCTTATATTATAATTGACCTGACATAGGAAATTTTGAGGATGTTGACAGAATGTTCAAGTGATTGCTAACCCCAGTTCAGGAGAGTTTAATCATTTTTCTTTCCTTTATCTACTGTTAGTTTCATATTTACATATTCCTTTTTATTTGCAGAAGTTGTGATTCATCGTTTGGGCTAGGTGTAACTGGTAGTGAAGATGAATTGGGGTGGCTTTCATCAGCTGGTCCAATTGAAGATTCTGTAGAAACTTTGAAGTCATTTCACCCCTAGTGGGCTAGGTGTAACTGGTAGTGAAGATTCTGTAGAAATTTGGTTCGGTTCTGAACCGCGGTATGAACCGAACCACTTACACCCCTAGTGGGCATGTCTAAGTCCGTCCCTCTTTTCTTTATATACTTTCATTTGTTTAGTTTTTTTAATCTTTTTTTTATATACCTTTTTGTAAAAAATATCAGTAATAAAAAAAGTCTAAAATATTATTTTCTATAAATAAAAAATAAAATAAAAATAAAGGGTAGTCCGTCCCCTCTTTTATTTTATATACTTTCTTTTGTTTAGTTTTTTTTTATCTTTTTTTATATACCTTTTTGTAAAAAATATCAGTAGTAAAAAAATTCTAAAATATTATTTCCTATTCAATAAAATATTAATAAAAAATAAATAAAGCATAGTATGTCCCTCTTTTCTTTTATATATTTTCATTTTTTTAGTTTTTTTTTAATCTTTTTTATATACCTTTTTGTAAACAATATCAGTAATAAAAAAAGTCTAAAATATTATTTTCTAGTCAATAAAAAATTAATAAAAAATAAATAAATGGTTGTCCGTCCCTCTTTTATTTTATATACTTTCATTTGTTTAGTTTTTTTCTTTTTTATATACATTTTTGTAAAAAATATCAGTGATGAAAAAAATTCTAAAAATATTATTTTCTAGTCAATAAAAAATCAATAAAAAATAAAAAATAAATAAAGGGTAGTCCGTCCCTCTTTTCTTTTATATACTTTCATTTGCTTAGTTTTTTTTTTTTTAATCTTTTTTATATACCTTTTTGTGAAAAATATCAGTAATAAAAAAGTTTAAAATATTATTTCCTAGTCAACAAAAAATTAATAATACCTATTTGTAAAAAAAATGAGTAATAAAAAAAGTCTAAAATATTATTTCCTAGTCAATAAAAATTAATAAAAAATAAAAATAAATAAAAGGTAGGTCGTTCCTCTTTTATTTTATATACTTTCATTTGTTTAGCTTTTTTTTTTTTTATCTTTTTTTATATACCTTTTTGTAAAATATATCATAAATAAGGAAAAGTCTAAAATATTATTTTCTAGTCAATAAAAAATTAATAAAAATAAAAAATAAATAAAGGGTAATCCATCCCTCTTTTCTTTTATATACTTTCATTTGTTTAGTTTTTTTTATCCTTTTTATATACCTTTTTGTAAAAAATATAAGTAATAAAAAAAGTCTAAAATATAATTTCCCTGTGAATAAAAATTAATAGAAAATAAAAATAAATAAAGGATAGTTCGTCCCTCTTTTCTTTTATATGCTTTAAATTGTTTAGTTTTTTTCTATCTTTTTTTATATACCCATTTGTAAAAAAAAATCAGTAATAAAAAAAGTCAAAAATATTATTTCCTATTCAATAAAAAACAAAAATAAATAAAGGGTAGTCCGTCCCTCTTTTATTTTATATACTTTCATTTGTTTAGTTTTTTTTTATATCTTTTTTATATACCTTTTTGTAAAAAATATCAGTAATAAAAAAAGTCTAAATTATTATTTCCTAGTCAATAAAAAATTAATAATAAATAAAAACTAAATAAAGGGTAGTCCGTACCTCTTTTCTTTTATATATTTTCATTTGTTTAGTTTTTTTTTATTTTTATCTTTTTTATATTCCATCTGTAAAAAATATCAGTAATAAAAAAAGTCTAAAATATTATTTCCTAGTCAATAAAAAATTAATAATAAACAAAAATAAATAAAGGATAGTCTGTCCCTCTTTTTTTTATATATACTTTAAATTGTTTAGTTTTTTTCTATATTTTTTTATATACCTATTTGTAAAAATATCAGTAATGAAAAAAGTCTAAAATATTATTTTCTAATCAATAAAAAATTAATAAAAAATAAAAATAAATAAAGGATAGTCCGTCCCTCTTTTATTTTATATACTTTAATTTGTTTAGTTTTTCTTTTTATCTTTTTTTATATACATATTTGTAAAAAATATCAGTAATAAAAAAAGTCTAAAATATTATTTCCTAGTCAATAAAAATTTAAAAAATAAAATAAAAATAAAGGATAATCCGTCCCTCTTTTCTTTTATATACTTTCATTTGTTTAGTTTTTTTCTATCTTTTTTTATATATAAAATAACTAATTTTCTTATGCCTAAGTGATTTTATATTTTAAAAAATAGCTTCTAAATACTAAATTACTTTTTATTTTTTCCATATTTTTTTCTGATTTTTTCTGATTAAAAAAAAATAAAAATAGGAAAATCCGTTTGACTCGTGGATCTTCAGATCCGGGCCAAACGGGCCGGCTTGGACGGTCCAAAATGGGCAGGGCTGGGTTTAGGCCCGTTTCATCACACGGGCTGACGGACTTCAATCCGTCCCGCCCGCGGGTTGTTTCGTACAGACCGGGCCGGCTCGTTTGGCCATCACCAGCCTGGTACATATTTGTGGACCTCTTTGATGTATTTGGGCCTAATATTATTGTTATGGGCACATGAGATTACAACAAAACCAGCCCTGGTCCTCAAGGGAGTCCGGCGTGAGAGGTATAAAAGGCTCCGACACACCGAACAAATTCCCTAGGACAAGCATTTTATCGGGAAGTTGGTGGGCTCATCATGAATTAGGTCAGGGTAGCTGGTGTTCTTCAGAAGGGTGAGGGATTTACTGCGTTCCACGCACAAGGATATATAAAGACTAGGTTTTTGGGGAATTTGTGGTCTTCGAGCAGTACTTGTCCCTTACCAAGTGTAAAAGGAATAGATAACATGCAAGCAACATTCATTTGAAAAGTAATAAAAGAAGAAGAACACATAATTTGTTCATCCAGTTCACCATTTCAGACTACATCTGGGGGCACTACCAACCTATGATATTCACTAATATCACTAATATGTTGTGTTACAAATAAACACCCATGATCTCCCTCATAGTCATATTTATCTCTATCTATGTAAGCACACAGCCACCCTTAGAACCCCTAGACATAGTTTAGATTATCCATGGAATGCCCATAAGGGCACCCCAAATACCTACCAATGCCTTTGTCTCTTTGTGGATCTCACAGATTCTCTCTAACTAAATTTTCTAGCACACAATATTCAAGGTCATCACTTATATTTATATGAACAACAAATCTAAACCCTAAAGGATTTCTATTCTTTCTCCAAGAAGTAATAGCTTCCAATCTAAGAAAGGAATTATGTTGCCAAAAGGAAACCATATCAATTTAGGATACTACCAAATTTGCTCTTATTTTCCTTCTTCCGCGAAACTCAAATCCTTTAATGCTTTGGGTTGTATCCAATCCCAACAGTCTCCCACCTGGAGACAAACTACAAGTGACTTCCACCATCAAACTCCCACCCGAGAATGACTTCCACATATTGTCACCACTCCATTTGACTTTTGCCAAAAGTCAAACCATTAGGCTCCTACAAAGCCCACACAAACGAGTTGAAGCGAAACGTAAGTCTTCAATATAACTAACATAATCTTTTGCTCCGAGTCTTCACTTACAAAGTGATCCTTGTTAGTCAAATATATTTATAGATTACGAATTGCTTAATCCCAATCATTAAATCATTAGTAAGGACCCCAAATTTTAACTAGACTACTTAGAATTTTCTATATACCATTAGGATCCCATTAGTGCTAGTGCTAGTGCTAGTGCATGTGTTTTTGTACATGTATTTTCTCAATGATAATTGAAGACTTAAAGACCTTGAGTTTTTTTCCATGAATATGTTGGTTAACTTGTTTATCAAGACAAAGACCTCAACCGGTTTACTGCCATAACCGGTCATGAGCCCAGCTGTTCAAATCCTTCAATAAGTGGTTTAGTCTCTTAACCGGTTATGCTCCTCAGTTACTACATGTTGTAGTCGGTCAAGGTTCCCCAAAAGTCTTCCATCAATTGACCTATCATTAATTGCTATCAGCTACTTAGCTAAAGTTGGTAGAACAGTTGCTATAAATACCATGCTGCCGCCTTGTCAGTAACTAATTCAATGAATGTTCAAGTTACCAGTACTCAAAAAAACTTCTTTACCAAGTGGAAAATTCAAATATGATTGTAATTCAAATATGGTTGTACTTTAAATCTCATGAGTTTAATGCAAAAGATATTCTCATTTAATGCTTGTCAGACCAAGTCATTCCTTCAACCCCTTCAAACACAACAGGTCCATTTGAAGACATTATAAATACCTTAATTAGAGCATTGAAATGGGTTGGTGCATTGAAGACTTTGAGAGTGAAATTGTCAAGAACTATAATTGCTCAAGCATTGAAGTTCAAGGCAATCAGTTCTTATATTCACTACATCATTTATTAGGAAAAACAATGTGCACACTCAATCAACTCCTGTAAGTGTTCCCCAATATTACTATGTCTGAAACACATTGATTGATCACACTAAACACCCAAGAGAAATTAGTTCAACTTGTGAACATATATCTTGTAAACATTTGGTCAATCTTGTATCACGATCCATTAGTGATCACTTTCATTTAGACAGCTTTAAATTTTAAAGCTTGCAACTTGTAATAGACTAGTGACATTAATAGTGCACCTTTTCAAAAATCCAAGTTTTGACCAAACTTGGTAGAGGATGTAGCAGTTATTTAACACTGTGAATCTCTCCAAACAACTGTGTCCTGTTGTTTGTGTTCGGTCATTTTATCTTGTCCTGTAACCGGTTGATCTCTATCACCGGTTACAACCCTTTTAATCCTTAACTGCTTTGTTTGTCTTTCTTATTGGAATATAACTTGCATGGTACTTTAACTTACCTTCGAAACTCATTTTATTTAAATCGATTATTTGTGCGAGTAAACCAGTAATATTTAATCCGCTGCGTAACTGGTTAATATCTGTTTACCTTCAGATAAATTACTTGGCTATTTTGAAAGAGTTTTTCAAAGAAGTTAAATCATGTTATTCACCCCTCCTCTAGCCTTTTTTCCTACCAATTGGGCCTAACAATTGGTATCAGAGTTTACAATTTTTGAAAAATATTTTTCCAAGCTTCACAGCTTGAATTGCCGATTCCAATGTCGGGAAAACTCATGCAATCGTGGAACATGGCAACGATACCTATGCTAGACGAAAATGAATTTCCATTATGAAAAAACAGAATCATGCAGTACATGGATTCAATTGATGACAGATTAATGACTGTAGTAGAGATGGCCCTATCATTCCTATCAAAGTCAACACAATGCCAAGAGCCCCCAAAACTCCTCTCATGTATCATGCCAATAGATAATCGGAACAAGAGTTTGAAGTTTATGAAACTATTATTTCAAAGACTCGTGAAGAATGGACTGAAAAGGATAAGATATGTGTAGCCCTCGACAAAAAGGATATGTACATTCTGACCTCTCGTCTAGACGATAGACTATAAAAACAAGTACATAATTATGAGACCGCCCAGCAAGTTTAGCAAAGTATCCTAAGATACTTTGAATGAGATCAAGTGGCAAATGACAACCGGTTGTACAAAAGTGTAGTTGAGTTCGAATCATTCAAGAAGAACCCAAGTGATTCTCTCAGAGAAACGTACGATCGATTTTGTAAGGTAAGAAACTCTTGTGCATCTTAAGGTAGAATATACACAATGAAAGTTCTCAACATGCGTTTCTTTGATTCTCTTGGAGACATATGGCATGTTAAGGTAGCTATTCTAAAAGAATGCAGAGACTTGGATAAGACTCACATTCAGAATATTATTTCCACTTTATTTCTATATGAGGAAGACCTCAACAGGCTTGGTGGAGTTCAAAAACAGTTCAAAAATCTTTCTCTGCCAGCTCAAACTGAGATCTTCCCAGGCTCTTCCCTGTTCAATAATCTATCTGCCAACAACTCCTCTTCAACCTCTCAGTCTCAACCTACCCAAACCAATGTCAACTATAGCAAGCCTTCAGAGGAAGATGAATTTGCTGCCTTTGCCATAAATCACAGAAAGTTCAAAGACTTTAAGAATTACCAACAACATGGCAACAAACCCTTCTACTCCAAACCCTCATTCTATCAAAGATCTGGAAATTTCCAAAGATCTGGCCAATCCTCAACTGACGGCAAAAATGCCCAAGGTGAGTTTGTTTGCTACAACTGTAGGAAACCTGGCCATTTTGCTTCAAAATTCCCTCAACCTAAGTATGAATTTCTTAGAAAGAAACCCTTTAGGAAAAATACCAGATTTAAGAGCCTAGTAGCCGAGGAAGGAACAGAAAAGGCTATGCCTATTTGGTTTGAAACTGATTCAGAGGATGAGAATGTTGACTCAGATGAAGATGCTGATGTTAGTTTTGTGTCCCTTGATGGAACAGAAACTACAAAGGTAACATACTCTTGCTTTATTTCATCTATAGAACCTAAAAATGTGATTGAAGCTTTAAAAGATAATTTTTGAATTCAAGCTATGCAAGACAAACTTGATCAATTTTCTCGTAATAATGTTTGGTCTTTAGTACCCCGTCCCATAAATACTAATGTTATTGGGACCAAATGGATTTTTAAAAATAAGACCGATGAATTTGGTAACATTGTTAGGAACAAGGCTCGTCTTGTGGCTCAAGGCTATACACAAGTGGAATGTGTCGACTATGATGAACCCTTGCATCCGTGGCTAGAATTGAGTCAATAAGACTTTTATTGGCCATAGCTCATTTTCTTAAAATCATATTGTTTCAAATGGATGTCAAAGCAGCATTTTTAAATGGATACTTAGATGAGGAAGTTTTTGTTGAACAACCAAAAGGCTTTGAAGATCAATTTCAACCAAACCATATGTATAAAATTGATAAAGCTCTTTACGGGTTAAAACAAGCTCTACGTGCATGGTATGGTAAGTTGACTAGATTTTTACTAGAGTATGGTTTTACTAGAGGAGAAGCAGATAGGACTTTATTCATTCTTAACCATGGAAAAGAACTTGTCGTGGTTCAAATCTATGTTGATGACATAGTATATGGCTCTACATTACAAACTTGTTTAAAAGACTTTGTAGAGGCTATGAAATCAACATTTGAAATGAGCATGATAGGGGAACTTAACTTCTTTCTAGGCTTGCATGTTAAGCAATCAAGTGAATGGATTTTTATCTCTCAAAACAAGTACGCAAAGAACCTGGTGAAGAAGTTTGGGTCGGAAGGATCGAAGAGCTCGAAAATCCCTATGGGCACTTCTCTCAAAATTGGAAAGGATCAAGTGGGAGAAGATGTTGATCCAACCCTATATCGTTCCATGATTGGTAGTCTCCTTTACCTTACTTCTAGTCGTCCTGATTTTATGTTTAGTGTCTGTGTATGTGCTAGATACCAATCCAATCCTAAAGTGTCTCACCTAAACTCAGTTAAAAAGGTCATTAAATATGTATCTGGAACTATTGATTTAGGAATATGGTATAGTAAAGATACTAATACAAATTTAGTAGGGTTTAGTGACTCGGATTGGGCAGGGGATATGGATGATAGAAAAAGTACAAGTGGGGGTGTTTTTACTTGGGAAATAATTTAGTATCATGGTATAGTAGAAAACAAAATTGTGTTTCATTATCCACGGCTGAATCTGAATATGTAGCAGCCGGTAGTTGTTGTTCACAACTAATTTGGTTAAAACACATGCTTGATGATTATGGTCTTGATAGTAATATCTTGACCTTATACTGTGATAACTTAAGTGCTATTAATATTTCCAAAAATACCGTACAACACTCCCGTACCAAACATATTGACATCCGTCATCATTTTTTGAGAGATATGGTAGATAAAAAGATAATCAATATAGAGCATATTGATACAAAGTATCAACTTGCTGATATTTTTACCAAATCCTTATACCATGATAGATTTTCTAGTTTGAAAAGATCTCTTGGTCTTTGCATTCTCTAAAAAGTCCTCTGTTGTATGGTGTTATTAAGGGTGCTGATAACACCTGGGGTATACTAGTACATGTTTTTTGCTTTTTTTGGTTTTATTTTCTGAGCTGTGAGAGTTCCCATAGTTCTCTGAGCTATGAGAGTTCTAATGGCTGCACATGCTGACCTTTTTGTTATGGTAGGATAACACCCTGAATAACACATTTGCTAAAACTTCCTTTGTGCTTAAAAGTGACAAATTCAGTAATAATGTTATGTGATAAATTAAAAGGCAAAGAGGCAATTCTTATATCATACTATTCTCTCGAGCTCGATGCACGGCGTTCGTGGCGACGATGTGCTCTTGCCAATGGGGGAAGTGATTTGTGCTCAGTATTAGGGACATGAAGCTCGCTACTACAGTGTACCCTACTTGAAAGGCATAAATCAATAAAACTTTGCTCTTGAAATAAGACTCAGGGCACGGAGCTCGCTACTACGATGCTTCCTTGTTTAAAGAAGTGTAATGAAATTTTGTTTAACTAGCTATGCCTCAAAGTGTTTAAATGATTAGGCTTAATATGCCTCAAGTGCCTAAAAATGGCTAAGCTTGTTATGCCTCAAGTGCTTGAAAATGAATATATTTATCAAGGGGTTTTTATCATATATGTTATCCTAGGTGTTACCATCATTGCCATCAACACATTTGTATGTGCTATATTTATTTTTTATTCTTTATTTTCGGTTTTGTTGTTTAATTTTTTAAACTTTGAAAGTCTTTTTACTGATTAAGAGTTTACAAAGTTTGAAAAAGTCTTTAACAAATCCATTTTATCCATGGTAAACAAATCAAATAACTAGGTCCTAAAATCTAGGGATTTGTTTTTCAAAAACTGTATGGACTATGTATATTTGTTTTGTTTATTATTTTTTATTCATTATATATATATAAAAAAAAATTAAAAAAATAAAAAGATTGATTTTTTTTAAAAAAAAGGGATAATGGCCGAATTTGTTTTGATTGGTATGGGATAGTTTATTTTATTTTGTGTGCAAGTAAATAGGGGGAGTGTCAGTGTTTAATTTGAGTAAATATAGGAGTTAAGTAGAGTAAGTGGAATTAGTCTTGTCAAAATTAAATTTCCTTACCCATTCCATAAATCCCTCAACTTAATTCCCTATTTTCTCTCTTTCTCCCTCATCGTCCCATCCTTTATCTCTCTCTCTCTCTCTCTCTCTACACAATATTTATCTCCCTCCATCACCATCTCTCTCTCAACTTTTCCTAAATAAAAACCTTCCTAAACCCTCTTCCATAAAACCCTAACCATGGCTACTCCATCCAAAAACCAAATCGAACCATTAGAAGTTTCTCCGGGTGTTGGCTCGAATGCTGCCAGCCACATGGACACTTCGCATGTGCTCAATGTGTCTCCTGGTATGGCGATGCCTGTGGATGATCCTCCTATGGTTGCAACAATGGCACAACCCACTCCTATTATGGTTGTACCGCCATCCTTACCATCTGTTCCTCCAACCAAGAAGCCAAAAAGGAAAGCTATTTCCTCCTCCCAACCCACGGCTCAACTCACCAAAAAGAGAAGTTCAAGTAGGCTTATAGCAAAGAGGAACAAAGGCACCTCCAAAACGTCCTTCGAACCTGTAGAAGTGTCAGAAGAATCATCGCTTGGGCTCTCCGCTGCCCATGTTTCGGATGAAGACTTTAATGCCGATGCAGAGAAGACCCAAATAGCTGAAACTTTTAAAGATTGGGGGCTTGAGGAGGATGAACCTTTGTATGAAGTTGTGAAAAGGAACAAAAAGGGCAAAGGGAAAAATTTTGCTACCACAGGTGCTGCCAAGAAGACAGTAACATCCAAGGTAACACACTCTGGCTCTAAGGCTTCTAAAACTTCTGTAAGTGAATTTGTTTACTCTAATTTGTTTTCTCTGAATCTTCTGATTTCCTTGAAAGAGAATTTGATGATAATGATACTGCTTTTCCCAAACCCTCTTTCTCATTGGAGTTTTATAAAAAAGAAAATATGGAGTTTTGGTTAAAGCATAGTGATACAAAAATTCTCAAGGAAAAGTACATTGATGAGGTAGATCTTAAGAAGCATGGTGTGTATCAGTTCTTGGAAGATAGAATTTTTTTGAAAGCCAATTAGCATCCTTCTAAGTTTGTCGAGACTGTTGTCAAGAATATCTTTGCCAATCTTCATGCAAACCTAGACAATCAGAATTCTAGTCAATTTGGCAAGGTGTTTGTGAGAAATAGGATTTACTCAATTACCCCTGCGTTGATTAACAAGAATTTAGGGCTACCTAATTGTGATGATGATTGTCTTTTTGTGCATAAATATGAGATTGCTAGGTTTATTTCCAACTGTGTTGTGCATGAATGGCCCAAGAGCACCAAGATTAAGGTTCACTTCCTTGCTTCCCGCCTCACTTCACTCTTTGCCGTGTTGCACAAGTTGTGAATTTTTAATTGTGTCCCTACAACAAATGAATAATATGTGACTTTACAACAAGCCGAGATATTGTACAAGTTAGGGAAGAATAAAACGGTGAATATGGGTAGGGTAATTTTCAAGCATTTGGCTACGTGGGGTAAAAGAAAGGATATAACAATGTTTCCTTACCCTTCCTTGATTTTCCAAATTTTGAAATCTCAAAAAATGCCCATTGAGGAGTCGGATGTGTACACTCCCTATCTTGATCTCTATTTTTGCAATTGATACTCAGTTGACTAAGAAGAACACTAAGAGTGTGAGATACACGGGTGATCTTCCTTGGAAAAAGTCGAATGAAACTAGGTGAAGTGGTGTGTTACCAGGTCAAGATGTTACTCATAATGTTGCCCCTGATGTTACCCCGAGTTCTCCAGGTCTTTTTTCAGGTACAGATGTGTAAGTACCCCAATCCGGACCGCTCTCCATCCGAGCATACGGGAAACACCGAGGACTCACGCATTCGTGATCCCGAAGACCCGTAACATCCAAAAGGTCCAAAACCACCTTCCAAATCAAGGGAGGACCTTTTAGGGATAAAAGGGAACTCAAGGACTTTGCATGAATAACAAAAAATGGCCAGTTGACATAGTAGTTCGTACGAACCACTTTGCGAAGTAAGAATGGTCTGTACAGACACTTACTTTAAAACGCCAAAATGATGGCAAAATCTTCACAAAGTCCACAATATTCCCTGAAATCCAGGAAGCCCAAAAAACTGGTAATGACACAAAGGTCCGTACGGACCATATTGCAGTTTTTTGAGGCCTATAAATAGAAGGCTCTCCTCACATTTCATTCACAACTCAACTCTTTCCTCTCTTCCCCCAGCCTTCAGTCAACTCCCCAAGGCATCCCGACCTCTTTCGATCCTTCCCGAGGCCTCCCGAGCCTTCCCGAGTTGCTCCAAAGCCCTCCCGAGGTGCTCCGAAGTCCTTCCGAAGCGATTCCGGTCGAATCCCGGTCCTTCCCTAGGCAATCCCGGTCCGTCCCGAGGCATCCCGAGCCATCCCGAGGCATTTCGAGCCATCCCGAGGCAATTCTGACCTCTTTCGACCCTTCCCGAGGTGCTCCAAAGCCCTCCCGAGGCGCTTTGAAGTCCTCCCAAAGCGACTCTGGTCGATCCCAGTCATTCCCGGTCATTCTCGGTCCGTCCTAATCGACCCCTGACATCCATAAAACCCTATTCACCCTCAAACCAAATACACTCCCCCGTGAAAGATAGACACAAACCAACATTGGTACGATCTCCTTCCGAATCTCACTTTACTGCTTTAATTTAAATATTTTTGTTTAAAAATAAGCATCATTTGCAATGTAGAAATCATATACAAATGAATTTTTAAAAGAACACACACACACACACACAACATTTAAAGAAAGAAGGGTATCGAAAGACTCGTGTATACGAGGCGACTCGGGTGAGCTCAAATATCTCTTCCCGAGGTGTAACCTGAACCCCGAACTCAAAAATCTCATCACACAACACAACACAACACAACAAAACAAAACAAAACAAAACAAAACAAAACAAAACAAAACAAAACAAAACAAAGCCTTTTCTCAATGTTTTGGGCACAATCAAAACAGCGTGGCGACTCTAAACGAAAAATGCAACAAACGAGCCGCCCGACTCTGAGTTGTCCGATCTGCACACCGGATCTGGGTAATTTCAGTTGGCGACTCCGCTGGGGAAGATTTTGTTTTTAAAACTATTAAACAAAAAAAATATTTTTAAAATAATGATGAGGGTCAAACTTTCATTTTACCCTTTATTAACTGTTGTGTGTGTGTGTGCATGTGCTTTACTTTTTTTCGTATTCAAAAAAAAAATACAAAAAAATGCATCATAATACATCTGTGTACATACTTTTAAAATACATTTTGCAAAACTTTCTGTTTTACTCAGAAAAAGAATTTTAGTGACCGCACACTACGCGCACTATTATCCTGTACACTGCACACTACAACCCCAAACTCGGGATGGTCTCAGATGCAGTTCGATTGGTGTTCCTATGCCTTTCGAGCACGCACGAGATCATTCCAAACTTCCCATCCTAGCCAGTGTCAACCATGCACTCTTGCGTCACACTCTGTCCAGACTCGGTTGGTTTTTGACCCAGTATGTGTCATAAAGCCTGGATACATATCCCATGTCGGCTATTATCTGAGTCAAAGCCCAGAAATCAAGATCTCTTGCGCAAGCAAGACGATGAAAGGACATGCTAAAATCTTGACCTGATCTTGATTTCCAAAGCTACACCTAGACAATGATCTATACCGGATATACGTCCACGCCCACATGACACCATGTCATCAAGCCTTTAATGCGTCATACATGACAATATGACCTAGCCAAAACCTAAAGTCATAGATCCCTTGCTCTAACAAGGTAAAGAGAGGTCATGCCGAACTCTTGACCCGATCTTGACTTAGGTACTGGCCCTGTTCACTATTTACATGGCAGACGCATTAAAACGAACATGACAGGCTCGGTCCTTAGGTTCGTTTTTCTTTTGGCCGGTGGAAACCGCTTACCCTATAGGAACCTCGCCCGGGGCTGTCCACCTTGGGAGGTCAAAATACAGGTGCAAAACGAGGGGCTTATAGCCGTAGTGATGGTTTCCACTGACCCATGATCTAGAATAGTTGCGAAAAAGAAGAGCAATCTTTTCCAACCAATTTAGGATTCTGAAAAAACACGTTTTAAGTAAATTAAAATAACAAATAATAAAATAATAAAGAGGAAACTACATGTCGCATGAGCTTTCCCCCTTTATAAAAAAAAGTCCTTCACAAGTCTAAACCTTACCCTTCACCCCCTCCAGCGAACCGAGAGTGTTGAGAGTTCCCGGGAGCCGACTCTTCAGTGTCGAAGTCGCAAGTCCGACAGCCTTTCTGATTCAGCGGTCAGAACAGTCCGTTACTCTCCCATGGCAGGGTCGACAGATAACAGTAAGGGAAACATAATTCTACCCCCGAGAAATTTCCCAATGATGGAAGAGGTTTGGCAAGATTTCAGAGCTCTTGAAAAATGCCAAGGCGAGCAACAGACTTGGATCGAAGGTGCCATGTGTCATTTCAGAACATTGGCCACCCCCCAGCCAGCTGGGGCTCCCATGAAAAAAGAGGACATACCCGCTCCCTCAGCTTCCAGAGTCTCCCAATATACCCTGGGATCTAATCATTTGCCTCTATACGAGCCCCGTAGCTACGACATGAAGTCACAAGGCCTGCCAGAGAGGACATGCCAAGTCAATGCCCAGAGGTTCCAAGACCACCACGAACTGTCAAGCACATTTGGTGGGATGTTTGCGACTGCCCGACTTGTCTAGATGTTGATTTCCAAGATGAGATAAATGAGGACCGTCTCCCAAGAAAGAGAAAATCATCTTCTCAACAAAAACTGAAAAAGAGGTATAAAGCCGGTGATCCCACAGTTAGAACCCTAGGAGAACCATCTGGAAAGTTTGACTACTATGTCATTTATTCCACACAATCTCCTCAGCCTAACTCAACTCAAGATCATGGCCATTTCTGCTCCATGATAAGCTGGGACGAGCTCCGCACAACAACCAACGGTCCAAGCGTCCTGACACCCTAACCTTTTATCTTGGGAAGACATCAAGGCCATCATCAAAGCCCCAACAAAATTAATAACGATGAACGAGCTGAGATGCGATGCATGGCCATACGCTAACCAAGGCCCTCCCATGATAGAATTGGGAGAAGCAAGCAAAGGAGAAGTAAAGCAGGACGTAAACGTACTGACGCATTCCGGCCAGATCCCGGTGAATCCTCCAAGGACATACAAAAGGTCGGCCATACCTGAGCCTCGAACCGAGAAAGGCCCTTACGCCAAAGAAGCCGAAGTGCTTGACCCAATGGTTGAAGACCCGATCTTGACCCAGCTCAAGCGCACTCAAGCCAATATATCCCTTTGGTCCCTACTCACTTCCTCTTATCCTCACAAGCTCAAGCTGGAAGAAAGTCTAGCCCGGACCATGGTTCCAATCAATGTAACCCCGGATGAGGCAGTTCAAATGATCGGCAATATTCACTACGGTAACATCATTACCTTCACTGAGCTCGATCTGCCGAAATTTGGGGCTAACCACAATGAGCTTCACTACATCACCGTTCAACTCGATGAGCGTCGCCTTCCTCGGGTCTTGGTGGATGGAGGATCAGCCATGAATGTCCTCCCTACCAAAATCATGGACTTGCTAGGAATCAAGCTGACCGATCTAAAGCCATCAACTCAGATGATCAAAGCTTATGACTCAACGTCTCACTCAGTCTTGGGGGTAGACACTCGAAATATGTGGTTCGGAAAGCAGATGATGCCAACAGACTTCCAGGTTACCGACATCCCGATCACCTTTACCGCCATCTTGGGCCGTCCTTGGCTACACCAAATAAATGGAGTGGCATCCTACTACACCAATGCGTGAAATTCGTTCAAGGAAGCGATCTCACCACCATTTACGGGGACAGTGTGACCACAGAAGGAACGAACATGAATGGCATCCCGGTCCTGGAAATCAAGCATGACGACGAAGGCATGATGTTGACAGGATTCACGGTTGAAAGCCCAAAAGCCCAAGTATACCACATAGACCTCCCCCTGACTTAGGACCAGATCCCTCCTCCTATGAAGATGATGAAGCGCATGAATTACATTCCAGGGCTCGGTTTGGGAAAACACCATCAAGGTACCCATATGATCATCGAGGTCAAAGAACAAAATACCCGTCGTGGCCTAGAGTACGTCCCTACTCCCAAATATGTTGCGGAAGACAGAAAAGCTGCACACGGAAAGTGCCCAGTTGCTAATAAAAGAGGCTCATACGCAACCTCCGACCCTACAGCTTCGACATGGCCCGATACTTCACAAAGAAAATCGGTAATTTAAATAAAGACATGAAAAAGAGGAAAGAACTGATCAACGCCAAACAAGATTGGTCGGCGATAATGGACAAATGGGAGAAGCTCCAAAGAAACCTTGAGAAGTTCAGAGGCCTCGAGCCAAACCCCGTCAGGAGAGCATTCCTAGATGCACCAACTCTACCAAGACCCACCACCACCACTATTCACAATGAATTTTGGTTCAGGATAACCCCCTCTTTGGTAGAGGAACTCGAAAAACTTTCTATCATCACCCCTTCCACAAATAAACGGGACGAGTCAGTATTCGAGCTAACGATGCCCAGGTCAAGAAAAGAAGACTCCGCAAAAGATGCCTGGAATGAGCCATCTCTACAACAACTTTCCAGTGAAGAAATTGAAGTACCAAACTTAATCGATTTTGTTTCTGATAACTCTGTGGTAGCCATAATCATGGACAACAGCGCGAAGCCTTTCGATCCCGCATCCTTTCAAGCTCATCCACAATGCCTCTAAGGAACTGGGCCACCTTCTCCGAACCTACAGCCAGCAAGGAGGAAATGATCGAACAGCTTGGTCTAACCCCTCGCGTCCTAGAGTCTAGATTCGAAATACATTCCGAGTCTGTTAAATTTGAGTATCTCGAGTCATCTGAAGGCCTTACGCTGGAAGATTATGAGTTCATAGCCAACAATGTATTCCCCTACGCTTTAAATGAAAGTTTCAACCTTTTCGAGTATTCCCTCATCACATCTTTAAAAAATGATAAATTAACTAAATCACAAATAGTTAATAACGATTCACTTGATAAAGACCCAGACACATTAAATGAATAATACATTAAACAAACATTTAAGCATGTTGTCAAACGAGAGGAAAATCGGGCCCAAGCTGTCGAGGAGGATTTAACCAAAGTGAATTTGGGGACTGCCGAAGAGCCTAAAGAGACGCAAATTGAAAGTTTCTTCACCGGCACTGAGCAAGAAGCATTGACTGCACTGCTCAAAGAATTCGTGGACGTGTTCGCTTGGTCCTACCAAGGCATGCCCGGCCTATATCCAGCCATAGTGGAACATCGAATTCCCCTGAATCCCGAGGCTAAGCCCATCAAGCAGAAGCTACGCTGAATCAAGCCAGAATGGTCCTTACAAGTCAAGGAAGAGATCGAATAGATGCTCCGTGTCGGCTTCATAAGGGTGATCGAATACCCGACTTGGCTCTCCAATATAGTCACGGTCACCAAGGCCAATGGAAAAGTACGCTGCTGCGTGGACTTTCGAGATCTCAACAAAGCAAGTCCCAAGGACGACTTTCCACTACCAAATTGAGACATGTTGGTCAAAACTATGACCAATTTCGAGGTTAAGTCCTTCATGGACAGGTTCCCTGGCTACAATCAAATCAAGATGCCTGAAGAAGACTAAGAGAAAACCGCCTTCACAACCCCCTGGGAAACCTACTGCTACACAGTAATGCTATTTAAACTAAAGAATGTTAGGCTACCTACCAACAGGTAGCGACCGCACTCTTCCATGACATGATCCACAAAGAGATCAAAGTGTACGTAGAAGACATGATCATCCACTCAAAAGGATCAGACGGAAAATATCTCATCGACATGAGAAATTTCTTCAATCGCCTTTGAAAGCATTCAATGAGGTTGAACCCTGCCAAATGCACATTCGGAGTTACCTGAGGCAAGGTCTTGGGATACATGGTCACAGAACGAGGCATCGAAGTTGATCCCCAAAAGATCAAGGCCATAATCGAGATGAGACCATCGCAAACCCAAACAGAAGTGAAAAGCTTCATGGGTCGCCTGCAGTACATCAGCCACTTCGTCAATCAGCTGACCTCTATGTGCGAGCTGATCTTTCGACTAATGAAAAAGAATGCAGACATCGAATGGAACCCGGAATGCCAAGACGCCTTTAAAAAGATAAAGGCGTACCTTGTGAGTCTTCCGATTCTTTGTCCTCCCCACAAGGAGAAGTCACTCTTGCTATACCTATTTGTGACCGACACCGCAGTTGGAGCCATGCTATGCCAAGAAAAGAAAGAGTCAAAGGTCAAAAATGCCATCTACATCGTCAGCCGAAAGTTCTAAGGCAGCGAGCTCAACTACTCAGCCCTAGAGAAAACCTGCGCAACTCTAGTATGGGTCGTCGAAAAATTGCAACACTACATGCAATCGCACACAGTGCACCTGGTCTCCAAAATGGATCTGATCAAATATCTCTTGGACAAACCATCACTGTCAATGAGACTAGCTAAATGGTCTTTATTCTTGGCGGAGTTTGACATCAAATACGTAAACCAGAAATCGATCAAAGGACGAGTAATGGCTGAACAATTGGCCGACTTCCCAACTGACGAGGCCAAAGGTCCCGAACCACAATATCCAGTCAAAGGAATCTTCACACTTGAAGGCGAGAATTGAGGGCAGCTTTTCTTCGATGGAGCGGGCAATAAAATAGGAAATGGCATTGGAATGCTCTTGGTCGACCTAAAAGACGAGCAAACCCCAATCGCCATAAAGCTAAATTTTGTGGTAACCAACAATGCCGCCGAATACGAAGCATGCGCCGCCGGACTAGAGGCCGCCCTCAAAAGGAATGTCCAAGAGTTAGAGGTCTACGGAGACTCGGCCCTGATCATCAATCAAGTTTCCAACAAATGGAAAATGATAGACCCGGGCTTGAAAAAATACCATGCCTGCATGGAAGACCTCATCGCGCAATTCAACGAGGTCACCTTCTACTACTTGCCAAGTGTTGGGTTTTGGGGTTACAAACGCAGGGGAAGAACTTTATAAAACAACACAAAACCCTAGCCTTGAATCCGTCTAACATGAATAGATAAATCCATGAAATAGATTTACATACCTTAACAACAATTTATTGTTCGAAAAATGGATCTTAGATTCAAACTTTTTGAATCGATGTTGAACCTTTGATCTTCTTCTTTGATCTAGGCCTTGTGATGAATCAACGATGGTAAGTCTTCAAGTTTTTGGTGATAAAGCAATCACCCTCTATCGGTAATCCACGCGCGAATGAACCAAGATCTTGTATCTGGTAGGATTGCTAGATGATCCCGATTGTTGAATCAATATTCAACAATCAATGGCTGTTGATGGAATTGGTATGGGGTGTTTTTGATCTTTGATTCTCAATCAAAATCAATATTTAGTGTTTCCAAAGCCCTAAATTTTGTCTCTTGTGGCTTAGACAAAAGAGTTCTATT
Organism: Adenophora triphylla var. japonica; assembly: GCA_022495995.1. Taxonomy (NCBI): domain Eukaryota; kingdom Viridiplantae; phylum Streptophyta; class Magnoliopsida; order Asterales; family Campanulaceae; genus Adenophora; species Adenophora triphylla. The sequence continues at coordinate 110,903 of JAFEMH010002072.1, read as the reverse complement.
TATATATTATAAAAATCCCTAACCCTTAGGGATAAGAGCCCTTTTCCTAGCCAAAATTGGAGCTGAACAGGAGCCTTGTCCCGCGCGAGACTGGCGTATCCTGCGCGATGCAACGTTACGATCAAAACTGGAGCTGAACAGAAGCCTTATTCCGCGCGAGACTGGCGTGTCCCACGCAATACAATGCTATGGTCCAATCCAAGCATCCTGATACACTCGTCCCCTTTATGGGGAATAGTTAGTGCATTTGGGGATGAGTCGTCCCCTGGCCTCAAATTTCAAATTTAAGCCATATTTCAATCCGTTCAGGTGTGTGACCTTTTATGAATTATATTTTATGTTGGTAGTGAGTTGAAACATCAATCTCACAAGACATAAGTGGTTTCTAGCAAGCCATTATGTACACCCAATTAAATATAACATCAAAGCTTGATTTTTTGATAGATCAATGTCACAATCCTTTTTTCCACGATGTCATATTGAACATGAGTCATGGTCCACATCAACTCATATTGTTCAATGCTTTCTCGATTCTGAATATGTTGATAATCCAAGTGCGTTTGATCTCTATCAACTCTCTTGAGTGTGGCCACACATTTTATTAACACTATTGATGAGTGGATTTTATACATATCTTTTACCTATGGTTCCGGATATTTTATATTGATTTTGATGTATTTAGATTGGTTTTTGATGTTATTTGAGAGAAATCTTGTTATGTGAGGTTATGTGAGAAAACAATGCATTTTGAGGGTAGTTTTGTCTTTTTCTTTGTAATTGGTTGTGGAATCGCATGGAACCAAAGAGTGCAAGTCATTTGTCAATGAAAAAGGGCAACAAATTGGTCAAGGTTCAAGCTCGGGGTCAAACGAAGTCAAGGGACAAAGGCTAGGTCAAAGCTAAGTCAAAGTTGGGCAATTCTGCACAGGGCACGAGTGGGGCACGACTGAAGAAGGACAGAGCACGACTTGGGAACGAGTGGAAAATCAAGGCACGAGGAAGAAGAACTGATCAGAATGACTTGGCCCAAGGAGCACGACTCGTGAGCACGAGTGTAGGGCAAGCCACAAATCAAGCAATTATGATCAGAACGAGTGGAAGGCTTGTGCACGAGTCGTGATCACGACTTAGACTGAAGGGCACGACTCGTGCTAATTAGCACGACTCGTGCCAGGCACGTATCATGACGTCATTCCGACGTGTGGAGCAGATTTTCATGGTTTTTACTTGATTTTGTTTCCTAATTAGTTAAGGACTGAAGGAAGGGGTATATATATTCTCCTTAGAACAATTATTAGGTACCTTTGATTTTATTTTCTTGCCTAGGTTTTGGAAGCATTGAAGGATTTCAGATTTTTAAGGTTTTTGCTATTTTTCCAGGTTTGATGCATTATTGTTATTCATACTTTGTGATTGTTATCATGAATATGAGTGGCTAAATTCTCTTTTCATGGATTGGATGTAGTAATTGTTGAACCTCTATGCTAATTTAAGTTTTAATTCTTCCAAACTCTCTCATTCTTATTTGATGAATTACTTATCATTCTTTAATATGTTTTAGACTGTTGCACTACCGTGGACGATATATGTAAAGTACACTAATTCATCAATTAGGTTGGATTGTTGACCTACCGGAATACAAGACAACCTAGATTCATTTATTTCTTGTGGACTTAATGAGTTTCTTGAATGTTGTTTTGACCTACCGGAATTTACAATAAGATAGAAATATTAGGGTTGCAATCCGAACACCAAACGTCCCAACCCTTACTCACGTGAAAGAATCTTTGAATGAGATTGTTATTTTTGTTATCAAAATCATAGCATAGAGGGGATACAATTATGAAATCCAATCTGTGAATTTCTTTGATCTGATTAAATCCTAGTTTATTGCTTTCTTGTTTTCTTCAATTAAATAGTTAATTTCTTGTTTTAGTAATTTAGTTAATAAACCAAATCAAAAACCCCGTTTTGTTACTTTTTGCACCAATTGAATTAATTTGTTAAAGCACACGAGTCTCTGTGGTTCGACCCTTACTTTTGTACGTTGCTACTTTGGTGACTTGTACACTTGCAAGGCATTTTTATTGTAGGTGTTAGTGCCCTAGGCCTATAGAGATAGACTTATTTGTAATGTCATTATTCATTTATATAAGAGATTGTTTCTTTGATTATTATATGTGTTTGCATGTTTACTTTAATAATCGTGTCCCTAGTTCTTATGAAGCACTAGTATGAAGTCTAATGGATAATCATGTGATGATTATATGCATGGAGATACACATTAGATTCATGGGTACTTGTTAGAGAACAAGGTACTGGACTTGACCCATTATGAGATTTATGTCATGGTCAAATTTCATAAATAAATCTCATATAGTTATATCATTGATATCCTTTGACCTGAGATTATCATCGTCTTCCACTCAATGAATATTATGTTTGATATAGTTTAACGTTGTCTTTAACCGGATAACAATAAGGGCTATTATTGGCATGATATGATTCTTGTTGGGAAGAATGATAAGTCAAGATGGAAATTTGTCCCTCGTAAAGAGAGATATTTGCTAGGCCACTCATAAGTAAGATTGATGTAGTGCATGGCCATGCCCGAATGAATTAATGTGATTAATATCATTCGATTAATCAATTTACTTAGTAACGAGAAATCATTGAACAATATGATTTGACGTGGACCATGACTCATGTTCAATATAACATCGTGTGACAAAGGGATTGTGATATGTTCTATGTAGGAAAATTGAACTTGATGTTATATTAATTGGGTAGGCATGATGGCTTGCTAGAGTCCGCTCATGTCTTATGAGGATCGATGTGATCGAACTCATTGCCAACTTAATATAGTCCTATGGGGTCACACGCATCGAACGAATTTTCAAAATGAAGAATATGGAGTTTTTGTTCTCAGGGGACGACTCATCCCCAGGCCTGAACTAACTATTCCCTTGGCCTGGGACGAATGATTCAGAGGAAGAGTCCTGAGGGACGACTCGTGCCCATGGGGATGAGTCATGCCCATAGGGACGACTCGTGCCCTAGGCTTGAGTCAACTATTCCCCTTAAGGGGGATGCCAAAATCAGAAGCTGTGTGCAAGGGGACGACTCATGCCCTGGGGGACGAGTCATCCCGTCGGCACTGGACTGACGCGAAATTGACTTAAATTAGGGTTATCGCCAGGGGAAAAGTTTTATAACGTATAAATACAAACCCCTGGTTGCCCTAGCCGTCACTCTCATGCTTTTGGGTTTAGAGAAACACAAAAGATGGATTTCAATTGAGAATTGAAAAACAAAAAAACTCAATCCAAATCCATATTTCTTCATCGATTGAAAAGAGTTTCAATCAAGGATCTAGCAATCTGCCTAGAATTGTTCTAGGGTTCGTTCAACGTTTGGATACACATAGAGGATCTTCGCTTATCAAGATCTAATGTTCGTGATTCAAGAATCGTTCATCGAAGATTCGCTAGTTCTTCAATCTGGAGTTGGAACGCGTTTATCAATGACAAAAGCACACAAGGTTAGTAATTCTAAATCATTCTTCTTAATTAATCATCTAGAACGGATCCTAGGGCTCCGGGTATTCGAGTTATTTGCAATCTTCCGCTGCGCATGGACCCTCGAAACCCAACAGTGGTATCAGAGCCTGGTTCATGATGTTTATATTAGATTATCATGATAATTATATAATGTGATTATGTTAATTTTCATGATGAATATGATTTAGAACGTGATTTTATATGAGAATTGCTTGTGGAAGTAATTATATATTTTGATATACCATGATTGTGAATTGAATTATGTGATTAATGTGATTAATCTATGATATGGATTTTGATGTATTACTTAGTATATAGGCTGGAAGCCAAAACCTTCCCCACAGGCACTTCTGGGAAGTGTGGGATAACTTTGGAATACGATGCCACGTACTAGTAATTACACATCAAATGTGATTTGTGTTGCATCATTCTATGTTCATAATTATGCTCATATAGTTTTCATGAATCAACCTTTCCATGTTAATTGATAAACATGAAAATTGAACATTCATTGAAATTTGAGTTTGTCTATGCCACCCATGTTTAAACACTTGTGAGTACACGGATAGTTTTATGTAGGCTATGCCACAGCGAGGTACATTAATTCTATCTTTGTATGATCAAGATGAGCAAACGGTGATTGCTATACGTTTAAAATGGTTGAACTCAATTAGGCTATCAAAACAGTTTTGGGCCTAAGGCATAAGATGAGATTGAAACATGTGACATATGATGTCTATAATCTCATAAAGGATCTAAGAGTCATATGTTGATATGATTGATAAATGTTATCTACCTTTTTAGTTTAATTTTGGCTTGATCGTGCCATATTCGACTTGAAATTAAATTAAAGTTGGGTCTTAGCCTATTAAATTATATTATGCATGTTTGTATAAGAAGGTTATATAATTTAGTGGGAGTATTTATGAAATACGTTAATTAATCTCTTAAATGAAATTGGTACTTATATGTGTTCATATTTGTTGCATATCTTGTAGATCAATGGCTGTAAACACTAATCAAAATCATCATCGCGATCAGTCCTTGAGAAGGACAAGTTAGAAGAGAATGGCAACAACTATGTGGATTGGATCCGCAGTTTGGGAATTGTTCTCAAACAGGAAAGGAAGTTGTACATTCTCGATGGACCCGTTCCACCCGAGCCTCTTCGCTAATGCAACTAAAGCTTGAAAGGGGATCAACATAAGAAACATGTGGATGATTCTATTGCTGTTGGTTGCTTGATGCTTGCTACCATGTGTAAGGCCCTTCAGAAGGACCTTGTACACATGGAAGCTTATGATTTGGGAAATCATTTGAAGGAAATGTTCCGATTGCAAAGCACGTCAGGAAAGGTTTGACACTATGAAGGCTCTTCATTCATGCAAGATGATTGAAGGACAACCTGTTGGGCCTCATGTGTTGAAAATGAAGGGTCACCTCGAACATCTTGAGAGGCTTGGATATCCTATCCAGTTGGAGCTGACTACGGATATGATATTGCATTCACTCCCTGAAAGTTATAATCAGTTCATTATGAATTATAACATGAATGGGATGAATAAATCTATGTCTGAATTGTATGGGATGCTTAAGAATGCAGAGAACAATATCGCCAAGAAAACCAATCAAGTGTTGATGGTGAATAAAGGAAAGGGGTTCAAGAAACCCAAGGTTAAAGCAAGAGTTGCTAAACCGGAGGCAAAGGTTGCCGTTGTTGAGAGGCCTCAACCCAAATCCCAAAAGGATGCGGTTTGCTACCATTGCAAGGAAACTGGGCATTGGAGGCGTAACTGCAAAGCTTATCAGGAAGGACTAAAGAAGAATGGCAATGAGATTGCCATGACTTCAATTATCTATGTGATAGATATTTTACTTTCTACTTCTAGTTCTTGGGTATTAGATACCGGATGTGGATCTCACATTTGCCTAAATGTGCAGGGACTAAAGAATAGAAGGTCGCTCAAAGAGGGTGAAGTAGACCTGTGGGTTGGAAATGGAGCAAGAGTTGCTGCATTGGCCGTAGGGACTTACGAAGTCACTTTACCTAGCGGATTAATATTAGTTTTGAATAACTGCTATTATGTTCCGGATTTGAGCAGAAACATTATTTCAATTTCTTGTTTAGACAACGAGGGTTACAATTTTCTTATTGCGAATAAGAGATTTTCCATTTATTTGAATGATATGCTTTAATGTATTGCTCATTCTTATAATGGCCTTTATTTCTTAGATGTTGAAAATAATGTTGAGAATGTCTATCATGTTAATAAGAAATCCAAACCAAATAATGTGAATGACACATATAAATGGCATTGCCGTCTTGGTCACATAAATGAGAAACGCATCTCTAAACTCCATAAAGATGGATATTTAGACTCATATGATTATGAATCATATGATGTTTGCGAATCTTGTTTATTGGGCAAGATGACTAAAGCACCTTTCACTAAGAGTAGTGAAAGGGCTAGTGATTTATTGGCTCTCATACATACTGATGTATGTGGACCAATGAATAGCATTGCTAGGGGAGGATTTCAGTACTTCAAAACGTTCACTGATGACTTATCCAGATATGGCTATGTCTATCTGATGAAGTACAAAAGTGAAGCATTTGAGATATTTAGAATATTTCAAAATGAAGTACAAAATCAACTTGGCAAAACTATTAAAACACTTCGATCCGATCGAGGTGGTGAATATTTAAGCCAAGAATTTGACGATCATCTTAAAAGTTGTGGAATTGTTTCAGAACTTACTCCACCCGGAACACCACAATGGAATGGTGTGTCCAAGAGGAGAAATTGAACTCTATTAGATATGGTTCGATCGATGATGAGTCAAGTTAACCTTCCTATTTCTTTTTGGAGACATGCACTGGAAACAACTGCTTTCACACTTAATAAGGTTCCTACTAAATCGGCTCCTTAAACCTGACATGAGATGTGGCATGGAAGAAAACCTAGTTTATCTTTCATGAAGATTTGGGGATGTGAAGCTTATGTGAAGAAATTAGTTTCTGAAAATAAGCTTGCACCCAGATCCGATAAATGTATTTTCGTTGGTTATCCTAAGGAAACGAAGGGATATCAATTTTACAACCGATCCGAGAACAAAGTGTTTGTTGCTCGACATGGTGTCTTTCTAGAGAAAGAGTTTCTCTCTAAAGAAACTAGTGGGAGTAAAATTGATCTTGAAGAAATTCAAGAACCCGAAAATGACAAGGAACCAATAGTAGAGACGGAACCAAATTCACAAACAGTTGTGGAACCGGTTAAAGATACACAAGTTCTTCGCAGATCGGATAAGATACGATCCGAACCTGAGAGATATGGATTTCTCATGATGGAAAGTAACGAAGTAGAAATCATTGAGAATGATGAACCTACTTCCTATCAAGAGGCGATGTCCACTCCTGATTCGGACAAGTGGCTAGGAGCCATGGAATCCGAGATCAAATCCATGTACGATAATCAAGTTTGGAACTTGATTGATCCACCCGAAGGTGTGAAAACCATAGGGTGCAAGTGGGTTTTCAAAAAGAAAACCGACATGTATGGGAAGGTACATACTTATAAGGCTAGGCTTGTTGCTAAGGGGTATAGGCAGACTCATGGCATTGACTATGATGAAACCTTTTCGCCCGTAGCAATGCTTAAGTCTATTAGAATCTTAATTGCCATAGCCGCATATTACGACAATGAGATATGGCAAATGGATGTCAAAACAGTGTTTCTTAACGAAAACCTACTTGAGGATGTATACATGATACAGCCTGAAGGGTTTGTCGATCAAAAGAATTCTAATAAAGTATGTAAGTTGCAGAGATCCATTTATGGGTTAAATCAAGCTTCAAGGAGTTGGAATCTACGTTTTGATGAATCAGTCAAAGAGTTTGGCTTCATCAAAAACGAAGATGAACCTTGTGTATACAAGAAAATAAGTGGGAGCATAGTTCTATTTCTGGTGTTATATGTCGATGACATCTTGCTCATTGGAAACAATGTTCCTGCACTTGAGACTGTCAAGTCCTGGTTAGGAAAATGTTTTTCAATGAAAGATATGGGTGAAGCGGCTTACATCCTTGGTATCAAGATCTATAGAGATAGATCAAGAAGGACGATTGGTTTGAGTCAGAGTTCATATATTGACAAGGTCCTTAGAAGATTCCACATGGAAAATTCTAAGAGAGGGAACTTGCCAATGGGACATGGCATTACTCTTAGCAAGACTCATTGTCCTAAGACAAATGATGAGCGAAAGAGGATGAGTGATATTCCATATGCTTCGGCAATTGGGTCTATCATGTATGCCATGTTATGTACTAGACCCGATGTCTCGTATGCTCTAAGCGCAACGAGTAGATACCAGTCTGATCCTGGTGAGAACCATTGGATAGCAGTCAAGAACATCCTGAAGTACTTGAGAAGAACTAAGGATGTATTCTTGGTATTTGGAGGAATGGAAGATGATCTGGTTGTAAAGGGTTACACAGATGCAAGATTCCAAACCGACAAAGATGACTATAGATCGCAGTCTGGTTTCGTGTTTATGCTAAATGGAGGTGCTGTTTGTTGGAAGAGTTCCAAGCAAAGTACTATTGCTAATTCTACAACCGAAGTCGAATACATAGCAGCATCGGATGCGGCTAAGGAGGCGGTTTGGATCAAGAAGTTCGTTAGTGACTTAGAAGTCGTTTCGAGTATCACTAACCCGATAGAGCTTAATTGTGACAATAATGGTGCTATTACCCAAGCAAAAGAACCAAGGTCACATCAACGATCCAAACACATTTTGAGATGTTTCCACCTCATTCGAGAAATCTGTGACAGGGAGGACGTCAAGATATGCAAGGTACCAATGGATGACAACATTTCGGACCCTCTCACCAAGCCTTTGCCACAAGATAAACATGATGGTCATGTTAGGTCCATGGGTATAAGATACATGAATGATTGGGCCTAGTGCAAGTGGGAGACTGTAGGTGTTAGTGCCCTAGGCCTATAGAGATAGAGTTATTTGTAATGTCATTATTCATTTATATAAGAGATTGTTTTTTTTATTATTATATGTGTTTGCATGTTTACTTTAATAATCGTGTCCCTAGTTCTTATGAAGCACTAGTAAGAAGTCTAATGGATAATCATGTGATGATTATATGCATGGAGATGCACATTAGATTCATGGGTACTTGTTAGAGAACAAGGTACTGGACTTGACCCATTATGAGATTTATGTCATGGTCAAATGTCATAAATAAATCTCATATAGTTATATCATTGATATCCTTTGACCTGAGATTATCATCGTCTTCCACTCGATGAATATTATGTTTGATATAGTTTAACGTTGTCTTTAACCAGATAACAATAAGGGCTATTATTGGCATGATATGATTCTTGTTGGGAAGAATGATAAGTCAAGATGGAAATTTGTCCCTCGTAAAGAGAGATGTTTGCTAGGCCACTCGTAAGTAAGATTGATGTAGTGCATGGCCATGCTCGAATGAATTAATGTGATTAATATCATTCGATTAATCAATTTACTTAGTAACGAGAAAGCATTGAACAATATGAGTTGACAAGGACCATGACTCATGTTCAATATAACATCGTGTGACAAAGGGATTGTGATATGTTCTATGTAGGAAAATCGAACTTGATATTATATTAATTGGGTAGGCATGATGGCTTGCTAGAGTCCGCTTATGTCTTATGAGGATCGATGTGATCGAACTCATTGCCAACTTAATATAGTCCTATGGGGTCATACGCATCGAACGAATTGTCAAAAATGAAGAATATGGAGTTTTTGTTCTCAGGGGACGACTCGTCCCCAGGCCTGAACTAACTATTCCCTTGGCCTGGGACGAATGATTCAGAGGAAGAGTCCTGAGGGACGACTCGTGCCCATGGGGACGAGTCGTGCCCATAGGGACGACTCGTGCCCTGGGCTTGAGTCAACTATTCCCCTTAAGGGGACGCCAGAATCAGAAGCTGTGTGCAAGGGGACGACTCGTGCCCTGGGGGACGAGTCATCCCGTCGGCGCTGGACTGACGCAAAATTGACTTAAATTAGGGTTTTCGCGAGGGGAAAAGTTTTATAATGTATAAATACAAACCCCTGCTTGCCCTAGCCGTCACTCTCATGCTTTTGGGTTTAGAGAAACACAAAAGAGAGATTTCAATTGAGAATTGAAAAACAAAAAAACTCAATCCAAATCCATATTTCTTCATCAATTGAAAAGAGTTTCAATCAAGGATCTAGCAATCTGCCTAGAATTGTTCTAGGGTTCGTTCAACGCGTGGATACACATAGAGGATCTTAGCTTATCAAGATCTAACGTTCGTGATTCAAGAATCGTTCATCGAAGATTCGCTAGTTCTTCAATCTGGAGTTGGAACGCGTTTATCAACGACAAAAGCACACAAGGTTAGTAATTCTAAATCATTCTTCTTAATTAATCATCTAGAACGGATCCTAGGGCTCCGGGTATTCGAGTTATTTGCAATCTTCCGCTGCGCATGGACACTCAAAAACCAACATTTATTACACAGTGGAATTTTCTCCATCAAGTTTTTGGCGCCGTTATCGGGGACTTGTTGTGATTTTTAACAAGTTTATTTAATCGGTGCATGTTTGGTCGCCGGTCATTGGATCCTTACTTGGTTCCTTTGAACGACGATATAGACAAAGTTTAGAGAGGTATTCCCTCTACTCAAGTGAGCGAGACTGATTCTGAAACTTATGTCACCGAGATAGAGGTAACTTTGAGTGATATAGAAACTTCTTCCACCGAGGGAGAAGAACTTGAATTTGATATGGCTTTGCAAGCACCCACTATGGATGCCTTCTCTAGGTCGCGGGTGGACACATCTGTGTCGTGCATTGTGTTGACTGATGCAACAAAAAGTTATGAGGTAAAAGGCCATCTGTTTAACATGATCCCTCAATTTCATGGCCTTCCCTCTGAAGATTCTTTGAATTTCTTGAGGGAATATATGATGATTGTGTCAAGTTTTCCGTTGAGAGAAGGTGTGACTGATGAGCACCTAAGACTGAAATGTTTTCCCTTTGCTTTGAGAGATAATGCTAAGATGTGGCTTATGTTGCTTCCGCCTAGGAGCATTAATACTTGGGATGAGTTACATGATTTATTCTTGAGAAAGTATTTTCCACATGCCACGTTAGCCACCTTTAGACAGAAATTCATTGGGTTTACTCAGGACTCATTTGAGGCATTTCATGAAGCATAGGACAGATTTAAGATGCTTTTGGTGCAGTGTCCCCACCATAATTTTTCTTTACCATTATTGCATCAGACTTTTTATGGGGGGTTGACACAAGCCGATCAGGCTATGGTTGACAACGCAGCCGGAGGCTCTTTAGGAGCCAAAACTGCAGATGAGACCCAAGCCCTGTTTGAGAGACTAGCATCTAATTCTCAACAGAAGGGGTCAAGGGGTAAAACAAATAGTGTGAATGGAGTAGGGATGAGTGATGAGGTCTCAAAAGAATTTTCACTTTTGAATCAAAAATTTGATAAGTTGGCCATGAGTAGTACTTCCAATTCTGCATCCAATGTGTCATCTGTTGGTAATGTAATGCATGATAGTTGTGTAACTTGTGGTTCTAACACTCACTCTTATGAAGTTTGCCCCTCCACTAGTTCCCATTTATATGATCATGAGCAAGTACAGGCGATGCAAGCATATATGCAGAGGTTCCCGCAGAACAATCCGTTTTCACAGACATACAATCCGGGGTAGGGGAAGCACCCTAATTTTTCTTGGGGAGGAAACCAACAGCCGAATAAAACTTTCCACCCCCAACCACCACCGTAGGGGCCTTATGAAAGGAAAAGAGAGCCTTGGGAAGAGGCCATGGATCTGATGAGAGCGGAGCAGCAGCAAGCTAATAACAATCAAGCTGCTGCAATGAAAAAGTTGGAGACCCAACTGGGTCAATTGGCGGAGGCATTACAGGGACGATAACCGGGTACATTCCCTAGCCAAGGGGAGCAAGCCAAGGCCATCATCACCCTACGTGGTGGCAAACAAGTAGACAATCAGGTAGCTTCTCCTTTTTCTCTTCCTACACACCCTGTTGTTGATTCCCCTGTTGTGGAACCCCCCAATGTGGAAAATGTGATTGTTGAGGATGTTGTGTCTGAGGATGAGGGTACCAATGGATTGGGGCAAAATGTGAATGTATAAACTCCCAACCCTAAGCCATATGTGCCCCCTGTTCCTTTCCCTGGTAGATTTTTGAGGAACAAACCTGATCACAAAATGAAAGAATTGATTGACATGTTTTCAAAAGTTAATATAAATTTGCCTTTGTTAAATGTGATCAAGAATGTTCCTGCGTATGCCAAATTCTTTAAGGAATTAATTCCAAGAAAATTCAGTATGGGAAAGATGATAAATTGGTGTTGGGTGAGAATGCGAGCGCTGTAGTCAAGCATTGTCTTCCACCGAAAATGAAAGACCCCGGGAGTTTTCTAATTTCCATTACTTTGGGGGATTCTCACACGGTGAGAGCTATGATTGATCTTGGGGCGAGCATTAATCTGTTGCCTTATTACATGTATCTTGAGTTGGGTTTACCTGAGCTAAAACCCACTATGATGGCCCTACAACTCGCCGATCGGTCCATCAAAAGACCATTGGGCATCGTAGAGGATGTTTTAGTTCAGGTCGGGTCATTGATCATTCCGATGGATTTTGTGGTTTTAGAGATGCCTCGCGGTGAGGGTAGTCGCCGTGATTCACCCATTTTACTCGGGAGACCATTCATGGCAACGACCAACACCGTAATCAATGTTGCTAGTGGCACTCTCTCCATGACTGTCGCAAATGAAAAAATTGAAATAAATGTTTTTGATGTAATGAAAAATGCGATAGGTCATGATGAGTCGTGCATGTTTGTGGATGAGTTTGATGAAGTTGATGATTGTGTGCATGAGATTTCATGGCATGAGAGAGATTGTGAGGAGTTAGAGTCATTGATTTCAATGGGCGGTGAGAAACGTAGGGATAATGCGGATGCTCAACTGATGGCTGTGGATAAGTTGGTGCCCTCTATTGTGATTCCTTCGGTCCTTGAGTTGAAAATTCTCCCTTCAAATTTAAAATATGCATTTTTAGGAGAGGGAGAAACTTTGCCTGTTATAATTGCATCTGATTTGTCCAAGGAACAAGAGGCCCGATTGATTGCTGTTTTGTGTGAATATAAAGAGGCCATTGGGTGGACATTAAAGGACATTAAGGGAATTAGTCCCTCGATGTGCATGCACAAAATTCATCTCTTGGATGGTGATAAACCGTCTAGGGAGAGACAAAGGAGGTTGAATCTTCACATGGAGGAAGCTGTGAGAAAAGAGGTCCTTAGGTTGTTAGATGCGGGTATCATTTACCCGGTGGCTGAGAGTGAATGGGTAAGCCCGGTACAAGTTGTACCAAAAAGATCGGGCATTACTGTTGTTCAAAATGAGAAAGGTGAGGACGTGCCAATAAGGGAAGTGACTGGTCTTAGGATGTGTATTGACCTGAGAAAATTAAATGCTGCGACTAAGAAAGATCACTTTCCCTTGCCTTTTATTGATCAGATGTTAGAGAGGTTGGCCGGCCATTCTTACTATTGTTTTCTTGATGGTTTTTCGGGGTATAATCAGATTGACATAGCCCCTGAAGACCAGTCCAAAACCACCTTCACATGTCCATTCGGCACTTATGCATTTAGGAGGATGCCTTTTGGGCTTTGCAATGCACCTGCGACATTTCAAAGGTGTATGACCTCCATTTTTTCGGATATGATTGAAAGGTGTGTTGAGGTTTTCATGGATGATTTTTCGGTTGTTGGGGATAGTTTTGATGATTGTTTAAAGAATTTGGCATCTGTTTTGAAAAGGTGTTGCGAAACCAACTTGACTTTGAGTTGGGAAAAGTGTCATTTTCTTGTAAAAACTGGTATTGTTTTGGGGCACATTGTGTCGAGTAAGGGGATTGAGGTTGATAGAGCTAAAATTGATGTGATTGCTAAACTACCTCCCCCGAATTCGGTCAAGGGTGTGTGGAGTTTCCTAGGGCATGCGGGTTTCTATAGGCGATTCATAAAAGACTTTTCAAAAATCTGTAAGCCTTTATGTAATCTGCTTGCCAAGGATACGGAGTTCATCTTTGATCAAGAGTGTGTTGATGCGTTCAATTTGCTTAAGGAAAAGTTGACTTGTGCCCCCATTCTTTCTAGTCCCAATTGGTCTCACCCTTTTGAGATCATGTGCGATGCCTCAGATTTTGCCATTGGGGCTGTTTTGGGACAAAGGGTAGATAAATTACCTTCCGTCATCCATTATGCAAGTAGAATACTTAATGATGCACAACTGAATTATACCACAACTGAAAAAGAATTTCTAGTTGTTGTGTTTGCATTGGAAAAGTTTCGTTCTTACTTGCTTGGGTCAAAGGTGATAATTTATTCTGACCATGCTGCATTGAAACATTTATTGAATAAAAAGGATGCTAAACCTCGGTTGTTGAGGTGGATGTTATTGTTACAAGAATTTGATGTTGAGATCCGGAACAAAAAGGGGACTGAGAATGTGGTAGCGGATCATTTATCGAGGCTTGAGGACTATTCGTATCTTAATATCGAGGAGAGTATGATTCCGGTTAATGAAAATTTTCCGGATGAACAACTTCTTGCTATACATGTCCAAGAGCCTTGGTATGCCGATTTTGTTAATTATTTGGTGTCCAATATGATCCCACCGCACTTCACTTATGACTAAAAACGTAAGTTCAGGTCTGATGTGAAATACTACATTTGGGATGACCCTTATTTGTGGAAGATATGTCCGGATAATATTGTGAGGCGATGTGTGCCTGAGCATGAACAAGAGAGCGTTTTGATGTTTTGTCATGAGCTCCATTGTTGTGGGCACTTTAGTGGGCAAAAGACCGCTAGAAAAGTTGTTCAATCTGGTCTGTATTGGCCCACAATTTTTAAGGATGCTCAAGAGTTCTATAAAAAGTGTGATAGATGCCAACGGACCAGTGGCATAGGAAAGAGAGATGAGATGCCGTTACAACATAATCTTATTGTTGATATCTTTGATGATTGGGGCATTGATTTTATGGGTCCATTTCCCCCGTCCCATGGCTATTTGTACATACTTGTGGCTGTTGATTATGTGTCAAAGTGGGTGGAGGCAATTGCCACTCGAACTAACGATGCTAATGTTGTTTCCAAGTTTGTGGTTGATAACATTTTTAGCAGGTATGGAGTGCCGTGGGAGATTATCAGTGATCAAGGTACTCACTTCACCAACAAGAGGTTCAATTTAGTTTTGAATAAGTATGGGGTGGTGCATAAGCTTGCTACAGCATATCATCCCCAAACTTCGGGACAGGTGGAGGTGAGAAATCGGCAAATAAAGGGTGTTCTTGAGAAAACAGTGTGTCCCAACAGAAAAGATTGGGCATTAAAGTTGGGGGATCCATTGTGGGCATACAGAACGGCTTATAAAACACCCATTGGAATGAGCCCGTACAAGATAGTGTATGGGAAAAAAATGTCATCTCCCGGTGGAATTAGAACACAAGTCATATTGGGCGGTCAAAGAATTGAACATGGACTTGAATGCTGCGGGAGAGAAGCGGCTGCTTGCACTTGATGAGCTTGAGGAGCTCCGATAAGAGTCCTATGAGAGTGCAAAGTTGTATAAAGAAAGGACCAAATGCTATCATGATAAACACTTGAGGCCTAAATTTCTGAGGTCGGGTATGAAAGTCCTTCTTTTCAATTCAAGGTTGAAGTTGTTTCTGGGAAAGTTATGTTCCAAGTGGTATGGGCCCTATGAAGTTGTCACTGTTTTTCCATATGGAGCGGTTGAAATCAAAGATTTGAAAAGTGGGAGAACCTTCAAGGTGAATGGGCATCGTCTGAAGCCATATTATGAAGGGGTTTTGATCTTGGAGATGATTGATGTGATTGAGTTGGTGGACCCGGAGGAGGCCACCTAAGTCCGTTGGGGCATTATGTCGAGCTTAACGACTATAACCAAAGCGCTGATTGGGAGGCAACCCAATGTAGGTAACATTTACTGCTTTCCATATTTTCTCTCAGTTATCATCATCTTTGCATTTGAATTGTGTTATGTTTTTCTTGGTTTAATGCCATGAGGACATAGCATGATTTAGTGTGGGGGTGGTGGTACTTAAAAAAAATTCCGCTTTTATGGGTCTTTTATTTCGTAAACGTGTCGAACTACGGTGACCTGAGCCTATTCTTGTTGGGTAGTCCGCCCATATTAATGGGGACGTAGGCAACGAAAGTGCAGTCAAATTGTGTGTCAAAGTTTGACATGCAAAGTGTCTAGCCAAAGACATTAAAAAAGGGCGGCTCACCGGGAGACAACCAGGATTTGTATTTGTATTGTATATTAAACTGGTGCTACTGAAGGGTATTTTCTTTGTTTAATGATGTGCAGGAAAACGTGTGTGGAGGAGCCAAAGTCCTGGGCCTAAAAAAAAAATGAAAATTGGCCCAGGCAGAGCACGACTCGTGCTCCTGAGAAGGAATGGGAGCACGAGTGGGAACGGATGGCTCAATGGTAATCAGAACGAGTTGGGGCTTTGGTCACGAGTCGTGACCACGAATGGGATAAGGGGCACGACTCATGCCATTTAGAACGACTCGTGCCAAAGGGAATTTAAAAGGCACCAGGCACCAAAAACCCTTCACTCGCTCTCTCTCTTCTCTTTCTTTCAATTCCCAGCCGCCCCATACTTCCCCCCTCTACCCAAATTCATTTTTCCTTCTCTCTTTCTCTAAAAATTGACTACCCAAATCCTAAATTCTCCACCCCAACCCCTTAAAATCCTCTTCCCCATCCCATTTACTCTGCCCTAAGCTGAAATTTATCCCCAAAAATTCCCCCATTGTTGGTGATTTAGTGAAGAAAGTTTGTGACTTTGAAGATTATGGTGGGCTTGGTTGATTGCTTGGTGTGGAGTACGGATTGGAGCAAATTTCTTTGGGGTTGGTGCTACATTGGCTTTATCTTGCTTCTCCGGACACTTTCTCAAATTCCGGCGAATTTTCCGACCAACTTTCCGGCCAAGTTTTCCGGCGACCTCAGCTGTTCAGAGGTAATTCTTATTTCAGTTTCCTCCGTTGTGTTGAAGTTGTGAGTGGTTGTTGATTGGTGGAATTGGAGGAAGGTTGGGATTGTTTGGTCATTATTATTATTTTCAAATATTGTTGTTGATTGTATTGTTGGGAGTATGGGAAGAACAAAAGATAGTAGTAAAGGGGGTAAAGGAGTTGAAGCCCCATCAAAGAAAAGAAGAAAAATTGTTATTGAGGAACCTCCCCGAATTCCCGACGATTTCATGGGTTTGACAAAGTTGACGGATTCTCAAAAAAATAAATGGAGAAATTTAGCTAATGGGAGAGATGTCCAGGTGACCAGATTCTTATGTGAGGATACGTTGCAGAAATTTGGTCTCCATGGTTTGGTTGCGGGGCTATTGAACAACATCGGGTTAGGAGGATTTCTGGGTAAGAGTGCGGGGGTGTACAAGCGAGTCACGCTTGAGTTTTTGGCAACATTAGAAAGACGGGAGGAGAATGGAGTGAGGAGTGTTAAGTTTAATGTGAATGATATCACAAGGACCCTTTCATATGCTGCAGCTCGGGAATACTTGGGAGTGAGTTAGCCCAGGGGAGAGTGGTCGGAAAGGGATAGAACAGTGGAGACATTTTTCTTTGAGTTGACGGGCAAGTTTATGCAGAAGCCCTATGTGGTCATGAAATCTCTTTCCCATCCTGCTTGGAAACTGCTTTATAGGGGTTTATCTATGACATTCTATGCCAATGGTGAGCCGACACAGATGAATGCCCTACAGTTTGCTACTATGGAGTGTGCGTTATCCTCTAACACTGTTATCCCGGATTGGATTGATTTGTTTTTCAGGAGATGTGAGGTGTTGGGTATGCGTGTTTTAACCCTCCTATTTTGTATTAGATTTGATTGATACCATAACCTTCTGTCTATTTTAAGGACTTTAGGACCCTATGTAATGAAGCTTAGACTTCAATTTTTTAGCTAAGTCCATTTTATAGAATAGGTTAAATTTAGGCTTGAAGACTGGCACAAAACTCATTGGATTGGAGAGTTGCAGTTCCAGCAGTGTTCAAAACCGCCCCAATGAACCGCACATGTAACCGCATGTGTATTTCTCCTTTGAATCTGCTTCTTGAACAAACTGCAGTGTAACCGCTCTTAAACCGCACCTGTGCAGTTCATGTGCAACCGCATCTGTGCAACCTCCTGGTGTAGCAAACCGCATGGTTCTAACCGCTCCTCACCAACCGCATCCAATGATTGAAGACTTGAAGTGAACCACTTTTTATCCGTTGGAATCCACGTCAGCTATATCAAAAGTCAACCACTAAATCTTGTCACGTGATTCAATGTCAGAGAAGATCTGCAAGGATCTTGAAAAGGTGACAAGTGTCCTAACCTCATTGCTTGCAAACTGGAGCCTCGATCGCCTTTATCTCGCAATCGCTGTACCAAAGGACAAAAGTGGTTACTGTGGACCAATAGGATTGCATCAAGTACTGTCCTTACAACAGCTGTATCCAATGGCTAGTTTCCTGATGCTTGGGTATAAATACCCCTAATCTTCACCATTTGAAGATTGCTTGAAAAATTGAGAAGTGCTGTGTTCATAGAAGCTGAAGCTCTGCCCAGAAATTGTTCAACCCTTTGAATCTTCATCTTCAAACTTCAAGAAATATTTCCCAGCCCAGAAATCAAGCCTTAACACATTCAAGAATCATTGAGCTCTACATCTCACAGATTTAAAGAGCCTTGATCTTGTTCTCACACACACACCTCACTTGTTTAAACACATAGTTTATTCATTTGAGATACACTTGTTATAGTCTTAGGATTTGATCTTCATAGAATAGATTTTATATTTGAGTAACGATCTTTGTATCTTGTAATCTCTCAAACTCAATAGTAAAATCACTCTTGAAAATCCAAGACTAACCATCTTGGTAGTGGACGTAGATCGTTTATCGATTGAACCACTCTAAATCACGTGTTCTTATATTTCTGCATTTATATTTCCTGTGATTACTAATTATTTATCTCTATCGCTGTTTGATCTTATTTTAGTTATCCAATATTGTGAAATAGTGTTTAGAGTTAACATTGTAAAAAATACACGTGTTTGTAAAACTGCTCTTACCAAAACCGCAAATCAAAACCGCGTTTTACAAACCGCCTCTGCAAATCGCTTTACACTCTATTATTCTGCTGTGCATTTTACATCATTACTTGCAGTCTATTATCAAATGCAAGAGGATTTTATAAGCAAGAGGTTTAGTTTTTAAAAGAGGGCGAAAAATTTGTAACAGCTATTCACCCCCCCTCTAGCTGTATTTTCACCCTTGTTGCCACCTTTGGGACCAACAAGTGGTATCAGAGCAAACATATTTTAAAAACACTATTTTTCAAGCTTAACAGCTTGTGTACCGATTCGATATGGCAAATACAAAGACAATGACTACTGTTAACTATTCACACATTCCAATCTTGGACGAAGACCACTTTGACATCTGAAAGTGCCGAATGCTTATTCATTTGGAAACTATAGATGAAATGCTGGTGGAGTGCGTGATCAATGGCCCTCTAATTCCAATGAAGGCTAACACTGATGCAACCACCAATGCTGAAACTCCAAAAGTCAAAAAGCCAAAAGATGAGTGGTCGGATGAAGAGAAGAGATTGGTTGCTTTGGATGGCAAGGCTAGGCACATCATTTCGGAATCCTCCCGTATCAACTCTACGTAAAGTGATGTACCTCAAGACCGCAAAGCGGATGTGGGATGCCATTGAGAGCTACCTCAAAGGTGATGACGAATGCAAGGAAAGCAAATTATATGTCGTTGAAAGATCATACAACAACTTCAAATGTAAAATCCAACGAAACCTTGCGTCAAACTTACGACCGATATGTTGAGGTAGTTAATGCTTGTAGATCTCTTGGCAAAACTTTAACCGATAAGGAAATCAATATGACTTTCCTATCTCGCTTTAGGTTCTAAATGGGTAAATAAGGCTACCTCTTTAGAAGACTCCAAAGTTTTGGGTACTTGGTCGTTAAGTAACTTGTACGCCAATCTTAGAGTCTATGAATTAAAATTAAATCATATTGAAGAAATTGAAGGGAAAACCAAATCGCTATCCATGTCCGTCGTGGAACATGAGGAGAAACCATCTACATCCAATCAAACTGCAGATCCTTCCATATCAACCTCATCACTCATCGAGATGGATGATGATGATTTTGCCATGTTTGTGAAAAGATTCCAAAAATTTAGAAAATCCTCAAAACCTTTCACAAAATCATTTTCAAAAGGCAAACCTCCCGCAACGTTTTCTAAGGCCGGAGATACAAAGAAAAGAGTGATCTAGTTTGCTACAATTGTAGAAAACCCGGTCACTTTGCATCCGAGTGTCCACAACCTAAATATGAATACATGAAAAGAAAACCTCTCTGCGAAATTTTCTCGTCGCAAGGGAATGGTTGCTGAGGAGGAAGAGAATTCCAAGGAATTGGCTACTTGGATTGAAACAGATTCTGATGATGGAAGTGATGATGAAACCGAAGAGGTTAATCTCTTCTTAATTGCAGACGCTTCCGATGAGTCAGATTCTGAGTCAATCGAGTCGCAAGATATGGAAAAAAAAGAGGTTTCTACAAAACTTTCAAATTTTACGTTGGATGAAAATATCAAACTTACTCCTAGCATTAAGATAGGAAATTGCTCGTATTCACGTCCCATTTTTCCTCCTACAAATACTCCACCTTTAAAAACAATTTCAAAGAAGAAAATTTTGAAAAAGGTGGTGGAAGAGGTTTCTCCCATGGAACATGAAAGGATGTTCACGGAAGCTGAAACGGTGATCCATCAATTCTCTAATCTTAAGAAAGCCTTAAGCTTAGCTCATGGTGAACTTAATCTGTACAAGATGGAGAAAACTGTGATGAAGTCCGAAATTTCAAATCTTAAGGACCAAATCAGAAGTATGACTCCTCTTGCTGATCAGAACCGCATCCTTGAAACTAAGGTTGCTGCACTTCAACTCCGGAATGATGACTTGGTAACCCAAATCAACGATCTCCAAAAGATTATTGATTCATGGCTCAAGTCTCAATCCACCAAGGATAAAATCATGGACTCCCAAGTTCCTCCTGGAATTAAGGAAGGTCTAGGTTTTGGATCTGAGGAAGAGGAGAAGTGTGCATCCTCGAGTGAAAAGGATGAGGAAATTTTGGAACTAACTAAAGAAATTCCTAAGGGGAAGCATGCTAAAAGCAAGGGTAAAGGACAACAAATAAATTATGTCTACCCTAAATGGAAGCAATATGGGAAGAACTCTCAGATGAAGCCAAAGGATTCTGAGAGTGTAGCGTCAGAAGAAATGGCTTATGGAGTTGGACGCATCCCTAAAACCGCCTCTGGTGGAACTAGAGATGCCGGGTAACCGCAGTCCGACCGCGCCTCTTCTTCGACCGCTCCTCCTGCCTTCAAAAGTAGGAATAGCGTTCCTAGAAAATACGTGGTCAAACCAAAGCCAGTTTCTTTTGTTAAGGGTGAAACCGCGTTTCTCAAACCGCATGCAACTCCTGAGAAGAGTAAAGAGTTAGTAAAACCTCATGATGCTTACAGCTTTTATAAATGTTCTGTGTGTGATGGTTTAGGTCACAAGGCTACAGAATGCCTTTTGCGGTTCACATCCAATGCCAGGAAGAGTAAACCTCCTTCTGTCAAGCAGGTGTGGGTCGTAAAGGGTTGCTAACTTCAGAACCCAAGGAATAAAGGGGGACCTCGTTCTTAATGTTTACATTTCAGGTCCTCTGCTTCATGGCTGGTCACTCCAAGGATAATGAATGGTATCTTGACGGTGGTCGCTCAAGACATATATTTGGAGATAGATCATTACTTGAAGATGTCGTTGAAGCAAGTGGTCCGTCTGTAACCTTTGGTGACAACAACAAAGGCAAGACCATTGGATATGGTATTATAAGGAGAGGAAACCTAACCATTGAGAAGGTTTCTCTTGTTGAAGGACTCAAGCACAACCTCCTTTCAATTTCTCAATTTTACGACAAAGGAATGATTTGCAACTTCACGTCATCAAATTGCTTTATCAAAGATAGCATCTCCGGCGTCACCCTACTCATAGGGATTCGTAAGAGTAATATTTACATCATTGATCTAAATTCTGCATGTAGTATTACTAATCTCTGTTTTGTAGCTAAGAATGTGAGCGAAAATAGTTGGCTATGGCACAAGAGGTTGAGCCACTTGAACTTCAAGTATCTTGCAAAGATTGGTAGGGAAAACCTCGTTCGTGGTTTACCCAAAGTGGCTGACCACCATCCAGAGAAATGTAGTGCATGCCAGCTTGGTAAGCAGTCTGCATCGTCTTTCACCAGCAAGACCGCTCTATCAACTTCAAGATGCTTACAACTGCTTCACATATATCTGTTTGGACCCGTAACCACTGCCAGCATTGGAGGAAATAGACATACCTTAGTGGTGGTGGATGATTACTCAAGATATACGTGGGTTGAGATGATGATTTCCAAAGATGACTGTTATGAGATTCTCACCGCACTTTTTAGACGGCTCCAAACTCAAAAAGAAGACGACATCGTTAGTGTTCGATCAGATAATGGAACAGAATTTAAGAACAACGGTGTTGCTCAGTATTGTGATGACCATGGGATTGATCACAATTTTTCAACCGCTGGGGTTCCACAACAAAATGGGGTTGTGAAAAGGAAGAATAGGACGTTGATTGAGGCTGGAAAGACAATGATATCTGAAGCGAAGCTACCTCAATATTTTTGGGCTGAAGCAATCAATACCGCTTGCTTCACTCAGTACCGCTCCCTCATCAATAAAACCTATAACAAGACTCTCTATGAGCTTTGGCGAGGAAGAACCCCCAACATTGCATTCTTCAAGATCTTTGGCTGCAAATGTTTTGTCCTCTACAACGGAAGAGAAAATAGAGGTAAATTCGGAGCCAAGGCCGACGAAGGTATTTTTGTTGGGTATGCTAAACATTCAAAAGCTTTTTGTGTTTTCAATAAAACTAGTTTAAAAATAGTTGAGTCTGTCCATGTTACTTTTGATGAGTATTCTCTCCTTGAGCCACATTTGGCTCCAAATGTTGCTGATGATTTTGTTGAGCATAATGAACCAGGTGAACCATCTTAAATCGCACCTGAACCTCAACCGCAAAATCCAAAGACCCTCAACCGAAATTCCCTCAAACCGCACCTTTGAAACCGCACCGAAGTTCCTACTCCAGATGCAACTCCAAGGGAAGATGAAGTTGAGAATTCCCCTATCCAGCTTATAGAACCTCTTCATCAACATACCTTCCATGACTTCGCTGAAGGATCTAACGATGTTCCAATTGAAGATCTTCAGCAAACCTCAGTTCAACCAAACTTACCCCCGGAGGTTCGTGAAGTCAGCAGTCATCCCCTCACGAATGTGATTGGTGATCTGTTTTCCGGTGTTCAAACAAGGAGATCAAACTATGACGAGCATACTTCTCTTTTATCTCAAGTTGAACCCAAGAAGATTGATGAAGCACTCCAAGATTCCAGTTGGGTCGTTGCTATGCAAGAAGAACTCAACCAGTTTGAAAGATGCAAGGTCTGGACTTTGGTGCCTAGACCTCAGGATCAAGGAGTGATAGGAACTAAGTGGGTATTTAGGAATAAGATGGATGAGAATGGAAGCATCACTAGGAATAAAGCAAGGTTGGTTGTACAAGGATATAGGCAAGAAGAAAGAATCGATTATGACGAAACCTTTGCTCCAGTTGCAAGATTGGAAGCTATCAGAATCTTCTTAGCCTACGCCTCTTTCAAGCGTTTCAAGTTATATCAAATGGACGTAAAGAGTGCATTCCTCAACGGCGAACTGCAAGAGACCGTGTATGTTGCCCAACCGCCTGGATTTGAAGACTCCAAATTTCCCAATCATGTCTACAAACTCCAGAAAGCTTTGTATGGACTTAAGCAAGCTCCAAGGGCATGGTATGAGACTCTTTCTAAATTTTTACTAGAAAAAGGATTTAAACGTGGTAAAATCAATACAACTCTTTTTATTGCCAAATATAATGAGCATACTTTACTTGTTCAAATTTATGTCGATGATATTATTTTTGGTTCTACTAATGAGTTACTTTGTAAGCGTTTCGAGAAGCTAATGAAAAGCAAGTTTGAGATGAGCATGATGGGAGAATTAACTTTCTTCCTTGGGCTTCAAATCAAGCAATGCGAAGAAGGTATTTTCCTCAGCCAAGCCAAATACACCAAGGAGTTGATAAAGAAGTTTGGATTAGAAAATGCTAAAGCATATGATACTCCTATGGCCACCGGCAATAAGCTAGATAAGGATCTCAAAGGTAAGAAAGTTGATCATACTTTATATCGAGGTATGATCGGCTCATTACTTTACTTAACTGCTAGTAGGCCCGATATTATGTTTAGTGTCTCTGTATGTGCTCGTTATCAAGCTGATCCTAGAGAAGCACATCTTATTGCAGTCAAGCGTATAATCCGCTATTTATCTGGAACCACTAACCTTGGACTTTGGTATTCCAAAGATTTGAACTTCGATCTTGTAGGTTATTCAGATGCAGATTATGCAGCTTGTACTATTGACAGGAAAAGCACTAGTGGTACTTGTCATTTCCTTGGGAACAGACTAGTTGCTTGGGCCAGCAAGAAGCAAGCATCGGCCAGTGCCAACCACGTAGGCCGAGTACATTCTTCTTGGTAGTTGTTGCTGTCAAATCCTTTGGATGAAGCAGCAATTGGTAGACTATGGAATTGAAGAAGGAAATTGCCCGATCATGTGTGATAATACTTCAACTATTTCAGTCTCCAACAACCCTGTCATGCATTCCAAGACCAAGCATATTGATATCAAGTATCATTTCCTCAAAGACCATGTGGAGAAGAGGAATATCCATTTAGAGTACGTGGGGACAGACAACCAGATTGCTGATATCCTCACCAAGGCTCTTGACTCCAAGAGGTTTTCATTCCTTAGAGGAGAAATGGGTATGCTTGAACTTAAATGAATCCATTTCTTTATTTGCTAACTTGTGTGTTAAGTATAGTTTCAAATCCATTGTTGAATCGCGTGCATCAAATCACATATAGTTCAACCGCTCTGCAGCCAACCGCTTCACTCAAACCGCATGATGCAGCTCAACCGCTTGGATCTCAACCGCATTTCAACTTGGAGTATTTTCTATCTTTACTTATGTTTATTTAAAAAAAAAAACTGCTCAAATTCTTTTATTTATTTTTCAAATTCCTTATTTTTTTCTAAGGGTTTATTTGCAAATGTTTTCCCTCGAAATTTTAAAATTTGAATGCATTTAATGCAAAGGGAACATTAGCATTTAATGGCCTTCATGTCAGCCGTCATTGGTTGATGTGATGAAGCTGAAAGGGTGCATGTTTTGCAATGATTCACTGAGTTGGTGAGTTAGTATGTCCTTTCAACTGCCAAACCCTAAACCTTTCCTATAAATAGAAGACATAACCTACCTTTTCAAACTTTCCATTCTGTCTTCTCTGGCACCGTACCTATCTAGTGTCAGTTTCTTCACCAAACTCTTCTTCTCTCTCTTCGTAATCTGATTAAAAAGCCCTAAGTTTTTTCTTCTTCAATGGCACCTAAGCAACCCATCGAAGACATGGTATGATTTCTTAAACCTTTATCTTCTTAATATCTGCAAATCATCCATATGTTAGTACCTAATCCGCCATTGATTCAAGGTTTCGGACAACTAGAACTGATTTTTGTTCATATAATCTTCATTTCTTAATCATTTTGAGTGAATTTTGTTGGGTTTTGTTCGGATTTGTGCCTAGATTAAGTTTTTAAACTTTATTTCATGATCAATGAACATCTTGGGCACTGATTTTGAATTTTAAACTTTCTAAGTTTCAAAACCCACTTTATGATTTTTACATTTTCTGGGTGATTCTGAGTAAAGTAGATGTTTTTATTGTTAAATTGTTAATCTACTGCTCAATGTGATCATTTTGACATGTTATTTGTTCATTTTGGTTAACATTTTTCAAAACTCTGTTCTTGGTGTTCTTCGTGTTCTTCATGCACTCATGTGACTGTTCATCATCATTTTCAGAAAATTCTTATGTTTTGGTTTGACCTAACTTTCAATCTTGTTTTCCATACTTAGAAAATTTTTGGAAATTTTAATTCAATTTTGCTTGTTTGAACCGCATAGTTGGAACCGCATGCTATGTTTTTGGAACCGCAATTAAAGTTGCTTATTTCTTGCTTCAAAACCGCATTACTTGAACCGCATGTTTTCTCTTGTCAACCGCATGATGAAAACCGCACTTCTATTTCTTTGCAACCGCATGCCATGTTTCAAAAAAAAAAAAGACCGCATATAAAATCTTTTAAAACCGCATGCTGAAAATTACTTGAGTGTTACTAAGTATATAGGCTGGAAACCAAGCCCTTCCTCTCTAAACACCGCTTGCAGTGTGGAATAACCTTGGATTACAATGCCACGTACTAAGTAAATACACTTTTTTCCTATCTGTTCTCCTACCTGTGTTCACAGTTTCCTTGAGGTTTGGAAATTATCATTCCCAAAACCACACTATTGCCAACCGCATGTGTGCACCAAACCGCTTGTGAACTGTGATGTTATTAAATTATTCTAACTTGTGTGTTTTCTTTGTAGAATACCAAGTATTTCTTACCAGGGTGGGAAATCAATGAACCTGAGTTGCGGTCTGATGCTCTTGGAAGGGAAATGATAAGAAAGATGCAAGCTTCAGGAATCCTTCCCCTCTTCACCAAAAACCAAACCTACACCATCCCTCTTTTCATTGACCAATTCTACCAAACCGCAGTGAAGGGGGAGACTGAGCTATCTGATGGATCCAAGATCCCCAACTTAGTAGGAATTGTAGAAGGATTCAAAGTCTCAATTAACTACCTGGATATCAGAGGCACCTTTGACTTCCATGTGTCCAATGCTCCAGTTGAAGTATCCCAGGAAGTCCAAGATGCTACTTGCTCTACTCTCACTGGTAAACTGGATTCGTTATCTGGCTACTACAAGAAGATAGCAAGAAAAGAGTTTGGAGAGATGATGAGCCACCTGTGCTATTTAGTTGGGAAGTGTGTGTGTGGGAAGACTGGAAAACACAACAACTTTACCTCTCATCAGTAGCAGTATTGCTGTGCCATCTACAACGGCATGAAGCTCCATTGGCCTAAGATTTTGATGAGAGAGTTGGCCAGCAGCATTGATGCTTACCAGCTGAAGACCAAGGATGTGCATGCAAGATGGAGACCTTTTGGTAGGTTGCTAACCGCCATCTTTGGCAACTACCAGCATCTAGAAGATATGAGAACTTCCACCCCTGATATTTGTTATCATTGGGGAGTTGAGGAATCCCTAGGGCTCAAGACTTGCCACTCCTTCAGATTCTCTTTTGGCAATGATGACTACAGAGCCCTCTATGATGCTGATACCTTCCAACCCAAAGAACCATTTGTTGAGATGACCCCTGCAACCGCAGTCAAGGGTCTGGTTAAAGCTGCAAAGGCTGTATCTAGGAAGAGAAGAGCTCCTGCTGAACCGCTCCCAAAGCCTACCAGAACCGCACCTCCCCAACCGCGTGGTTCATCTGGTGCAGGCCCAAGTCAGAAAAAGCCAAGGAAGAGCAAGGAAAAGATGACTCTTCTGGATGAAGTTATTGAAGAAGAAGAAGAGGAGGATGCTACTATTCCTCCATTAATTGCTAGAGCCAAGAAGGCCAAGGAAACCCAGGCTAAGTTAGCCAAGATGACTGATGAGGAACTATCTTCCTACTACAAGGCAGAGATTGAAAGGATTGAAAGAGAAAGAGCTGAGAAGGGTGCTGCCTCAGGAAAAACAAAGGAACCAATTCCTCAACCACTTCCTTCTAAACTGCCCCAAACCCAACCGCTTGTCCAAACCCCACCTCAATCTCCTATCCATTCCCATCATTCATCTCCTGCCAAATCCCCTACACCTGAGCCGCTTTCTCCTCCCCAACCGCAAAGAGCTGCAACCGCTCAGGGGGAGAAGCCAAAGAGGCTCAAGCAGTTAGCCAAGAGAAGGACCCCAACCAAAGGCCCCAAACGCTTTCTTCACCGCGTTTCCAAACAACGTACTCCTTCTCCACCTTCATCCCATTCTTCTTCCCATTCAACCTCAAATTCATCTTCTACCAAATCCAATTCCTCCTCTAGCCAATCCAGAACCCCAACTCCCTCACCTCAACATTCCAACCGCTCCAAGTCCCCTACTTCAAACCGTGCCCAATCACCTCTTTATTCTCATCACACCCCAGCTATCTCCATCTCCAATCTAAACCGCGATAGAACCCCATCCCCTAACCGCGTCCATTCACCTCCTCCTCCTATAAATTCTCCCCAACACAACTGAACCCCTTCTCCAAACCTCCTTCCTACTCCACCTCCTCAAACCTCTCCCATTCCAGAAACTACACCTATTCAACAGAAAACCCCCTCTGTTGAAGTTCACACTACCAGTTCCTCCTCAAATTCTATCCCTATTACTTCTGGAATTCCAACCACAAACATTCCACCGCCTCTAAGCGCACCTATTTCAACCGCACCTACTACCTTACCCCAAACACTACCCATACCTCCCTCAACCGCTTCACCTTTCATGGTCCCAGCCAGCCGCCTTTTCCAAACCCTTCTAAACCCTCTATCTCAAACCACCCCTCCAACCCAATCTCATTCGCCTCCCTCATTTACCCAAATCCCTTCCACTTCAACCGCACCTCCAACAGATTACTCCCAAATTCTTTCAACCCTGAATCTTATCCAAGGCCAACTTCTCTTAAACCAAGGCCACATGATCAAACTAACCGCTTCCAATGCCGCTCTTGAGGCCTCCAATACTTCTCTAACCGCATCCAACCAAACCCTTCTAGCCAAAGTGGATGCTCAGGCCCTAGAAATGGCAGATCTTAAAGCCCTATTGATTGATACCATTAAGGGGGAGAGAAGTTCCTTTATCCAGACCGCTGAAGCTGTTAAAACCGCAGCTACAGAGTGCTTTCAAGGCTTCAAGGAAGATTTAGCCAGAGGAGTGCTTAGATCCATGGGTGATGCGGTTTCAAAAACTCAACTCCAAGAGATGCTCTCCAAGCTATCTGATGAGTTTGTTTCTTCAACCAACTCTGCTTTGATTTCCTTCATGAAATCCCTCCAAGAAACTCAACCGCAACAAGCCTCTACCTCAGCCGCTCCTTCTCAAGCCGCCCTTGAAGCTTTGGAACTCAAAGTCCTATCTGAGCTAGACTCCCTCAAAGACAGAATTAATGTTGATCTCAACACAGTGGGAGACAGTCTCAAGGAGCAGGTAAAATCCTTTGATGATGATATCTCTTTCAGGTTTGAAAACCTCAAGGCAGGTTTCAACCTCAAGCTAGACAATTCCATCAAGGATCTAAAATCCAATCTGAATGTATCTGTTGACCTTAAACCGCTGAGAGATGCTCTATCCTCTCAAACCGAAGCCATTAAGGATGAGATCTTCACTTTCTACAATTCTCTCAAGACTTGCATTGAAGGTTTTACAAAAGAGATCAAGGATAGTGTTGCTGCCCATACCAGATCAGTTGATGCTGTTGGCTCAACCGCTGCTCAATCCGTAACCGCACTTAGAGCAGTTGAGACCACCTTGAGAAGTCAATCTGAAGACCTCCGAGCCCTAAGAAGAACTATCAGAGGTGAAAGCTCAGCCTTCAGACCTTCCGGACCGCAAGTGCCAAATCAAGAGGTGGACCAGCGTCAGGATCAACCGCGCCATCAACAACCGCATCATCATCAACAGCGTCGGCATTAGGACCGTTCTTTACTTGTAATTTCTTTCCCTTTTGCTGAACTACTTTTGTTTTGTAGGACCGCACTTCATGTATTTTCTTTTGTCCAACTTCTTTTTGTTTTTGTAACCTTGTAATTTTCCTTCATTCCTGTACTTGTAATCATCTTGGGAATTAATGGAAATTGCATCATGGTTCCAAAACTTTGTTCATTCAAACTGCTTGTTTGTAGAACAATGAAACCGCTTATGGTTTATAACTTCATTCAAATATTTTCTAACTTAAAATCATAATTTTGAAATGAAGGTTAAACATTCAGTTTAAACCGCACTTTGAACTTAAACTCATAATTTTAAGTGCACTTAATGCATTTCTATACTTTCCATGTTGTAAGTTTTTATCTTTCAGATAGTATAGAAATCTATAGCTTAAGCTAAGTGTGTGCATTGACTTGGGACATGAATTACCATGTTAATTCTTATGGACATGTTTTTACCAAGTACAATGTTTGCTTTAGTTATAGTAGGTAATGGCATCAATCAAATAGGGAGAGATTGTTGGGTATGCATGTTTTAACCCTCCTATTTTGTATTAGATTTGATTGATACCATAACCTCCTGTCTATTTTAAGGACTTTAGGACCCTATGTAATGAAGCTTAGACTTCAATTTTTTAGCTAAGTCCATTTTATAGAATAGGTTAAATTTGGGCTTGAAGACTGGCACAAAACACATTGGATTGGAGAGTTGCAGTTCCAGCAGTGTTCAAAACCGCCCCAATGAATCGCACATGTAACCGCATGTGTATTTCTCCTTTGAATCTGCTTCTTGAACAAACTGCAGTGTAACCGCTCTTGAACCGCACCTGTGCAGTTCATGTGCAATCGCATCTGTGCAACCTCCTGGTGTAGCAAACCGCATGGTCCTAACCGCTCCTCACCAACCGCATCCAATGATTGAAGACTTGAAGTGAACCACTTTTTATCCGTTGGAATCCACGTCAGCTATATCAAAAGTCAACCACTAAATCTTGTCACATGATTCAATGTCAGAGAAGATCTGCAAGGATCTTGAAAAGGTGACAAATGTCCTAACCTCATTGCTTGCAGCTGGAGCCTGATCAGCTTTATCTGCAACTGCTATACCAAAGGACATAAGTGGTTGCTGTGGACCAATAGGATTGCATCAAGTAATGTCCTTACAACAGTTGTATCCAACGGCTAGTTTCCTGATGCTTGGGTATAAATACCCCTAATCTTCACCATTTGAAGATTGCTTGAAAAATTGAGAAGTGTTGTGTTCATAGAAGCTGAAGCTCTGCCCAGAAATTGTTCAACCCTTTGAATCTTCATCTTCAAACTTCAAGAAATATTTCCCAGCCCATAAATCAAGCCTTAACACATTCAAGAATCATTGAGCTCTACATCTCACAGATTTAAAGAGCCTTGATCTTGTTCTCACACACACACCTCACTAGTTTAAACACATAGTTTATTCATTTGAGATACACTGGTTATAGTCTTAGGATTTGATCTTCATAGAATAGATTTTATATTTGAGTAACGATCTTTGTATCTTGTAATCTCTCAAACTCAATAGTAAAATCACTCTTGAAAATCCAAGACTAACCATTTTGGTAGTGGACGTAGATCGTTTATCGATTGAACCACTCCAAATCACGTGTTCTTATATTTATGCATTTATATTTCCTGTGATTACTAATTATTTATCTCTATCTCTGATTGATCTTATTTTAGTTATCCAATATTGTGAAATAGTGTTTGGAGTTAACATTTTCAAAAATACACGTGTTTGTAAAACTGCTCTTACCAAAACCGCAAATCAAAACCGCGTTTTACAAACCGCCTCTGCAAACTGCTTTACACTCTATTATTCCGCTGTGCATTTTACATCATTACTTGCAGTCTATTATCAACTGCAAGAGGATTTTGTAAGCAAGAGGTTTAGTTTTTAAAAGAGGGCAAAAAATTTGTAACAGCTATTCACCCCCCCCTCTAGCTGTATTTTCACCCTTGTTGCCACCTTTGGGACCAACATGAGGCTTTAGCGGTCAATGGGAATGGGAATATTCCGGTTGGTGGCATGGTTACTTTATTGGTGGAAAATTTTGTGCGCAACCATCCTAGATTGGTGGGAAATGCGGAAGGGCCCTTATTTTATGATCGATTCTTTCTTTACCGTTACGATACTTTTGAGAGGATATCGGGATAGAACGAGGCATTGACATTTAATTATGGAGATGGTAGAAATTTCAGATGCGCTCAAGGAGTGGTCTTCCCTTTTGGACCATGTGCAGGGGATTGGAGGATGCCGTATGTTGCTGATATGACATTGTGTGACGTGATGAGAGATAGAGGTGAGAGAGTGATTGATGAAGAGGAGGACCAGCAGCAGAATCAGGGTGGCGAGGACCACCAGATGAGAGACCCATTTGAGGCCGGGACTAGTGGTGGTTATTCAGGCCAAGGCAGTCGAGTATGGCAGGGGCGTTTGGTAATTGGGATGATATGAGAGCGTATTTAGAGGCTCAACACCAGAGAGATGTAGAAGAGCGGGAGAGGAGATATAGAGAAGAATGTGAGGCCCGGGAGGCACAGAACGTGATGTGGCGCACTCGGTTTGATTACGTTGATAGACGATGGGATGCTCAGGACGATAGATTGGAGGCTTTGGAGGACAAGCTGGAGACTATGCAGAGAACGATATATCAGCAGGAACTTTGGATGCAGCAGTCCGAGCCGAGGCACTATGAGCCGGTCCCAGATGAGCACTTTGTAGAGATGATGAGGAGAGCAGATAGACGCAGACAGCGGCAGTTGGCCCGTGAGGCCCAGTTATCGGATGGGGGCTTCGGCCCGAGATATTGAGGGTACCTTTTCTTATTCCCTTCCCTTTTTACATTTAAACTGTCCTAATTATTTATGGTTGCACACATTGAGGACACTGTGTAGTTTAATTGTGGGGGAAGGGTGGTGCCTTGTAGATGTTGTAAAAAAAAAAATAATAAAAGCAAAAAAAAAAAGCAAAAAAAAAAATTAAAAAAATAGAGTGGCTAAGTGAAAACCCGAAAGGGAACTTAGGCAAAAGGTGAGAATGTGAGTAGATAACATCCTTTATTCACCGGCGTGGAGACACAAGGGGGAGTTAGGAGTTC
This sequence comes from Adenophora triphylla var. japonica, assembly GCA_022495995.1. Classification (NCBI taxonomy): domain Eukaryota; kingdom Viridiplantae; phylum Streptophyta; class Magnoliopsida; order Asterales; family Campanulaceae; genus Adenophora; species Adenophora triphylla. The sequence goes on along the minus strand of JAFEMH010002072.1, from coordinate 78,166 downwards.
GGGTAGGAACATTTTTGGAGATGGAGGTTTGTGTTAGCGGCGTTAGGATAGAAATCCTCGTGCACCTTGGAGTAATAAGGGGGGTTGGAGAATAGCACGAGGTAAGTTTTTGTTGAGTATTCCCCTTTCTTAACATTAACTTTTGATTGAGGGTGTACATTATGTAGTGTGAGCAAGTGTGGGGGAAAATTTAGGACATCTTAGTTTCCCCCCACTATCATTGTGAGGGCCCTATTTTGGATGATCATTTTATTATGGAGTTTGATGTCAAGCTAGGGCCATTGATTGTTCTTTTGGGGAGTCGTATGGAGACGGAGTTTTGTACACTCCGGTATCACATTTTGATCGATTTGTATTCAGGGGTAGAGGAGCTAGGTATCATTTTCTTCCACACATCTGCTTTAGACCAATTTTAGATTGGAGTTAGGATATTACTCAGGGACGAGTAATGGTCTAAGTGTGGGGGAATTTGATGAGTGGATTTTATACATATCTTTTACCTATGGTTTCGAATATTTTATATTGATTTTGATGTATTTGGATTGATTTTTGATGTTATTTGAGAGAAATTCTGTTATGTGAGGTTATGTGGGAAAACAATGCATTTGAGGGTAGTTTTGTCTTTTTCTTTGTAATTGGTTGTGGAATCGCATGGAACCAAAGAGTGCAAGTCATTTGTAAATGAAAAAGGGCAACAAATTGGTCAAGGTTCAAGCTCGGGGTCAAATGAAGTCAAGGGACGAAGGCTAAGTCAAAGCTGAGTCAAAGTTGGGCAATTCTGCACAGGGCACGAGTGGGGCACGACTGAAGAAGGACAGAGCACAACTTGGGAACGAGTGGAAAATCAAGGCACGAGGAAGAAGAACTGATCAGAACGACTTGGCCCAAGGAGCACGACTCGTGAGCACGAGTGGAGGGCAAGCCACAAATCAAGCAATTATGATCAGAACGAGTGGAAGGCCTGTGCACGAGTCGTGATCACGACTTAGACTGAAGGGCACGACTCGTGCTAATTAGCACGACTCGTGCCAGGCGCGTATCATGACGTCATTCCGGCGTGTGGAGCAGATTTTCATGGTTTTTACTTGATTTTGTTTCCTAATTAGTTAAGGACTGAAGGAAGGGGTATATATATTCTCCTTAGAACAATTATTAGGTACCTTTGATTTTATTTTCTTGCCTAGGTTTTGGAAGCATTGAAGGATTTCGGATTTTTAAGGTTTTTGCTATTTTTCCAGGTTTGATGCATTATTGTTATTCATACTTTGTGATTGTTATCATGAATATGAGTGGCTAAATTCTCTTTTCATGGATTGGATGTAGTAATTGTTGAACCTCTATGCTAATTTAAGTTTTAATTCTTCCAAACTCTCTCATTCTTATTTGATGAATTACTTATCATTCTTTAATATGTTTTAGACTGTTGCACTACCGTGGACGGTTTATGTAAAGTACACTAATTCATCAATTAGGTTGGATTGTTGACCTACCGGAATACAAGACAACCTAGATTCATTTATTTCTTGTGGACTTAATGAGTTTCTTGAATTTTGTTTTGACCTACCGGAATTTACAATAAGATAGAAATATTAGGGTTGCAATCCGAACACTAAACGTCCCAACCCTTACTCACGTGAAAGAATCCTTGAATGAGATTGTTATTTTTGTTATCAAAATCATAGCATAGAGGGGATACAATTATGAAATCCAATACGTGAATTTCTTTGATCTGATTAAATCCTAGTTTATTGCTTTCTTGTTTTCTTCAATTAAATAGTTAATTTCTTGTTTTAGTAATTTAGTTAATAAACCAAATCAAAAACCCCATTTTATTACTTTTTGCACCAATTGAATTAATTTGTTAAAGCACACGAGTCTCTGTGGTTCGACCCTTACTTTTGTACGTTGCTACTTCGGTGACTTGTACACTTGCAAGGCATTTTTATTACACAGTGAAATTTTCTCCATCAAGTTTTTGATCTCTATCAACTCATATTGTTCAATGCTTTCTCGATTCTGAATATGTTGATAATCCAAGTGCGTTTGATCTCTATCAACTCTCTTGAGTGTGGCCACACATTTTATTAACACTATTCATCAAGGGGCCCAAGCAAATATCTCTCTCAACGAGAGGGACAAATCCCATCTTGACTTATCATTCTTCCCTACAAGAATCCAATTGTGCCAACATAGCCCTTATTGCTATCCTATTAAAGATAGTGTTAGAATACATCAAACACAATGTTCATCATGTGGAAGACGATGATAATCTCAGGTATAAAGGATTCTAATGACACGACTATCAAGAGATTTAATCATGACATATATGACTATAGACCATGTAATAAATTTCATCGATAGGTCATGTCCAGTACATTGTTCTCTAATAAGTAACCATAAGTGTAATGTACATCTCATGCATATAATCATCTCCATGATTATCCATTACCAACTTATACTAGTTATTCACAATAACTAGGGATGCAAGTTATTATAATAAAGATGCAAAACATATAATCAACCAAATAAACATTCTCCATAATAAATGATAAAGACGATTACATAGTGGTATTAGGTTATAAGTCAAATATAACTAAACGCCTAGGGCATTATACCAACAATCTCCCACTTGCACTAGGCTCCATCTATATGTATCATATAACCATGGACCTAACATGATCATCATGCTTTGTAAGTGAATCCCCAATGTTATCATCGATTGATACTTTGCATATCTTAATGTCTCCCCTTTAAATGAATTCTCGAATGAGATAGAAACGTCTAAGTATGTGTTTGGATCGCTGATGTAACCTTGGTTCCTTTGCTTGCACAATGACACCATTATTGTCACAATAAAGTTCCACCGGATTAGTGATACTTGGAACAACTTCCAGATCACTAATGAACTTCTTGATCCAAACTGCCTCCTTAGCTGTATCAGATGCCACTATATATTCGGCCTCAGTTGTAGAATCGGCTATAGTACTCTGCTTGGAACTCTTCCAACATATCACACCTCCGTTAAGCATAGACACAAATCCTGACTGCGATCGGAAATCATCTTTGTCGGTTTGGAAGCTTGCATCTGTGTAACCTCTTACAACAAGATCATCTTCCATCCCTCCAAAGACCAAGAACATCCTTAGTCCTTATTAAGTACTTAAGGATCATCTTAACTGTCACCCAATGGTTTTTACCACGATCAGATTAGTATCGACTTGTCATGCTTAGAGCATATGAGACGTTGGGTCTAGTACAAATCACGGCATACATGATAGATCCAATAGTCGAAGCATATGGAACCTCATTCATCCTCTTTCGCTCACCAGTTGTCTTAAGACACTGAGTCTTGCTAAGAGTAACACGGACCCATTGGCAAGTTACCTCTCTTAGAATTTTCCATCTTGAATCTTCTAAGAACATTGTCAATGTAAGTACTTTGACTCAAACCGATTATCCTTTTAGATCTATCTCTATAGATCTCGATGCCAAGGATGTAGGCGGCTTCACCCATATCTTTCATTGAGAAACATTTCCCTAACCAAGACTTGACAGTCTGAAGTGCAGGAATGTCGTTTCCAATGAGTAAGATATCATTGACATACAATAATAGAAATAATACTACACTCCCACTGAATTTCATGTATACACAAGGTTCATCTTTGTTCTTGACAAAACCAAACTCTTTGATCTTTTCGTCAAAACGAAGATTCCAACTCCTAGAAGCTTGCTTCAACCCATATATGGATCCTTGCAACTTGCACACTTTGCTAGAATTTCTTGGATCGATAAAACCTTCGGGTTGTGTCATATACACATCCTCAAGTAACTTCCCATTTAGGAAATCCGTTTTGACATCCATTTGCCATATCTCGTAGTCATAATACGCGGCTATGGCAATTAAAATTCTAACAGACATAAGCATTGCAACAGGCGAAAATGTTTCATCATAGTCTACACCATGAATCTGCCTATATCCCTTTGCTACAAGCCTAGCCTTGTAAGTATGCACCTTCCCATCCATGTTAGTCTTCTTCTTGAAGAACCACTTGCACTCTATAGTTTTGACACCTTCAGGTGGCTCAATCAAGTTCCAAACTTGATTATCCGACATGGATTGTAATTCGGATTCCATGGATTCTAACCATTTATCCGAATTAGGAGTGGACATCGCCTCTTGATAGGAAGTAGGTTCATCATTCTCAATGACTTCCATTTCATTACTTTCCAAAATGAGAAATCCATATCTCTCAGGTTCGGATCGTACTCTATCTGATCTACGATGGACTTGTGGATCTTGATCCGGTTCCACAACTCCTTGTGAATTTGGTTTCGTCTCTACTAATGGTTCCATGTTATTTTCGGGTTCTTGAATTTCTTCAAGATCAATTTTACTCCCACTGGATGCTTTATTGAGAAACTGTTTCTCAAGAAAAGTACCATATTGAGCAACAAACACTTTATTCTCATTGCGGTTGTAAAAGTAATACCCTTTGGTTTTCTTAGGATAACCAACAAAAATAACTTTGTCAGATTTAGGTACTAACTTATTAGAGACAAGTCTCATTACATAAGATTCGCAACCCCAAATCTTCATGAAAGAAAAACTAGGTTTTCTTTTATGCCACATCTCATGTGGGGTCTTAGGAGCCGATTTAGTAGGGACTCTGTTCAGTGTGAACGCAACAGTCTCTAATGCATGTCCCCAAAAGAAAATAGGAAGGTCAACTTGACTCATCATCGAATGAACCATGCCCAACAAGGTTCTATTCCTCCTCTCGGACATACCATTCCATTGTGGTGTTCCGGGTGGAGTCAACTCTGAAACAATTTCACAATTTTTGAGATGATTGTCAAACTCTTGGCTCAAATATTCACCACCACGATCAGAACGAAGTACTTTAATAGTTTTGCCAAGTTGTTTTTGTACTTCATTTTGAAATGTTCTAAACATCTCAAACGATTTACTTTTAGACTTCATCAGATAGACATAGCCATATCTAGATAAGTCATCAGTGAATGTAATGAAATACCGAAATTCTTCCCTAGTAATTGTAAGTACCCTAATTTGGATCACCCTATTCCGAGCAGACGGGAAACACCGCAGACTCACACAAACGAAGTCTCGAATACCCGTAACCATCAAAAAACACAAAACCACCAACCAAACTAGGGGGAGACCTTTTTGGAACAAAAAAGGACAAAAGGACTTTTGAGGAATTATGCAAAAAAGCAAAGTTGGTCCATACAGACCTCTTTGTTATCATAATTACTGAATCCTCTTAAAGTCCACCTTATTCCCTCAAATCCAGGAAGTAATAATTACTGGAATACCTTGGAGGTCCGTACGGACCTTTCTGCATGCAAGGTGGTTCGTACGGACCTTCTTGCTACCAGACACCATCATTTCGAAATCCTCTTAAAGTCCACATTATTCCCTCAAATCCGGGAAAACCAAAATCTTGGATTTAAAGGAAGGTCCGTACGGACCTTCTTGCACAAATCTGTGGATTATAAATAGAGGGCTCCCCCTCCCTCATTTTAGACATTTCCCTCTTCTCCCTTCTCCCCCCAGCCTTCAGGCACCCCTCTAAGACCCTTCGGGGCAATCCCGGCCCCTTTCGGATCCTTCTGAGGCCTTTCGAGCTCCCTTGTGGTGCTCCGAAGCCTCTCCGAGCGCTCCCGCAACGCTCCCGCACTGCCTCGAGGCACTCTCGAGGTACTCTGAGGCCCCTCGTGGTACTCTGAGGCCTTGCCTGGTCTTTCCCGAGGCGTCCCGGCTCTTTCCGAGTCAAACCGGCGATTTCGGCCCACGCCGAACCTCTGCCCGAGTAACCCCTACCATCTCAACCCACGCCGAAACTCTGCCCGAGTAACCCCTGCCATCTCAACGCACGCCGAACCTCTGCCCGAGTGATCCCTGCGATCCCAACGCACGCCGAAACTCTGTCCGCAGACAACCGGCTCATCCCGAAGCAAATCCGGTCCGCCCCGAAACACTATTCCATCCTCAAACACTATTCCCCCGTGGAAGACAGACACGAACCAACATCGGTAAGGCTTCCTTCCTACACTATTTCAATACATTTCAATACGCAGTGTACAATGTAGACATCCGATACATCATGCATTTCTAAAAAAGCACATACACACACACAACAGTTAAAGAATATAAGGGGTACCGAAAGACTCATTTTTACGAGGCAACTCGGGTGAGCTCTAATATTCTAATATTCTTTTCCCGAGGAGTCATCTGACCTCCAAACTCAAAATCTCATCACACAAAAACAGTTTATTTTCTTAAACTGATGCCCTTTTTCAATGTTTTGGGCTTAATAAAAATGGTGTGGTGACTCTACAAAGCAAAAACACAACGAGACACCTACCTCCAAACGAAACGCCGCAAGGCGCGGGGGAAATGCCAGATACCGGGGCGCGAACGCGCTGCCTCTCGGATCCGGGCTATTTCAGTTTGGCGACTCCGCTGGGGATATTTTTTTTAAAAAAAACTTTTAAACAAAACAAAAGATTTTTAAAACAATGATGAGGGTCAAACTTTCATTTTATCCCCCTTCTTTAACTGTTATGTGTGTGTGCATGTGCTTTACTTTTTATTTTTTATTTACAAAAAAATAAAAATACAAAAAATGCATCAATATACATCTGTGTACATATATTTAAAATTCTTCAAAAACTTCTGTTTTACTCAGAAAAAGAATTTTAGAGACCACACACTACTCGCGCTGCTGCCTCGGTACACCGCACGCTACTCGCACTGCTGCCTCGGTACACCACACGCTACGCGCACTGCTGCCTCGGATACACTGCACACTACAACCCTTAACCCAGAGTGGTCTCAGTTGCAGTCCGTTTAGTCTTCCTAGGCCTCTTAGATGCGCACGGGATCATTTCAAACATCCCATCCTAGCCAAGCATCAACCCTGCACGTTTGAGTCTTGAGTCACACTCTGTCCAGACTCGGTTGGTTTTTACCCAGTCCGTGTCATACAGCCTGGATACATATCCCATGCCGGCCATTTTCTGAGTCGAAGCTCGAAACTCAAGATCCCTTGCGCAAGCAAAGCGATGAAAGGTCATGCTAAAATCTTGACCTGATCTTGATTTTCCGAAGCTACACCCAGGCGATGTTCCGTCCTGGATATACATCCATGCCCACATGACACCATGTCATCAAGCCTTTAATATGTCAGCCATGACAATATGACCCAACCAATGCCCAACGTCACAGATCCCTTTCGTAAGCAAGGTAAAGAGAGGTCATGCCGAACTCTTGACCCGATCTTGACTCAGTGGCCGGCTCGGTTCACTATTCACATGGCTAACGCATTAAAGCAAACATGACAGGCTCGGCCCTTAGGTTCGGTTTTTTTCTTTTAGGCCGGTGGAAACCGCTTGCCCTATAGGACCCTTGCCCGAGGCTGTCCACCCTGGGATGTCAAAATACAGGTGCAAAACGAGGGGCTTATAGCCGCACAGATGGTCTCCACTGACCCAGGATCTAGCATAGTTGCGAAAAAGAAGAGCAATCTTTTCCAACCTACCTAGGACTCTGAGAAAACACGTTTTAAGTATATTAAAACAACAAACAAAAAAAAATCAGAAATATAAAAGTGGAAACTGCATGTCACGTGAGCTTTCCCCCTTTTATCCCGAAAGGCCTTCCCATGTCTAAACCTTACCCGTCACCCCCTCCAGCGAACCGAGAGTGGTTGAGAATACCCGGGAGCCGCCTTTTCAGTATCGAGGTCACAAGGTCCGGTAGCCCTTCCGGTTCAGCGGTCCGCACAGTCCGCTACTCCCCCATGGTGGGATCAACAAATAACAGTGAGGGAAACGGAACCCCGCCGCTAAGAAACCTCCAGACAATGGAGGAGGTGCTCTGAGCCTTCAAAACTCTCAAGAAGCGCCAAGAAGAGCAACAAGCCTGGATAGTGGACACCCTGCGTCTTCGAGGAACCGTTGCAGTTCCCCAACCTGATGGAACCTTCGTTCTCATAGAGGACGAAGAAATACGAGCTCCCCCGGTTCTCAAAGCTATCAGCAGGTCCCGCCTCTGCAAAGCTATGAGATCCCAGCAATGCAAAGCAGCTCTTGCTCGAAGCTCCACTCAGGCATCAGTCAAGCAGCTCCGACATGCCCGCCTCAGCACAGTCAGTTTCCTGGCTCTGCACCCCAAGCTCAGTATCAACAGCACACGTACGTGCCTGCTCCGCCAGATCCCAATGCATCTCGGTATTCCCCAGGATTCAATCCTCTGCCTCTATACGTGCCTCTTAGCCATAACCAAAAATCCCCATGCTTAGCCGGGACAGGCATCCCAAGCGGATATCCTGACGTCTCAAACTTGCCACCCGCTGGTCTACCACTTGGGGCTCATGAAACATTTCCCCAATTCTCAAACACAACCCTTAGCGGCCTGGGCAATCACTCCCTTAATTTCAATACTCTAGGGTATGGGATGGTATACACTCAATTACCTCCCCAAGACTCTCGAATGGCGATCCCATCAGCCAATCCACCTCCATCTTCAATCTCCATTCCCGAAAATGGCAACCCGCCTCAACCTGCAAATCCCCACATGGCTTGGCTGATCGAGCAGATAAAGGACATGCAAGGCAAAATAGCCAGTTCTCGGAAGGACTCCCTCCTGCCTGCTGATCCATGCAAAGTGGTCCCACTTCCTCCAAAATTCAGGATGTCGGAGATGGAAAAGTTTGACGGGACAAAATGCCCAAAAACCCACATCGACACCTATGTCTTGGGAATGAGAGCCAAGGGGGCAACCCCTCAACAGATGGCAGATCACTTTCAGCATTCTCTCAAATCTACAGAGCTAAGGTGGTTCCTCAACGTAAAGGCAGAAAACCGCTTCATATGGGACCAAATCAGCGAGATCTTCCTGGAGAAGTACCGCGCCAATCTTGAGTGGGAGACAAACCGCCACGATCTGCAAGCCACCGAACAAAAGGATGACAAACCAGTAGGTGAGTTCTACAAAAGATGGAACTGGAAGCTAATCGAGATAATGGATCCGCTTTCCAAGGAAGAGCAGATGGACATCTTCCATTCCTGCCTCAAGCCATCTCTGAGGACCTTGATCAGCCATCACTTCTATCCAGATTTTCGTTCCATGGTCAACTCTGAAACCAAGTTTGAGAAGACTTTGAGCCTTCAGAAGACAACAGCAACCCCTGCTTCGTCTTACCGCTATCGGACAAACCTGTCAACTTCAGCACCTGTCCCGAACAAAGGAAAAGAAGCGGCCGGAATGGTACACTACATCCAAAATGGAGCTCAAGTAAACCGTGATCAGGCACTCCCGAGGAACAACAATCCCCCTCGCATCCCACAGTTCCAGTATTTTGACAACCTCGAAATGCCTCTGAGCCAAGTATTTGAAGCACTGGTAAAGAGAAATCTCCTCAAGCCCCTCGAGAATTTCCAACCAAAGACTCTCAAGCCCAACATAGATATGAGCAAGCACTGCGCCTTCCACAATTACCCCGATCACAACACCAACAATTGTTTCATGCTAAAGCAAGTGGTCCAGGGGCTAATCAAAGAGGGAAAGTTGGAACGCCCCCGTGGCCCCAACACCATTGGAAATCCATTCCCCCAAAACGACAAGGTGAACAGGATAGCCTTCGACAAAACTCCAGGCGAGAGCAAGCCTCCAGCAATCCCTGAAACTGTCAACATGCTATCCAGCTACGACTGGGAATGTGAAACCAGAGTCAAACGGTCCCGTGATCGGGAATCCAGACAAGAACGCCCAAGGGCAAGTGTCTCCCTGCGATCTTTGCCCGGACCAAGGCATACAATTGGATGGATCAAACGCTCTCTAGAGGAGACTGAATCAAATGGCAGCACGGGAATCGGTCTAGCTTTCACAGACAATGATTTGCCGATGTGTGAGAATCGACACAACGAGGCCCTCCTCATCCTCATAAAAATAGAGACGTTCTACCTCCCGAACGTCTTGATCGATAACGGCTCCGCAGTCAACATCATCGCCTTGAGCACATTGAAATGACTCCGTGTCGACCGCTCCCTGATAAGACCTTCGCCCCGGATAATCCGAGCATATGACTCCACTCCGCGTCCAGTCGTAGGAGTCATCAATCTGAGGATCCAATTCGATGCACAACTGGAGTCGGTAGAGTTCCAAGTCGTGGAAATCAAACCAACCTTCTCTGCCCTGTTGGGACGACCTTGGATACATCAGATGAAAGCGGTATCATCTACTCTTCACGAATGCGTGAAATTCATCAACGCCAATGGAAACCTCGAGGTAATCTGCGGAAGCAGCACAATGACAAGCGCTTGGCCAGCAAGCTACGACCCATAAGAAGGTCCCGACATAACCGAATACTCTTCTGTAGATCAGTCTCCAGTCCTGTCCCGCTACGAAGTGGATCCCTACATCCACGCTCTAAGCCGCGACGAGCTAGAGATCGAAGAGCTCATGGGTCAAGACGACAACTCCGACATATGAGACTGCAAAGAATGCCTAAGAGAGGATCAATAGATGGACGCCCAGATGGAGATTGACCAAGGAGTAGACCCATGCTTCGCCGAAAACCCTCTTGAAAACTGGCTCATCACCGACCCACTGGTACAGGACAATCCTCTTGTCAATACACTCGGATCTCACGGGGACAGCCATCACAGCATCGTCCAATTCAACATCTCGGTGTCTGACCTAGACGAACAGTGGCGTAACATCCTCCAAGGCCTAATCAGGGAAGGAGAGATAACATGCCCCCTCGAGTCAGACATTGTAAATGTCATCCAAGAAAAGATCCCAGATAAAGAAGCAGATTCTATGAAAATGATCAACATCAGCAAGAATCAACTCCGAATTAGCGAATGCTTCGCCCTCCTGCCAATGGAGGGACATCATCAGGGGAGCAACCAAAAACCTCCGCGATCTGGTTTGAAGTCGAACCACATGCAAGCTATCCTCCGAGATCCGTGCCAACTGAAGATTGGCCACCAAAGCCATCGCCACTCCCTCTAGAGCTACAGCCCGCCAAGAGTAATGAAGCCTAGTCCAATCCCTCATCGCCTATAGTCTAGCTTCGAGTCATGTTGTCTGTGAATTCATGTCTTTCGAGTCATCTGATGGCTCTACGCCGGAAGATCATGAGTCCATAATCAACAATGTATAGTCTTTACGCTTTCAATAAAAGGTCCGACCTTTCTAAATATCCTTTCATTGCATCTTTAACAAATGATGAGTTAACTAACGCGCAACAGTTAATAACAATTCATCTAAACAAAGAAGCAAACACATTAATTGAATAAATGCATTAAGCAAACATTTAAGCATGTTGTCAAACGAGAGTAAAACCGAGCCCAAGCTGCCGAGAAGGTTTTAATCACAACGATTTGGGGAACTGCTGAAGAGCCAAAGAGACGCAAGTCAGAAGCCTCTTCACCAGCATAGCCCAACAATCAGATCTTCCAATACCTCAAGAACGGGGAAACCGCCTTCATGAACGAAGAAGGTCAACGCAGGGAAGGAGTCAAAGCCAAGAGCATCATGGCCCTAAAACACCTCGCCTCTCACTTTGTCATCCTTAGGGACATGCTATACAAAAAATGCTACCAAGGACCGCTCCTACGCTGCATCAGCCAGGAAGAAGCAAGCGAGCTCATGAACGAAGTCCACAACGGGGCTTGCAGCCCCCACATGAACGCCAGGGCCCTGATGCAAATCATTCTCCGGATGGGCTACTACTGGATCTCCATGGAGGCAGACTGGATCCACTTTGTCTGAAGCTGCGACAAGTGTCAACGGTTCTCCAACCTCAATCATCTACCTCCTCATGATCTCTACTGCATGACTACGCCCTGGCCCTTCGCCACATGGGGAATCAACGTCATCGGGAAAATTGCCCCACCAGGTAGCAACGGCCACGAGTTCATCTTAGTAGCCATCGACTACTTCACAAAATGGGTCGAAGCCAAGTCCTACAAGGTACTCACCTCAAAGAAAGTCACACATTTCCTCAAGGAAAACATCATCTGCCGATACGACATCCCAAACGAAGTCATATCAGACAACGGCTCCCACTTCGAAGGAGAATGCGATAGACTGCTGGCCGAATTCAAGATCACACGCCATAAGTCTTCTCCCTATCGGCCACAAACAAATGGCACCGTAGAAGCAGCAAATAAGACCCTTGAACGGATTATCCGAAAAATGACCACCTGAGGACGAGATTGGCTCGAGAAGCTGCACCTTGCACTTTGGGGCTACCGAACATCAGTCAGAACAGCCACGAGAGAAACTCCATTCGCCCTGACTTATGGGATGGAAGCAGTCCTGCCCGTTGAATTAGAAATTCCCTCACTCCGAGTGCTGCTGGAAAACGAAATCAACGAAGTTGAATGGCTAAAGGCCATGGAACACATCCGAGCCTACCAAAGCAGAATGGCTAGAGCTTTCGATAAGAAAGTCAAGTCCCGAGACATCAGGGAAGGCAATCTGGTACTCAAAGAAAAGCCTCCCACTCGAACCAACCCACTGGGAAAATGGGAACCAACATGGATTGGCCCTTTCGTGGTTCAAAAGATCTTCTCCGGAGGTGCCATGAAGCTGACAGACCTAGACGGCAATCCCTTCATCAATCAAGACCTCCATCAAACTATACACTTTCCAAGAGCATGCCCCCAACATCACCTTGACCAAGTCAAACGACGACAGCAACATCAAAAGACATCCGAGGGTCACTCAACATCAAAACGACTGACCCATGTCAACTTCCAAGCCAGGGGCTTGTCTTCGCCCTCACACGCTTCAAAAAAAAAAGAGAGCTCAAGCAGAAGCTTACAAAAAAAGAGAGCTCAAGCAGAAGCTTACAAAAAAAATATAAAAAGATCAAGCAGAAGCTGCAAAAGAGGTCAAGAGCCCGACGCTAACAAACAAAAGGCAAGGAAGCTACGGAAAAGACCGTCAAAACGACTTGTCAAGGGATCATCTAACCTCCCATCCAAACACAAAGCCCAAGCAAAAAGGGATTGCCGTCAAGGCCCAGGCTGCTTCAATCCGCAAATACAACAGAAAGGTCCAAAGCTGGACGCTGCCAAGGTTCACCAAAGAAACAAAAAGCAAACAAGAGATCTTGCGTCTCGATAAAGCTTTAAAAGTAAATCACAAATCACTAACGATTACAACATTTCTTGATGAGTTCAAGCACGGTCTACTCTCAAGTTCACAACATGCTAAAAGACAGCTTAATACATTTAACAAATAATGTGTTTACAATTCAATGAATGGATGCCTAGGAGGTCATTCCGCGCCATCTGCGCTAGTCCCCTCGCTATTCTTCTCTTTCTTCCCTCGTTCCCGGTGAGTCTTCCTTCACTCCACGCGAGCCAGCTCTGCGTCTCTGAAATTACCCGGATCCGGCTCGCGCGCGGATTTGGCCCCGGCACATCTCGCATATGTGGATGCGTTCGCGTTCGGGAAGTCGCCCGGATCCGATAGGCAGCGCGATTGCGCTCTGGCATCTGGCTCGTTCCGTTTTGCGTGTTAGAGATGTCTCGCTGTGTTTTGCTTGTAGAGTCACCACGCCATTTTTATTAAGCCCAAAACTTTGAAAAAGGGCATCAGTTTAAAAATAAACTATTTTTGTGTGATGAGATTTTTTAGTTCGGAGGTCAGATGACTCATCGGGAAGAGAATATTAGAATATTAGAGCTCACCCGAGTCGCCTCGTAAAAACGAGTCTTTCGGTACCCCTTATATTCTTTAATTGTTATGTGTGTGTGTATGTGCTTTTTTTTTAAAAAATGCATGTTGTGTCGGATGTCTACATTGTACACTACTTTATTGAAATGTATTGAATTAGTGTAGGAAGGAAGCCTTACCAATGTTGGTTAGTGTCTGTCTTCCGCTGGAGAATAGTGTTTGAGGATGGAATAGTGTTCCGGTATGGACCGGGATTGCTTCGGGATGAGCCGGTTGTCTGCGGACAGAGTTTCGGCGTGCGTGGGGATTGTAGGTTGCGTTCGGGCAGAGGTTCGGCGTGCGTTGGGATTACAGGGATCACTCGGGCAGAGGTTTGGCGTGCGTTGGGATCGCGGGGATCACTCGGGCAGAGGTTCGACGTGCGTTGGGATGGCAGGGGTTACTCGGGCAGAGTTTTGGCGTGCGTTCAAGTTGCTGGTTTGACATGAAAAGAGCCGGGACACCTCGGGAAAGACCAGGCAAGGCCTCGGAGTACCACGAGGGGCCTCAGAGTACCTCAAGAGTGCCTCGGGGCAGCGCGAGAGTGTCATGGGAGCGCTCGGAGAGGCTTCGGAGCACCACAAGGGAGCTCAGAAGGCCTCGGAATGATTCGAAAGGGGCCGGGAGTGCCTCGAGAGGACTTAGAGGGGTGCCAGAAGGCTGGGGGGAGAGGAGAGAAGAGGGAGATGTGTGAAATGAGGGAGGGGGAGCCCTCTATTTATAGTACTCAGATTTGTGCAAGAAGGTCCGTACGGACCTTCCAGGTAATCCAAATTTTTGGTTTTTCTCGATTTGAGGGAATATGTGGCCTTTAAGAAGATTCAGCAATGATGGTGTCTGGTTGCAATAAGGTCCATACGGAACAACCTTGCATGCAATAAGGTCCGTACGGACCAACCATATAGCTGAGTAATTATTATTCCCGGGATTTGAGGGAATAACTTGGACTTTAAGAGGATTCTGTAATCATTAAAACAAAGAGGTCCGTACGGACCACATTTGCTTTTCCAATTTCAGAATAATTCCTAAAAAGTCCTTTTGTCCCTTTTTGTCCTAGAAAGGTCCCTCCCTTGGTTTGGTTGGGGGTTTTTGAGGGTTTTGAGTGTCACAGGTCTTCGAGACTGCATTTGTGAGTCTGCGGTGTTTCCCGTGTGCTCGGAAGAGGGTGATCCAGATTGGGGTACTTAGAGAAGCCCCTCAACGACGTCACTTACGGAGGAAGTGGGGTCGTCGATAAGATAAGGGTCCTGATCTGGATCGCGTGCAGGGAGAGGAAGTGACCGTGTAGGTCGGTGCGTGAGGACATGGCGGTGTACTGTTGTGTGACCGTTTTTAGGTCAGTTGGCTAGACCCTGTGATAGGATTCCTACGTATCCCTAGTGGGAATCAAGCCTGGTCATAGTTCAGAGGTCGTGAAATTGTGAGTGTATGCGGGCGTGATGGTGCCCTAAAGTGTCGTGTGACCACCGAGGTCGACTGTGAGGATGTGGTGGCGTCCTGGGTGACCATAGAGGTCAATGGTAAGGACGTGGAGGCGTCCTGGATGACCGCATAGGTCGATGGTAAGGACGTGGAGGCGTACTGGGTGATCGCATAGGTCGATGGTAAGGACGTGGAGGCGTCCTGGGTGACCGTATAGGTCGATGGTAAGGACGTGGAGGCATCCTGGGTGACCGTATAGGTCGATGGTAAGGACGTGGAGGCGTCCTGGGTGACCGTATAGGTCGATGGTAAGGACGTGGAGGCATCCTGGGTGACCGTATAGGTCGGTGGTAAGGACGTGGAGGCATCCTGGGTGACCGTATAGGTCAATGATAGGGACGTGGAGGCATCCTGGGTGACCGTATAGGTCGATGGTAAGGACGTGGAGGCATTATGGGTGACCGTATAGGTCGATGGTAAGGACGTGGAGGCGTCCTGGTTGACCGTATAGGTCGATGGTGAGGATGTGGAGGCGTCCTGGTTGACCGTATAGGTCGATGGTGAGGACATGGAGGCGTCCTGGGTGACCGTATAGGTTGATGGTGAGGACGTGGAGGCGTCCTGGGTGACCATATAGATCGATGGTAAGGACGTGAAGGCGTCCTGGGTGACCGTATAGGTCGATGGTAAGGACGTGGAGGCATCCTTGGTGACCACATGGAGTCGATGGTGGAGCGTGGAGGCGTCTGGGTGACCGTATAGGTCGATGGTAAGAGACGTGGAGGCGTCCCAGGTGACAGTACTGAGTCGATGGTAAGGACGTGGAGGCATCCTGGGTGACCGCATAGGTCGATGGTAAGGACGTGGAGGCGTCCTGGGTGACCGCATAGGTCGATGGTAAGGACGTGGAGGCGTCCTGGGTGACCGCATAGGTTGATGGTAAGGACGTGGAGGCGTCCTGGGTGACCGCATAGGTCAATAGTAAGGACGTGAAGGCGTCCTGGGTGACCGCATAGGTCGATAGTAAGGACGTAGAGGCGTCCTGGGTGACCGTATAGGTCGATGGTAAGGACGTGGAGGCATCCTGGGTGTGCAATCTTACTAGAAGATGGGTAATCTTACAAGAAGATCAGCTAATCTTACGAGAAGATGGGTAATCTTATGAGAAGATCGGTTTGTGGTGTAGGAGGACGTGTCCCGTCCTAAGATAATGCGAGGGCATGGTGGTGCCCCAAGGATGTGGTGACCGCCGAGGTCGATTGCGAGGACATGGTGGTGTCCTGAGATGATGTTTTTGGGAGGTTTATACGGTCTTCCGGACCGAGTGATTTAAAGCCTTCCGGGCTGGAGGTATGTGGCCTCGTAGGGGCTTTGTCCGCTGAGAAGGTGACTTTGGGCTTACTTTGATGGCCGGTGGTTGATTCAATGTCTGGCGTTTTGGAGGCGTTTTGTGCCTTGGGATTTGTGCTTGGAGGTGCTGGCTCCTTTTCGCGCTTGTTTCACCGTTTAGTGGGCGAGTTCTGGGCTTACGATGACGGCCGGTGGTTGTGTTTCCATTTAGTGGGCGAAATCCGGGCTTACGATGACGGCTGGTGCTTGAGTTGTCGTTTAGTGGGCGAAATCCGGGCTTACGTTGACGGCCGGTGTTTGAGTTGCCGTTTAGTGGGCGAAATCCGGGCTTACGATGACGGCCGGTGCTTGAGTTGCCGTTTAGTGGGAGAAATTCGGGCTTACGTTGACGGTCGGTGTTTGAGTTGCCGTTTAGTGGGTGAAATCCGGGCTTACGATGACGGCCGGTGTTTGAGTTGCCGTTTAGTGGGAGAAATCCGGGCTTACGATGACGGCCGGTGTTTGTTTTGTTAGGTTAAGGACCAAACTGCATTGAATCTGCTGAAATAGGCCTTTGGACGGCCAGGGGCAAAGATTATAAGGGCAAAGGAGTAATTTGGCCTCATGTTGCAAAGAGGTCCGTACGGATTTTCTCTCTCTGCGAAGAGGTCCGTATGGACCAATGCTGATTTTTACAGTTCCCAAATTTTGACCAGCTTCAGCACCGAGGCAACCCTTCATTCTTCTTCTTCCAGTTTTGCGAAAACCAGAGAGAGGGAGAGAAAACTCCATTGTTGTCCCAAAATCCTTAAAAAATCTTCCACACTTAGCTTGAATTGCTTGTCAATGGCGGAAAGATCAAGGAGAGGTCGTCGTCAACGGAGCCAAGAGGCGATCGAGCAAAGGATGGAGCTTCAAAGGAATTGCATCTCCTTCGTGCCTTCTTCGAAGAACCCGGATGTGTTGTATCCGAATCCGGAGGTGCATAATCAGCGAGTTAGGAACGCCGAAGAGGTAAGAAATCAATTTCGTCTTGATTCCTTACTTGAATTGTTGAATGCTAGAACTAGGTTGTAGTTTTTTGCATATTTGGGGCTTTTGTTGTTTGCCATGCTTTTTGTGAAATTCGTGATGAATTGTTGAAATTGAGCATGTAAAAATTGTGGGTATGTGATTTTTATGCAAAAATGTGTAGATTAGCTCTTATTTGTAAAAATAAAGTGCCTCTCTTTGAAATGCATGCTTTGGTGTTTTGTACCTTATGCTATTTATGTGTGTACATTGTGAGAAAAATTGCCATGTAGGGACAAATTTTGTGAAAAAATGTGACATGTACCGTGTTTTGTGACGGGTTTTGTCTGAAAGTATGTGCCGTGTAGGGACGGACTTTTCTGAAAATGTGTAATGTAGTGTGTGCCGTGTTTTTGGTGACGGACTTTGTGGGGAGTTTATGTGCAATATGTGCCGTGTTTTGTGACGGGTCTTTTGAAAATGCGTCGTGTAGGGCTTAATCCCTCTGTTGAGAAAATTTGTACAGTGTGTGCCGTGTTTTGTGACGGACTGCATGGGGAAAATTATGTGTAATGCATGCCGTATTTTGTGACGGGTTACATGTGAAAATTATGTGCAATGTTGGGACGGACCCATATATTTTTTTTGTGTTTTGCATTAAGTACTGTGACTGACGTACCTTTGTTGTGTTTACTTGTAGGATGAGGGGCTTTTATCTGGGAAAGCCAAGAAGATGAAGTCCCGAGGGTCGCTCGAGGCCGTAGTGGAGTTGTGGCAGCAGTTGCCGGACATCTCTATGGGGGGCAGGCCGAGCCCTAAGAGGCTGGTGTATGCTTCCGGCTTGGGCGTGTTCGTGGAGAACTTGGCCGGGATTTCTCATACGAGGAAGAAAAAGAGTATCTTCCTGGGCTTGTCTGAGTATTGGTGGGATACCACTCACACCTTCCATTTGAGCTGGGGCGAGGTGACTGTGACTCCCACCGATTTTGCTGCTATCACCGGGCTTTCCTTCAAAGGAGGGCCAGTGCGGTGGAGGGACAGGATATCTGATGAGGTGCTGGCTGAGCTGTTGGGCTTCGCGCCTCTTCCTCGCAGGGGCCTAGGCATGCTGTACAACGATGTGGAGATGCGGATTACGGCCAGTATTGGGGCCTATTGCCGTGGTACCGGCCTGGTGACGGCGGATCAGCTGGCACGCTCCTTCCTGTGGTTCGCCCTTTCCGAGACTCTGTTCTCGAATCACGCGACTACGGCTCCCTTTGCTCTGCTGGAGAGTTTGATTGATTTGGAGAGGGTTTGTGATATAGCTTGGGGCGAGGCGGGCCTGGCCGAGCTTTATTTCTCTTTGGACCGGTTTAGCCGAGACGTGGCCAGTTCTTTGGGCTGCTTTGATTTTGCTCCGGAGGTATGAGTTTATTGCTGTTTTTGATTTAGCAATTTGTCATTCCTCCGCTTTCTTTTGCACTGAGCCTTTTCTGCTTTTGTCACAGGTGTGGTTCTATGAGATCTTCCGGTGCTTCCCGTGGGATCGAGAGGCTGAGGCTATAGCGGCCTATCCTGCTATGTTGGGCTAGGCCCGTCTTGCGAGGAGGAGGAGGACCAGTAGGGGGAAGCTCACCATTGCCTACGGGGATGTGCAGGAGCATCTGGAGAGAGACAGCCCGACGGAGTTTGATCTGTATCCCTGGGCTCGGTATGGGGCTGATGAGTTTGAGGGTGCTCCCATGGTGACGGCGCAGAGGAAGATGCTGCGGGGCCTGACCTGCGATGTCATGTACTTGGGAGAGAGGATCTTCTGGCAGCATGGCCCGAGTATGCTCCCCCTGGCTCCGAGGGACCCGCCTTTTGGGATGATGGATTCCTGTGATATAGACGTGCTGGAGTTTGAGAGATATCTTGGCGGCGTGAGTGCCGATGAGTTTGTTTTGTTTGGAGAAGAGTATGGGACCTTTGTGAGGAGGAAGCTGAGGATGCCACAGGTGTTGGCGAGGGAGAGGGAGGATGGCCCGCCAGGTCCCCAGAGGTTCCGGTGCCTGGGCCGGACTTTACATAAGTTCGTGGGGACTCATCGAGGTGGAGGGTGTCAGTACCCGTCCCTGAGCAGGCTCCTGCTGCCTACCGGGTTGACCCTGATATGCCGGTGAGTGTGCTTACTCTTTTCTGTCTTGGCATCTTTTCTGTATTTTTCTTTTTTTGTATGCCTGTATCTCTTTAGCTGAGCATTTCTTTGGCTGTTTGCTTGTGCAGGTCCCGGGGAGAGCCTTTGACACGCTGACCCGCCGTTATGTGGCGATGCAATCCTTTGCGAAGAAGTTGGCGGGGAAGCTGTCTTACCGGTCTTCAAGGCGTGTGCCGGCGTATGAGCCGATGCCTTCGAGGCATTCTGTGGACGTTCCTCCGCCGAGGGAGCCGGGGCAGCAGTTGGAGGGACCTTCTCGGGGGTGGCATAGCATGGATGCCGGGACGTCTTCGGGAGTCCAGAGGCCGCCGGTCTTTCACCAGTTTTGGCCTTCGCAGAAGGCACCGGGAGAGAGTTCGTCAGATCCTGCCTTCTTCGATCCTTTTGCTGGGTTTGACCCTTCCGAATATTTTGAGTACCCACCCCAGGAGGGTGTTCAGTATTCTGATGACGAGGGTGTGGCTGGCGAGTTTGCCGGGGTGCCTGACTTCTCGCTTGAGGATGTTGATGATGATGATGAAGAGTCGGATTAGGGATCATTTGCTTACCTCTTTCCATATCTTCTTTTTTTTGTTTAGCAACAGACATAATGTGTACCTGTAATAAAACATTCGCACTTGCACCGCAAAGTATTTTATTTTAAGATGTAATGTTGTATTTTGTGATTCTCGGGAATTGTCCTAGGAATTGTTGCTATTTTATTATTTGTGCATGCCACGTGAGCTGGGAGTGCATTTGTGGGTAGTGTATGCTTGCCGGAAATGGCTTTGGCCAGAGTTTGGGCAGTTTGGAGCAAGGTCCTGCTTTGGAAACTTGATGGTTGTTATGCTTGTTCTTTGGGAAAGTGGGGCCATGATGCAACAAGGTCCGTACGGACCAACCTGGGCTGCAAAGAGGTCCGTACGGATCAACTTTGCTTTTGGGAAGGGATAAGTGTTTTCCGGATGTCTGGACTTTCCCCACTTCCCATTTGCAGCCATTTCGAGCTTTCTTCCCCATTTTCTCTAGGAACCTCCATTTTTGCCATGGATTCTTCGTATGTTCCACGAATTTTGCTAAGGCTTTCGCAGGAGCGGCAAGTATACTTCCTTGAGCGGCTGAAGATGTGTATGCGACACCGTATGAGGCATTAGAGGCGGGCTTTCGAGGTAAGGTTTCGACTTTGCTCTGTTTGCTCCCTTAAGGAGTTGGTTCCTGATTGGGAATTATTGCGGGCTGCCGCGAAGTTATGGGATGTTAGGAGGCATGTGTATTGCTTCTCCTACAATGAGATGGTGCCCACCTTCGAGGATTTTCGGGCATTGATTGGAGGACCGGAGGTGGAGGCCATCTCGCTTCCTTTGATTGGCGATGCTGCCGTGAGCGTGAAGCTTGCATGCTTTCTTCAAACTTCGTTGGGAGAAGTGCAGGACATGATCCTTGATTTGGGTCATATTGACATTTCTGCGCTGCCGGAGCGGTTTATGATTGATGATGAGAGTGATGTCTCCTGGGATGCATTTGCCTTGTGCGTGATAGCGACGCTTTTCATGGTCAGCTCCCTTGGGGTTTGCAATGGCGCTTTTCTAGATGTTGTTGGACAATGTAGATCTGGAGAGGATATTGCCCCGTTGGTGCTGGGGGAGACTCTTCATGGTATTGACCGTCTGGCGACTGGGGATCGGTTCATGAGAGGGGAAAGCCCCGCTTTGCTCACCTTGTGGCTGCGGGAGAGACTTCAGGCTATGCGTGAGGCTCCGGCGTCGTTCACCCCGTGGACATTTGCTCAGCGTCCTCTTGTGTTGGATATGGATCAATCCGCCTGGGAAAGATGGATGGCACAGCTTGGTACTAATCAGATCCGTTGGTGGGTTCCGCACTGGGGGATTGAGACTAGGAGGTCCTTTTAGGAAGGGTCCTATGTGGTCAGAGTTCCAGGTTTGCTTGGTCCTCTTTTTATATTCCGTCGCTTGTTTCCCGGCAGTTCAGGATGAAGCAGGAGATTTGTTGGGCTGGGATGACCTTGCTACTGCGGAGGTAGCTCCTCTTTGTATGGCAGCTCCAAGTGCTCTTTTGTATTTTCTGAGGGTATGGAAGTATTCCGCTTTCCCTCCTGTGGTGCTCCTCAGATGTCAGGAGAGTGTCGTATTAACTACCCAGTACCTGGCCTGGTATGAGCAGGGTGTTGGGCAGTCCCAAGTGGCTTTGGGGATGTTACGGGATGTTACGGGAGACACTTTGTTTGACTACGAGACTAGAGTTAACCGACTGACAGGGAGAGGTCCCCTTTTGCAGACTCACAGGGAGGAGATCAGAGCCGATGCACGGGCGAATGAAGCCCTGAGAGCTGCTGGATTGTTTGACTCTACGGGGAGGACCCCTAATCTCGGACTGAGAGACGCAGAGCTGGCTCGCATAGAGCGAAAGAAGACTCGCCGGGGACGAGGGAAGGAAGGGAAGAATGGCGAGGGGACAAGCGTAGATGGGGCGGAATGACCTCCTAGGTATCCATTCATTGCATTTGTATACACATTATTTGTTAAATGTATTAAGTTGTCTTTTAGCATGTTGTGAACTTGAGAGTAGACCGTGCTTGAACTCATCAAGAAATGTTGTAATCGTTAGTGATTTGTGATTTACTTTTAAAGCTTTGTCGAGACGCAAGATCTCTTGTTCGCTTTTGTTTCTTTTGTGAGCCTTGACGGCGTCCTTCTTTGGACTTTTCTGTTGCATTTGCAGACTGAAGTAGCCTGGGCCTTGACGGCGATCCCTTTTGCTTGGGCTTTGTGTTTGGCTGAGAGGTTGGATGATCCCCTGACAAGTCGTTTTGACGGTCTTTTCCGTAGCTTCCTTGCCTCTTGTTTGTCGGCGCTGGGTCCTTGACCTTCTTTTTTTTTGTAGCTTCTGTTTGAGCTCTTTTTTTAAGCTTCTGCTTGAGCTCTTTTTTTTTTTTGAAGCGCGTGAGGGCAAAGGCAAGCCCCTAGCTTGGAGTTGACATGGGTCAGTCATTTCATGCTGAGTGACCTTCGTATGTCCTTTGATGTTGCCGCCGTCGTTTTGACTTGGTCAAGGTGATGGTGGGGGCATGTTCTTGGAAAGTGTGTAGCTTGATGGATGTCTTGGTTGACATTCAAACTTTTGACTTTTTTGTGTATTTTTAGACCGGACCAATTAAGGTTGCCTACGTTCCCCCGGACTAGAGGGCTCAGGTCTGCGTAGTTCGACACTACATGGAGTGCCAAGAGATGCACATTTGTTCTTCTTTAGGCGAAGTATCTGCGAAGTTTGCTTTCGTTGACTGGATTCATGAAGGGATTGCCGTCTAGGTCTGTCAGCTTCATAGCACCTCCGGAGAAGATCTTTTGAACCACGAAAGGGCCGATCCATGTTGGTTCCCATTTTCCCAGTGGGCTGGTTCGAGTGGGAGGCTTTTCTTTGAGTACCAGATCGCCTTCCCTGATGTCTCGGGACTTGACCTTCTTGTCAAAAGCTCTAGCCATTCTGCTTTGGTAGGCTCGGACGTGTTCCATGGCCTTTAGTCGTCGCTCGTCTAGCAGAGCCACAATTCGTCGTGTCGGCTTCGCAGCCATTTGACTTTATTGACGTCATTTTCCAGCAGCACTCGGAGTGAGGGAATTTCTAGTTTAAAGGGGAGGACTGCTTCCATCCCGTATGTCAGGGCGAATGGGGTTTCTCCGTGGTCATTACGACCGATGTTCGGTAGCCCCAAAGTGCAAGGTGCAGCTTCTCGGGCCAATCTCGTCCTCGGGTGGTCATTTTTCGGATGATCCGTTCGAGGGTCTTGTTTGGTGCTTCCACGGCGCCGTTCGTCTGTGGCCGGTAGGGAGAAGACTTGTGGCGTGTGATTTTGAATTCGGCCAGCAGTCTGTCGCATTCTCCTTCGAAGTGGGAGCCGTTGTCTGATATGACCTCGTTAGGGATGCCGTATCGGCAGATGATGTTTTCTTTGAGGAAATGCGCGACTTTCTTGGAGGTTAGCACTTTGTAGGACTTGGCTTCGACCCATTTGGTGAAGTAGTCGATGGCTACCAAGACGAACTCGTGGCCGTTGCTGCCTGGCGGGGCAATTTTCCCGATGACGTCAATTCCCCAAGTGGCAAAGGGCCAGGGTATAGTCATGCAGTAGAGATCGTGAGGAGGTAGATGATTGAGGTTGGAGAACCGTTGGCACTTGTCGCAGCTTCGGAAAAAGTGAATGCAGTCTGCCTCCATGGAGATCCAGTAGTAGCCCATCCGGAGAATGATTTGCATTAGGGCCCGGGCGTTCATGTGGGGACCGCAAGCCCCATTGTGGACTTTGTTCATGAGCTCGTTTGCTTCTTCCTGACTGATGCAGCGTAGGAGTGGTCCTTGGTAGCGTTTCTTGTATAGCATGTCCCCAAGGATGACAAAGTGAGAGGTGAGACGTTTTAGGGCCATGATGCTCTTGGCTTTGGCTCCTTCCATGCGTTGACCTTCTTCGTTCATGAAGGCGGATTCTCCATTCTTGAGGTATTGAAAGATCTGGACTGTGCTGGAAATGGCTTCGAACTTGCATCTCTTTGGCTCTTCAGCAATCTCGCAAATCGCTGTGATTAAAACCTCCTCGGCAGCTTGGGCCCGGTTTTTCTTTCGTTTGACAACATGCTTAAAGATGTGCTTAATATATTGTTCGTTTAATGTGTCTGCTTCTTTATCAAGTGAATCGTTATTAACTGTTTGTGTATTAGTTAATTTATCAGTTGTTAAAGATGCAATGAGAGGATACTCGGAAAGATCGAAGCATTCATTAAGAGCATATGGGAATACATTATTGGCAATGAGTTCGTAATCTTCTGGCGTGAGGCCATCAGATGACTTGAGGGACTCGAATTCAAAGATAATGGACTCAGGATGGGTTTTGACACTGGACTCTAGGACTCGAGGGGTCAGACCAAGTCGTTTGATCATGTCCTTTTTGCTGGCGGTGGGTCCGGAGAAGGTGGCCCAGTCACTGAGTGGCAATGAGCTTGATAGGAGGCGGGGTTTGAAAGGCTTTGTGTCACCGTTCCCGATCATGGCTATCACAGAGTTATCAGAAACAAAATCGATTAGGTCTGGCACCTCGATTTCTTCATTGAAGAGCAGTGTAGAAGCGTGGCTCGTTCCAAGCATCGTCTGCGGAGTCTTTCGCTTTTGTCTTGGGCGTCGCTAGCTCGAATGCAGACTCATCCCACTTGTTGAAGGCATGGGTATTGACAGAGAGTTTTTCGAGTTCTTCTGCCAAAGAGGGGGTTTTCCCGAACCAAAATTCATTGTGAATAGTGGTGGTTGTGGGTCCCGGCAGAGTTGGTGCATCGAGAAATGCTCTTCTGACGAGATTTGGCTTGAGGCCTCTGAATCTTGCCAGGTTCCGCTGGAGCTTGTCCATGGTTGTCAGCCAGCTTTGTTTGGCGTTGATCAGCTATGTTCCCTTTCCCGTGTCTTCATTCAAGTTGTCATCTTTCTTTGTGAAGTACTTTGTCATGTCGAAGCTGTAAGGGCGAAGATCGGAGATTGCGTGCAAGCCTCTTTTGCCATTGGCGGAGCGTTTCCGTGCAGCTCGTTTGTCTTTCGCCGCGTCTTTGAGAGTAGGAATGTATCCCAGGCCATGGAGGGTATTCTGTTCCTTGATATTGATGATTTGTTGGGTACCCTGATGGCATTTTCCCAAACCAAGCCCCGGGATGTAGTTCATGTGCTTCATCATTTTCATCGGGGGAGGGATCTGGTCTCAAATCAAAGGTAGGTCTATGTGGCACACCTGGGCCTTTGGGCTTTCGATGGTAAACCCTGTTAGCATCATGCCATCATTGTCGTGTTTGATCTCTAAGACTGGGACGACGTTTGTGTCGGTCCCTTCGGTGACTATGCTATCACCATAGATGATGATAAGATCTGTTCCTTGGACAAATTTTACGCACTGATGGAGGGTGGATGCCACCCTATTGATCTGGTGTAGCCAAGGGCATCCCAAAATGGCAGTGAATGTGATCGGGATGTCGATGACTTGGAAGTCGGTTGGGACCATCTGCTTTCCGAACCACAGGTTTAAGGTGGCTATTCCCAGGACTGGGCAAGACGTTGAGTCGTATGCCTTGATTACCTGAGTTGAGGGTTTCAGATCAGTTGTTTTGATTCCTAGCAAATCCATCATTTTGGATGGAAGGACGTTTATAGATTATCCCCCATCTACCAAGACCCGAGGGAGACGGCGCTCATCAAGTTGAACTGTTATGTAGAGAGGCTCATTGTGGTCAGCCCCAAATTTTGGAAGGTCGAGCTCCGTGAAAGTGATGATATTGATGTAATGAACATTGACGATCATCTGAACCACTTCATCAGGTGTCACAGTGATGGGAACCATGGTCTGGGCCAGGCTTTCTTCCAACTTGAGTTTGTGTGGGTAAGATGAAGTGAGTAGGGACCAGAGTGAGATGTTAGCCTGAGTACGCTTGAGCTGAGTTAAGACAGGATCTTCAGCCTTCGGGTCAAGGGTTTCGGCATCTTTGGCATAGGGCCCCTTTTCAGTTCGTGGCTCAGGTATGGCTGGCCTTTTGTCTGCCCGTGGAGGATTCGTCGGGATTTGACCGGAACGCGTTAGAACGTTCACCTCTGGCTTTGCTGCTTTGCTCATCTCTCCTATTTCTGTAATGAGAGGGCCTTGGTTGGTAAAGGGCCATACTGCGCATTTCAGTTCATTTACCGTCATTACTTTTGTTGAAGCATCAACAGTGGCTTTGAGATCTTCCCAAGACAGGGGTTGAGGTATCTGGACCCTCGGGCCATTGGTGGCGGTGCGGATTTCGTCCCAGCTGATCATGGAGCAGAAATTGTCATGGCCTTGCGCAGGGCTAGGCTGAGGAGATTTGCTGGAGTAGATGACGTAGTAGTCAAACTTTCCTGATGGTTCTCCAAGGGTTCCGACTGTGGGGTCGCCGGATTCGTATCTCTTCTTCAGTTTTTGTTGAGAAGAGGGTTTCTTCTTTCTTCGAGGGCGGCCCTCGTTCATTTCATCCTGGAATTCCATTTCCAGACAAGCAGTGCAATTGCAGACGTCCCACCAGATGTGTTCGTTGTTCGACTGTGGTACCGGGACCTCAGGATGTTGAATGGGCATGTCTTCCCCCGGGGGGTCTTGTGGCTATATGTCGTAACTGCATGGCTCGTACGAGGGCAACAGGTTGACTTCTGGGAGACAATGAGAGACGTTAGAAGCTGCAGGAGCTGAAATAGCCCGAATCCGAGAGGCAGCGCGTTCGCGCCCCGGCATCTGGCATTTCGCCCCACCTTGCGGAGTTTGTTTCGTTGGGTGGAGGTGTCTCGCTGTGTTTTGCTTTGTAGAGTCGCCACGCCATTTTTATTGCTAAGCCCAAAACATTGAAAAAGGGCATCAGTTTAAAAATAATAATAAACTGTTTTTGTGTGATGAGATTTTGAGTTCGGAGGCCAGATGACTCCTCGGGAAGAGAATATTAGAATCTTAGAGCTCACCCGAGTCGCCTCATAAAAACGAGTCTTTCGGATACCCCTAATATTCTTTAACTGTTGTGTGTGTGTGTGTGCTTTTAAAAATGCATGCTGTATCGGATGTCTACATTGTACACTACGTATTGAAATGTATTGAAATAGTAATGTAGGAAGGAAGCCTTACCAATGTTGGTTCGTGTCTGTCTTCCGCTGGGGAATAGTGTTTGAGGATGGAATAGTGCTCCGGGACGGACCGGGATTGCTTCGGGAGGGGCCGGTTGTCTGCGGACAGAGTTTCGGCGTGAGTTGAGATTGTAGGCTGCGTTTTGGGCAGAGGTTCGGCGTGCGTTGAGATCGCAGGGATTACTCGGGCAGAGTTTCGGCGTGCGTTGGGATGGCAGGAGTCACTCGGGCAGAGTTTCTGCGTGCGTTCAAGCTACCGGTTTGACTCGGAAAGAGCCGGGACACCTTGGAAAGACCAGGCAAGGCCTCGGAGTACCACGAGGGGCCTCAGAGTACCTCGAGAGTGCCTTGGGGCAGCGCGGGAGCATCGCGGGAGCGCTCGGCGAGGCTTCGGAGCACCACGAGGGAGCTCGGAAGGCCTCGGAAGGATCCGAAAGGGGCCGGGATTGCCCCGAAGGGTCTTAGAGGGGAGCCTAAAGGCTAGGGGAAGAAGATAGAAGAGGGAGGTGTGAATGAAATGGGATGGGGAGCCCTCTATTTATAGTGGAAGATTTCGTGCAAAGAGGTCCGTACGGACCTCCTAGGTTATCCAGAATTTTGGTTTTCCTCGATTTGAGGAAATATGTGATAATTGTGAATATTTTGGATGATGGTGTCCCCTGTGCAAAGAGGTCCGTACGGACCATCTTGGCATGCAAAGAGGTCCGTACGGACCAACCATGCATGAGGGTAATGATTTCTTCCGGGATTTGAGGGAATATTGTGGACTTTAAGGGGATTCAGTAATTATTGCAACAAAGAGGTCCGTACGGACCTTATTTGCTTCTCCAATTTCCTAAAAATTCCTAAAAGGTCCTTTTGTCCCTTTTCATCCCAGGAAGGCTCCTCCCTTGGTTTGGCTGAGGGTTTTTTGAGGGTTTTGAGTGCCATAGGTCTTTGAGACTGTGTTTGTGAGTCTGCGGTGTTTCCCATGTGCTCGGAAGAGGGTGATCCAGATTGGGGTACTTACAGAATCCCCTCAACGACGTCACTTACGGAGGAAGTGGGGTCATTGATAAGACAAGGGTCCTAATCTGGATCGCGTGCTGGGAGAGGAAGTGACCGTGGAGGTCGGGGTGAGGACGTGGCGGTGTCCTGTTGTGTGACCGTTTAGGTCAATTGGCTGGACCCTGTGATAGGATTCTTACGTATCCCTGGCGGGAATCAAGCCTGATCGTAGTTCGGGTGTAGGGTGAGTGTTTGTGGTGCACGAGGATGGAAAGGGTCCTCTGACTGAAACTTTGTGCATGGACGTGGTGGTGTCCTATGGGTGACCGCATAGGTCGATGGTGAGGACGTTGCGGCGTCCTGGGTGACCGGATAGGTCGATGGCTGGACCCTGTGATAGGATTTCTACGTATCCCTGGCAGGAATCAAGCCTGGTCGTAGTTCAGATGTCGTGAATTTGTGAGTGTATGTGGGCGTGGTGGTGCTCTGAAGTATCGTGTGACCGCCGAGGTCAGTGGTAAGGACATGGTGGTGTCCTAAGATGTGGTGACCGCCGAGGTCAATTGTAAGGACGTGGTGGTGTCCTGGGATGGAAACTTTACGATTTTCCTAATTGGGTGGTTTAAGGCCTTCCGGGCCGGAGATAGTAATGTGGGAGGTTTATACGGTCTTCCGGACCGAGTGGTTTAAAGCCTTTCGGGCTGGAGATAGTAATGTGGGAGGTTTATACGGTCTTCCGGATCGAGTGGTTTAAAGCCTTCTGGGCTGGAGGTAGTATGAGGACTTGAACCGTCTTCTGGTTGCAGTTTGCCATGCGTGAGGAGTTGAATCGCCTTCTGGCTGAGGTTGTGCCATGCATGAGGACTTAAATCATCTTCTGGCTGCGGATGTGTCATGTATGAAGACGTGAGTCGTCTTCTGACTGCGGTTGTGTCATGTATGAAGAATTGAGTCGTCTTCTGACTGTGGTTGTGCCATGCGTGAGGACTTGAATCGTCTTCTGGCTGCGGTTGTGCCATGCGTGAGGACTTGAATCATCTTCTGGCTGCGGTTGTGTCATGTATGAAGACTTGAGTCGTCTTCTGACTCTGGTTGTGCCATGCGTGAGGACTTGAATCGTCTTCTGGCTGCGGTTGTGCCATGCGTGAGGACTTGAATCATCTTCTGGCTGCGGGTGTGCCATGCATGAGGACTTGAATCGTCTTCTGACTGTGGGTTTTGGTTCAGGAGTATGAACCTAGTGTTTGAGACTTAGTTCAGGAGTATGAACTTAAGTTGAGGCTTGGTTCAGGAGTATGAACCTGGCATTTGAGACTTAGTTCAGGAGTATGAACTTAAGTTGGAGCTTGGTTCAGGAGTATGAACTTGGCGAGGCCTTTTGTGAGGCGTGATTGCCTTGTGCTTGATTTCGAGAGGCGTGATTGCCTTGTGCTTTGTCCGCTGGGGAGAAGGTTGGACTTACGATGACTGCCGGTGTTCGTCTGTTGGGGGTCATCGCGGCCTTGTAGGGGCCTTTTCTGCTGAGAGGGTGACTTCGGGCTTACTTTGATGGCCGGTGTTTGAGTTGCCGTCGATGGCCGGTGGTTGCTTTACCGTTTGGTGTTTTGGAGGCGTTTCGTGCCTTGAGATAAGTGCTGGGAGGTGCTGGCTCCTTTTGCGCTTGTTTTACCGTTTAGTGGGCGAGGTCCGGGCTTACGATGACGGCCGGTGCTGGGGATATATAGTCTTGTATGACTTCCCTTTTGACTTGCTGGGGAAGGAGCTCGGGCTTACTTTGATGGCCGGTGTTTGAATTGCCGTTGAGTGGGCGAAGTCCGGGCTTACATTGACGGCCGGTGGTTGAATTGCCGTTGAGTGGGTGAAGTCCGGGCTTACATTGACGGCCGGTGGTTGAATTTTCGTTGAGTGGGCGAGGTCCGGGCTTACATTGACGGCCGGTGGTTGAATTGTCGTTGAATGGCCGAAGTCCGGGCTTACATTGACGGCTGGTGGTTGAATTGCCATTGAGTGGGCGAAGTCCGGGCTTACATTGACGGCCGGTTCTTGAATTGCCGTTGATTGGGCGAAGTCCGGGCTTACATTGACGGCCGGTGTCTGAGCTGCCGTTTAGTGGGCGAAATCCGGGCTTACATTGACGGCCGGTGTCTGAGCTGCCATTTAGTGGGCGAAATCCGGGCTTACATTGACGGCCGGTTCTTGAATTGATGGGTTAAGGATCATACTGCACTGAATTTGCTGAAATAGGCCTTAGGACAGCCAGGGGCAAAGATTATAAGGGCATGAAAGTAATTTGGCTCTCCCTTGCAAGAAGGTCCGTACGGACCAACCTGGGATGCAAAGAGGTCCGTACGGACCAGGTTGGTTTTTTACAGTTCCTAGGTTTTGACTGGGATTAAATGCCGAGCCTTTCCCCATTCCTTCTTCTTCCGTGCGTGAACCAGAGAGAGAGAGAGAAGGAGAAAAAACCTCCATTGTTATACCAAAATCCTCCATTTTTAGCTTGAATTGTTCGCAATGGCGGAAGGATCTCGGAGAGGTCGTCGACAACGCAGTCAAGAAGTGATCGAGCAACGGATGGAGCTCCAAAGAAATTGGATCTCTTTTGTTCCATATTCGAAGAACCCGGATATATTATATCCGAATCCGGAGGTGCACAATCGTCGCTCTAGGAACGTCAGGGAGGTAAGAAATCAATTTTGTCTTGATTCCCTGCTTGAATTTTTGAATGCTAGAACTAGGTTTTAGTTTTTCGCATTTTGGGGCTTTTGTTATTTGCCATGCTTTTTTGTGAAATTCTTGATGAATTGTTGAAATTGAGCATGTAAATATTGTGAATATGTGCATTTTGTGCAGAAATGTGTAGATTAGCTCTTATTTGTGAAAATAAAGTGCCTCTCTAATGAATTGCATGCTTTGGTGTTTTGTACATTATGCTTTTTATGTATGTACAATGTGGGGAAAAATTGTCATGTAGGGACAAATTTTGTAAAAAAATGTGACATGTGCCGTGTTTCGTGCCGGGTTTTGTCTGAAAGTATGTGTCGTGTAGGGACGGACTTTTCTTTTGAAAATGTGTTATGCAGTGTGTGCCGTGTTTTTGGTGATGGACTTTGTGGGGAAAGTATGTGCAATATGTGTCGTGTTTTGTGACGGGTTATTTTGAAAATGTGTCTTGTAGGGCTTGATCCCTTTGTTGAGAAAATTTGTACAGTGTGTGCCGTGTTTTTGTGACGGATTGCATGGAAAAATTATGTATAATGCATGTCATGTTTTGTGTCGAGTTGCATGTAAAAATTATGTGCAATATGTGCCCTGTTTTGTGACGGGATATACGTGCTTTGCCGTGTTGGGACGGTCTTTTGTGCTTTGATTTTCTTTTGGTATTTTGCATTAAGTACTGTGACTGACGTACCTTTGCTGTGTTTACCGGGATGAGGGCTCTTGGCCGGGAAAGCCAAGAAGATGAAGACTCGGGGATCGCTCGAGGCATTGTTGAGTTGTGGCGGCGGATGCCGGACATTTCGTGGATGGTAGGCCGAGCCCCCGGGAGGCCGGTCATGCTTCCGGCCCGGGCGTGTTCGTGGAGAACTTGGCCGGGGTTTCTGACACGAGGAAGAACAAGAGCGTCTTCCTTGGCCTTTCTGAGTACTGGTGGGATACCACCCACACCTTCCATCTGAGATGGGGAGAGGTGACGGTGATGCCCACGGACTTTGCTGCTACCACCGGGCTTTCCTTCAAAGGAGGGCCAGTGCGGTGGCGAGATATGATTGCCGAGGATGTGCCGAGCCTGGGCTTTGCTTTGTTCCTCGCAGGGTCTTGGCATGTTGTATAGTGATGTTGAGATGAGGATCACGGCAGTATTGGGGCCTATGTTCGGTACCGGCCAGTGACGGCGGGCAGCCTAGCGCGCTCCTTCCCGTGGTTTGAGCTTTTCGAGACTTTGTTCTCGAACCACTCGACTACGGCTCCTTTTGCTCTGCTGGAGAGCTTGATTGATTTGGAGAGAGTTTGTGATATCTCTTGGGGCGAGGCGGGCTTGGCCGAGCTCTACTTCTCCTTGGACCAGTTTAGCCGGGGTGTGGCCAGTTCCATGGCTTGTTTTGATTTTGCTTTGGAGGTACGAGTTCATTGCTGTTTTTGATTTAGCAACTTGT
Source organism: Adenophora triphylla var. japonica (assembly GCA_022495995.1). Classification (NCBI taxonomy): domain Eukaryota; kingdom Viridiplantae; phylum Streptophyta; class Magnoliopsida; order Asterales; family Campanulaceae; genus Adenophora; species Adenophora triphylla. The sequence continues at coordinate 45,672 of JAFEMH010002072.1, read as the reverse complement.
CATTTTTCCGTTTTCTTTTGCACTGAGCCTTTTCTGCTTTTGTCACAGGTGTGGTTCTATGAGATCTTTCAGTGCTTCCCGTGGGATAGAGATCCTGGGGCCGTAGCAGCGTATCCCGCTATGTTAGGCTGGGCACACCCGGCGAGGAGGAGGAGGACCAGCAGGGGTAAGCTCACGATTTCCTACGGGGAGGTGCAGGAGCATTTGGAGAGAGATAGCCCGGAGAGGTTTGTTCTGTATCCTTGGGCTCGATATGAGGACGATGATTTCGAGGGGGCTCCCCTGGTGACGGTGCAGCGGAAGATGCTGCGGGGCCTGACTTGCGACGTCATGTATTTGGGAGAGCGGGTCTTCTGGCAGCATGGCCCGGGTATGCTTCCCTTGGCTCCGAGGGACCCTACTTTTGGGATGTTGGATTCCCGAGATATGGATGTGTTGGACTTTGAGAGGTATCTTGGCGGCGTGGGTGCCGAGGAGTTTGTTTTGTATCGAGAGGAGTATGGGGCCTTTGTGAGGAGGAAGTTGAGGATGCCACAGGTGTTGGCGAGGGAGAGGGAGGCTGGTCCGCAGGGTCCCCCAGAGGTTCCGGTGCCTGGGCCGGACTTTACGTATGTTCGTGGGGATTCCTCGAGGAGGAGGGTGTCCTGTGAACCGTCCCCGAGCAGGCTCTCGCCACTCTGAGTGGATCCTGATAGACCGGTGAGTGTGCTTACTCTTTTCTATCTTGGCATCTTTTCTGTACTTTTCTCTGTATTGCTGAGCGTTTCTTTGGCTGCTTGCTTGTGCAGGTCCCGGGGAGGGCTTTTGACATGCTGACCCGCCGTTATGTGGCGATGCGGTCTTTCGCGAAGAGGATGGCGTCGAAGATGTCTTGTCGGTCTTCGCGACGTGTGCCGGCGTACACGCCGATGCCTTCGAGGCATTCTCGTAGATGTTCCTCCACCGAGAGCCGAGCCGGAGCCACAGAGGAGGACCTTCGCGGTGCGGCATAGCATGGATGCCGGACGTCTTCGGGAGCTCCGAGGCCGCACACTTTACCGCTTCTTTCCTCGGCGGGATGCACAGGTGAGGGTTCGTCCGTGAGCCTTCCTTCTTCGATCCTTTCGTGGGATTTGATCCTTCGATTACTTTGAGTACCGGCCCGAGGGGGCTCTGGTACTGATGACGAGGATTTGACTGGCGAGTTCACCGGGATGCCCGACTTCTCGCTTGATGATCTTGGAGAGGATGATGATGCTGAAGAGTTGGACTAGGGTTCATTTGCTTTCCCTCTTTCCATATCTTCTCTTTTTTTTTTAGCAACAGACATTAGATGTACCTGTAATAAAACACTCGTATTTGCATGGCAAACGCATTTTATTTTAAGATGTAATGTCGTTTTTTTTTTCTTTTGTGATTCCCGGGAATTGTCCTAGGAATTGTTGCTATTATTTTTTTTTGTGCATGCCACGTGAGCTGAGAGAGCGTTTGTAGGTAGTGTATGTTTGCCGGAAATGGCTTTGGCCAGTGTTTGGGCAGTTTGGAGCAAGGTCCTGCTGAGAACAGTGGTTGTTATACTGTTTGCTGAGAAAGTGGGGCCAAGATGCAATAAGGTCCGTACGGACAGACCTAGGTTGCAAAGAGGTCCGTATGGACCAACCTTGCTTTTGGGAAGGAAATAAATGCTTTCCCGTGTCTGGTCTTTCCCCATTCCCCATTTGCAGCCATTTTCGAGCTTTCTCCCCCATTTTCTCTAGGAACTTCCATTTTTTCCATGGATTCTTCGTACGTTCCCAGAATTTTGCCGAGGCTTTCGCAGGAGAGGCAAGCACACTTCCTTGAGCAGCTGAAAACGTGGATGCGGCGTCGTATGAGGCATCAGAGACGGGCTTTCGAGGTAAGGTTTCGTCTTTGCTCGATTTGGTCTTTTAAGGAGTTGGTTCCTTATTGGGAGTTGTTGCGGGCTGCCGCGAAGTTCTGGGATGTTAGGAGGCATGTGTATTGCTTTTCCTACAATGAAATGGTGCCCACTTTCAAGGATTTTCGGGCTTTGAATGGAGGACCGGAGGTGGAGGCCATCTCTCTTCCTTTGATTGGTGGTGCTGCTGTGAGCGTGAAGCTTGCAGGCTTTCTTCGTACTTCGTTGGAAGAAGTGCAGGGCATGATCCTTGATTCGGGCCATATTGACATTTCTGAGCTGCCGGAGCGGTTTATGGTTGATGATGAGAGTGATGTCTCTTGGGACACATTTGCCTTGTGCGTGATGGCGACGCTTTTCATGGTCAGCTCCCTTGGCATTTGCGATGGCGCTTTGCTAGATGTGGTTGGGCAAGCACCGCAGAGCCGGGAGAGGATATTGTCCCGTGGTGGCCGGGGAGACTCTTCTTGGTATTGACCGTCCGCGACCGGGGATCGGTTCATGAGAGGGGGAAGCCCCGCTTTGCTCACCTTGTGGCTGCGAGAGAGACTTCAGCCATGCCCGAGGCTCCGACGTCGTTTAGCCCGTGGTCATTTGCTCGGCCGACCTCTTGTGTTGGATATGGATCACTCCGCCCGGGAGAGATGGATGGTACGGCTTGGTACGCATCGTAGATCCGTTGGTGGGATCCCACCGGGAGGATTGAGACTAGGAGGGTCTTTCAGGGAAGGGTCCTATGTCGTCGAGTTCCGGGTTTATCTTGGTCCTCCTTCTATATTCCGTCGCTTGTTTCCCACAGGTTTGGGATGAAGCGAGCCTTTGTTGGGTGGGATGACCTTGCTCTGCGGAGATAGCTCCTCTTTGTATGGCGGCTCAGTGCTTTCTTGTATTTTACGAGGGTATGGATGTATTCCGCTTTCCCTCTGTGGTGCTCCTTAGACGTTGGGAGAGTGTCGTATTGACGACTCGCACTGGCCCGGTATGGCGGCGTGTTGGGTAGTCCCAGTGACTTTGGAGAGCGGCGTGCGCGGTGCAGGACCCGGTTGCCGTAGTAGCTATTGCCTTAGGAGTGCCGAAGCCCGGTCTCGAGCCTCGTGGATGTTACGGGAGACACTTTATTTGACTACGAGACAAGAGTTGACCGACCGACGGGGAGAGGTCCTCTTTGCGGACTCGCAGGGAGGAGATCCGAGCCGAAGCACGGGCGAATGAAGCCCCGAGAGGCTGGATTGTTTGACTCTACGGGAGGACCCCGATCTCTGACCGAGAGACGCGAGTTGGTTTGCGTGGAGCGAAAGAAGACTCGTCGGGGACGAGGGAAGAAAGGGAAGAATGGCGAGGGGGCAAGCGCAGATGGCGCGGAATGACCTCCTAGGTATCCATTCATTGCATTGTAAACACATTATTTGTTAAATGTATTAAGCTGTCTTTTAGCATGTTGTGAACTTGAGAGTAGACCGTGCTTGAACTCATCAAGAAATGTTGTAACCGTTAGTGATTTGTGATTTACTTTTAAAGCTTTGTCGAGACGCAAGATCTCTTGTTTGCCTTTGTTTCTTTTGTGCACCTTGTCGGCGTCCATCTTTGGACTTCTCTGTTGCCTTTGCGGACTGAAGCAGTCTGGGCCTTGACGGTAATCCCCTTTTGCTTAGGCTTTGTGCTTGGCTGAGAGGTTGAATGATCCCCTGACAAGTCTTTTGACGGTCATTTCCGTAGCTTCCTTTCCCTTTGTTGGCGTCGGGCTCTTGACCTCAATTTCGCAGCTTCTGCTTGAGCCTTTTTTTTTTGTGAGCCCTTGCTCGAGCTCTTTTTTTTTTTTTTGAAGCGCGTGAGGGCGAAGACAAGCCCCTGGCTTGGAAGTAGACATGGGTCAGTCGTTTGACATTGAGTGACCTCCGGATGTCCTTTGATGTTGCCGCCGTCATTTGACTTGGTCAAGGTGACGTTGGGGCGTGCTCTTGAAAAGTGCGTAGCTTGATGGAGGTCTTGATTGACATTCAAACTTTTGACTTTTTTATGTATTTTTAGACCGGACCAATTAAGGTTGCCTACGTTCCCCCGGAATAGAGGGCTCAGGTCTGCGTAGTTCGACACTACATGGAGTGCCAAGAGATGCACAGTTGTTCTTCTTTAGGCGAAGTATCTGCGAAGTTTGCTTCCGTTGACTGGATTCATGAAGGGATTGTCGTCTAGGTCTGTCAGCTTCATGGAACCTCCGGAGAAGATCTTTTGAACCACGAAAGGGCCGATCCATGTTGGTTCCCATTTTCCCAGTGGGTTGGTTCGAGTGGGAGGCTTTTCTTTGAGTACCAGATCGCCTTCCCTGATGTCTCGGGACTTGACTTTCTTGTCGAAAGCTCTAGCCATCCTGCTTTGATAGGCTCGGACGTGTTCCATGGCCTTTAGTCGTCGCTCGTCTAGCGAGCCAATTCGTCATGTCGGCCGGAGCCATTCGACTTCGTTGACGTCATTTTCCAGCGGCACTCGGAGTGAGGGAATTTCAGTTCAATGGGAAAGATTTGCTTCCATCCCGTATGTCGGGCGAATGGGGTTTCTCCCGTGGGCTGTTCGGCGATGTTCGGTAGCCCCAAAGTGCAAGGTGCAGCTTCTCGGGCCAATCTCGTCCTCGGGTGGTCATTTTTCGGATGATCCGTTCGAGGGTCTTGTTTGCTGCTTCCACGGTGCCATTTGTTTGTGGCCGGTATGGAGAAGATTTGTGGCGTGTGATCTTGAATTCGGCCAGCAGTCTATCGAATTCCCCTTTGAAGTGTGAACCGTTGTCTGGTATGACCTCATTTGGGATGCCGTATCGGCAGATGATGTTTTCCTTGAGGAAATGCGCGACCTTCTTGGAGGTGAGTACCTTGTAGGACTTGGCTTCGACCCATTTGGTGAAGTAGTCGATGGGTACTAAGATGAACTCGTGACCGTTGCTGCCTGGCGGAGCGATTTTCCCGATGACGTCAATTCCCCAAGTGGCAAAAGGCCAGGGTGTAGTCATGCAGTAGAGATCGTGGGGAGGTAGATGATTGAGGTTGGAGATCCGTTGACACTTTTCGCAGCTTCGGACAAAGTGGATGCAGTCTGCTTCCATGGAGATCCAGTAGTAGCCCATCCTGAGAATGATTTGCATCAGGTCTCTAGCGTTCATGTGGGGACCGCAAGCCCCATTGTGGACTTCGTTCATGAACTTGCTTGCTTCTTCCTGGCTGATGCAGCGTAGGAGTGGTCCATGGTAGAGTTTCTTGTATAGCATGTCCCCAAGGATGACGAAGTGAGAGGCGAGGCGTTTTAGGGCCATGATGCTCTTGGCTTTGACCCCTTCTCTGTGTTGGCCTTCCTCGTTCATGAAGGCAGTTTCCCCGTTCTTGAGGTATTGGAAGATCTGGTTTGTGCTGGAAATGGCGTCGGACTTGCGTCTCTTTGGCTCTTCAGCAATCTTGCAAATCGTTGTGATTAAAACCTCCTCGGCAGCTTGGGCCCGATTTTTCTCTCGTTTGACAACATGCTTAAATGTTTGCTTGATGCATTTATTCAATTAATGTGTTTGCCTTTTGTATAGATGAATTGTTATTAACTGTTTTGATTAGTTAACTCATCACTTGTTAAAGATGCAATGAAATGATTTTTAGAAAGGTCGGACCTTTTATTGAAAGCGTGAAAGGCATGTACATTGTTGATCAAAGACTCACAATCGTTGGGCGTAAAGCCATCAAAAGACTCAAAAGATGTGAATTCACAGACAACAAGACTCGAAGATAGACTATAGGCGACGAGGATTGGACCGGGCTTCATTACTCTTGGTGTTTGTAGCTCTAGAGGGAGTGGTGATGGCTCGGGTGGCCAATCTTCCCTTGGCACGAGTCCGGAAAATAGCTCGCATGTGGTTCGATTTCAAACCGGATCGCGGAGGTTTTGGTTGCTCCACGATGATGTCCCTCCATTAGTGTTGCCACCGGTCCTTGGGGGTTTTTGATGATAGAAGTCGGCGAGGGCTACTTCTAAGAGGGCGAAGCATTCGGCGGTTCGGAGTTGATTCTTGCCGATGTTGATCATTTTCATAGAATCATGCCTCTTTATCACAGGATCTTTGCTTGGACGACACTTACAATGTCTGATTCGAGGGGGCATGCTATATCTCCTTCCCTGATTAGGCCTTGGAGGAGGTTGCGCCACTGTTCATCTAGGTCGGACACTGGAATGTTGAATTGAACTATGCTGTGATGGATGTCCCCGTAAGATTCGAGAGTGTCGGCCAGAGGGTTGTCTTGTACCGGGGGATCGGTGATGAGCCAGTTTTCAAGAGGTTTTTCGGCGAAGTAAGGGTCTACTCCTCGATCAATCTCCATCTGGGCGTCCATCTCTTGATCTTCTCTTAAGAATTCTTCACAGTCGCATATATCAGAGTTGTCATCCTGACCCATGAGCTCTTCGATTTCTAGCTCATCGCGGCTTAGAACGTGGATGTAAGGATCCACTTCGTAGCGGGACAGGGTAGGAGACTCATCTGGAGAAGAGTATTCGGTCATGTCGGGACCTTCTTCTGGGTCATAGCTTGCCGGCCAAGCGCTTGCCATTGTACTGCTTCCGCGGATCACTTCGATCACTCCATTGGCGTTGATGAATTTCACGCATTGGTGATGAGTAGATGATACTGCTTTCATTTGATGTATCCAAGGTCGTCCCAGCAAGGCAGAGAAGGTTGGTTTGATTTCCACGACTTGGAACTCTACCGACTCCAGTTGTGCATCGAATTGGATCCTCAGATTGATGACTCCTACGATTGGTCGTGCGGTGGAGTCGTAGGCTCTGGATTACCCGGGTGAAGGCCTTATCGGGGAGCGGTCGATGCGGAGTCGTTTCAGTGTGCTCAAAGCGATGATGTTGACTGCGGAGCCGTTATCAATCAAGACGTTCGGGAGGGAGAACATCTCTATTTTTATGAGGATGAGGAGGGCTTCGTTGTGCCGATTCTCACATGTCGGCAAGTCATCGTCTGTGAAAACTAAACCGCTTCCCGTGCTACCGTTTGACTCAGTCTCTTCTGGGGAACGTTCGATCCATCCATTGGTGTGTCTTGGTCGGGGCAAAGATCGTAGGGAGACAGTTGCCCTTGGGCGTTCTTGTCTGAATTCCCGGTCACGAGACCTTTTGACTCTGGTTTCACGCTCCCAAATATAGCGAGACAAAGCATCTTGACGGTTTCGGAAATTGCGGGGGGTCCGCTTCGCTTGGAGTTTCGTCAAAGGCTATTGAGTTCACCCTATCGTTTCGGGGGAATGGATTTCCGATGGTATTGGGGCCACGGGGGCGTTCCAGCTTTCCTTCTTCGATTAGCCCCTGGACCACCTGCTTTAGTACGAAGCAATTGTCGGTGGTATGGCCGGGGTAGTTGTGGAAGGCGCAATGCTTGCTCATATCCATGTTGGGTTTGGGAGTCTTTGGTTGGAAATTCTCGAGAGGTTTGAGAAGATTTCGCTTTGCAAAGCTTCAAATACTTGCCCGAGGGCATTTCGAGATTGTCGAGATCTTTGGGCTGTGGGAAGCGAGGGGGATTGTTATTCTTTGGGGCCGCTTGATCGCGGTTTACTTGAGCTCAGTTACGGATGTAGTGTCTTTTGTTCCCACGCTTCTTTTCCTTTGTTCGGGCGGGAGTTGAAGTTGCAGGTTTGTCCGATAGCGGTAAGACGAGGCAAGGGTCTTTGTTGTCTTTTGAAGACTCAGAGTCTTCTCAAACTTTGTTCCGGCATTGACCATGGCACGGAGATCTGGATAGAAATGGTGGCTGATCAAGGTCCTCAAAGATGGCTTGAGGCAGGAATGGAAGATGTCCATCTGCTCTTCTTTGGAAAGTGGATCCATTATCTCACTAAGCTTCCAGTTCCATCTTTTGTAGAACTCACCCACTGGTTCGTCATCCTTTTGCTCGGTGGCTTGCAGATCGTGGCGGTTCATTTCCCACTCGAGGTTGGCGCGGTACTTCTCTAGGAAGATCTCGCTGATTTGATCCCACGTGGAGCGGTTTTCTGCCTTTACATTGAGGAACCACCTTAGTGCTGTGGATTTGAGAGAATGCTGAAAGTGATCCGCCATCTGTTGAGGGGTTGTCCCTTTTGCTCTCATACCCAGGACATAGGTGTCGATGTGGGTTTTTGGCCATTCTGTCCCGTCAAACTTTTCCATTTCTGGCATCCTGAATTTCGGAGGGAGCGGGACTACTTTGCTTGGATCAGTGGGCAGGAGGAAGTCCTTTCGAGAACTGGCTAGCTTGCCTTGCATGTCCTTCATTTGCTCGATCAGCCAAGCCATGTGGGGATCGGCAGGTTGAGGTGGGTTACCATTTTCGGGGACGAACACCGAAGATGGATGTGGATTGGCTGATGGGATCGCCATTTGGGAGTCTTGGGGAGGTAGTTGAGTATATACCAACCCATACCCTGGGTTGTTGAAGTTGAGGGCGTGATTGCCAGGTCCGCTAAGGGTTGTGTTTGGGAATTGGGGAAATGATTCGTTAGCCCAAGTGGCAGACTAGCAGGTGGCAAGCTTGAGATGTCGGGATATCCACTCGGGATGCCTGTCCCCGGTAGGCATGGGGACTTCTGATTATGGCTGTGAGGCTCGTATAGAGGCAAAGGATTGAATCCTGGGGGATATCGAGATGCATTGGGATCTGGGCGGAGCTTGAGCACGTATGTGACCGTTGATACCGAGCTTGATGTGCAGAGCCGGGAAACCCACTGGCCTGTCTGAGGCGGCATGCGGGAGCCTGCTGAGCCGACGCCTGAGGGGTGCTTAGAGCGAGAGCTGCTTTGCGTTGCTGGGATCTCGTAGCTTGGCGGAGGCGAAACCTGCTGATAGCTTTGAGAAACCGGGGGGGCCGGTATGTCTTCGTCCTCTATGAGAACAAAGGTTCCGTCGAGGTTGGGGAAGCTGCAATCGTTCCTCGAAGACGCAAGGTGTCTACGATCCGGAGCTTCTTTGCTCTTCTTGGCGCTTCTTGATGGTTTCGAAGGCTCGCGGCACCTCCTCCATTGTCTGGAGGTTTCTTAGTGGCGGGGTTCCATTTCCCTCATTGTTATCATTGATCCGTCATGGGGAGTAGCGGACGGTGCTGACCGATTGAGCTGGAAGGGCTATCGGACGTTGTGACCTCGATACTGAAAAGGCGGCTCCCGGGTATTCTCAACCACTCTCGGTTCGCTGGAGGGGGTGACGGGTAAGGTTTAGACACAGGAATGGCCTCACGGGATAAAAGGGGGAAAGCTCACGTGGCACGCGGATTCCGCTTTTTATATTATTTTTGTTGTTTTAATTTACTTAAAACATGTTTTCTCAGAGTCCTAGGTAGGTTGGAAAAGATTGCTCTTCTTTTTCGCAACTATGCTAGATCTGGTCGATGGAGACCATACGTGCGGCTATAAGCCCTCGTTTTGCACACTGTATTTTGACATCCCGGGGTGGACGGCCCGGGCGAGGGTCCTATAGGGCAAGCGGTTTCCACCGGCCTAAAAGAAAAATCGAACCTAAGGACCGAGCTGTCATGTTCGTTTTGATGCGTTAGCCATGTGAATAGTGAACCGAGCCGGCCACTGAGTCAAGATCGAGTCAAGAGTTCGGCATGACCTCTCTTTACCTTGCTTGCGCAAGGGATACGTGACGTTAGGCGTTAGGCTGGGTCGTATCATCATGGGCGACGTATCAAAGGCGTGATGACATGGTGTCATGTGAGCATGGATGTATATCAGGGACGGAACATCGTGCAGGTGTAGCTTCGGAAATCAAGATCGAGTCAAGATTTTAGCATGACCTTTCATCGCTTTGCTTGCGCAAGGGATCTTGAGTTCGAGCCTTGACTCGAGAAAATGGCCGGCATGGTATATGTATCCGGGCTGTATGACCTGGCCCAGGTAAAAACCAACCAAGTCCGGACAGAGTGTGACTCAAGACTCAAACGTGCGGGGTTGACGCTTGGCTAGGATGGGATGTTTGGAATGATCCGTGCGCATCCGAGAGGCCTAGGAAGACCAAACGGATCGCAATCGAGACCACTCCGGCCGAGGGTTGTAAGCAGGCAGCTGTATCCGAGGCAAAGAAGGCGCGTAGCATGCGGTGTAACCGAGGCAGCAGTGTAAGTAGTGTGCTGTGTAACCGAGGCAGCAGTGCGCGTAGTGTGCGGTCTCTAAAATTCTTTTTCTGAGTAAAACAGAAGTTTTTGAAGAATTTTAAATGTATGCACAGATGTATATTGATGCATTTTTTTTGTATTTTTTATTTGTTTTGTAAAATAAAAAGTAAAGCACGTGCACACACACACACAACAGTTAAAGAAGGGGGTAAAATGAAAGTTTGACCCTCATCATCGTTTTAAAAATCTTTTGTTTTGTTTAAAAAGATTTTAAAACAAAATATCCCCAGCGGAGTCGCCAACTGAAATAGCCCGGATCCGAGAGGCAGCGCGTTCGCGCCCCGGCATCTGGCATTTCGCCCCGCCTTGCGGCGTTTGTTTCGTTGGGTGGAGGTGTCTCGCTGTGTTTTGCTTTGTAGAGTCGCCACGCCGTTTTTATTGTTAAGCCCAAAACATTGAAAAAGGGCATCAGTTTAAAAATAATAATAAACTATTTTTGTGTGATGAGATTTTGAGTTCGGAGGTCAGATGACTCCTCGGGAAGAGAATATTAGAATCTTAGAGCTCACCCGAGTTGCCTCGTAAAAACGAGTCTTTCAGATACGCCTAATATTCTTTAACTGTTGTGTGTGTGTGTGTGTGCTTTTAAAAATGCATGTTGTATCGGATGTCTACATTGTACACTACGTATTGAAATGTATTGAAATAGTAATGTAGGAAGGAAGCCTTACCAATGTTGGTTCGTGTCTGTCTTCCGCTAGGGAATAGTGTTTGAGGATGGAATAGTGCTCCGGGACGGGCAGGATTGCTCGGGAGGGCCGGTTGTACGCGGACGAGTTTCGGCGTGAGTTGAGATTGTAGGCTGCGTTTTGGGCAGAGGTTCGGCGTGCGTTGAGATCGCAGGGATTACTCGGGCAGAGTTTCGGCGTGCGTTGGGATGGCAGGAGTCACTCGGGCAGAGTTTCAGCGTGCGTTCAAGCTACCGGTTTGACTCGGAAAGAGTCGGGACACCTTGGAAAGACCAGGCAAGGCCTCGGAGTACCACGAGGGGCCTCAGAGTACCTCGAGAGTGCCTCGGGGCAGCGCGGGAGCATCGCGGGAGCGCTCGGGGAGGCTTCGGAGCACCACGAGGGAGCTCGGAAGGCCTCGGAAGGATCCGAAAGGGGCCGGGATTGCCCCGAAGGGTCTTAGAGGGGAGCCTGAAGGCTAGGGGAAGAAGATAGAAGAGGGAGGTGTGAATGAAATGGGAGGGGGAGCCCTCTATTTATAGTGGAAGATTTCGTGCAAAGAGGTCCGTACGGACCTCCTAGGTTATCCAGAATTTTGGTTTTCCTCGATTTGAGGGAATATGTGATAATTGTGAATATTCTGGAATGATGGTGTCCCCTGTGCAAAGAGGTCCGTACAGACCATCTTGGCATGCAAAGAGGTCCGTACGGACCAACCATGCATGAGGGTAATGATTTCTTCCGGGATTTGAGGGAATATTGTGGACTTTAAGGGGATTCAGTAATTATTGCAACAAAGAGGTCCGTACGGACCTTATTTGCTTCTCCAATTTCCTAAAAATTCCCAAAAGGTCCTTTTGTCCCTTTTTATCCCAGGAAGGCTCATCCCTTGGTTTGGCTGAGGGTTTTTTGAGGGTTTTGAGTGCCATAGGTCTTCGAGACTGTGTTTGTGAGTCTGCGGTGTTTCCCATGTGCTCGGAAGAGGGTGATCCAGATTGGGGTACTTACAGGAGCAGGCATGTCTTTGGAAGCCCCAGGTAGTTGGGGGGGTGGCTAACGTTCCGAAGTGGTGCATGGCACCTTCGATCCATGCTTGTTGTTCGACTTGGCGTTTCTCAAGAGCCATGATGACTTGCCAAACTTCCTCCAATGTTGGGAAATTTCTCGGGCGTAAGGTCCCATTTTCCTCGTTGTTATCCACTGACTTGGCCATGGGGAGCTGACGGACTACCCTGGTGGGAAGGATGTTGGACCTTGCGGCTTTGACACGGGGAGAGTAGTTCCCGGGTATTCTCGATCACTCTCGGTTCGCTGGAGGGGATGACGGGTAAGGTTTAGACACGGGAAGGCCTTTCGGGATAAGGGGGAAAGCTCACGTGACACGCCGTTTCCGCTTCTTTTATTTTTTTTTATTTTTAAATTTTTTTGTTGTTTTAATTTACTTAAAACGTGTTTTCTCAGAGTCCTAGGTCGGTTGAAAAAGATTGCTCTTCTTTTTCGCAACTATGCTAGATCCTGGGTCAGTGGAGACCATCTGTGCGGCTATAAGCCCCTCCTGTTGAACTTGTATTTCGACATCCCAGGGTGGACAGCCCCGGGCGAGGGTCCTATAGGGCAAGCGGTTTTCACCGGCCTAAAAGAAAAATCGAACCTAAGGACCGAGCCTGTCATGTTCGTTTTAATGCGTTAGCCATGTGAATAGTGAACCGAGCCGGCCATTGAGTCAAGATCGGGTCAAGAGTACGGCATGACCTCTCTTTACCTTGCTTGCGCAAGGGATCTGTGACGTAGGTGTTGGCTGGGTCATATCTTCATGGCTGATGTATTAAAGGCTTGATGACATGGCGTCATATGAGCATGGATGTATATCCGGGACGGAACATCGTCTGGCTGTAGCTTCGGAAAATCAAGATCGGGTCAAGATTTTAGCATGACCTTTCATCGCTTTGCTTGCGCAAGGGATCTTGAGTTCCGTGCTTCGACTCAGAAAATGGTCGGCATGGGATATGTATCCAGGCTTGTATGACACGGACTGGGTAAAAACCAACCGAGTCTGGACAGAGTGACTCAAGACTCAAACGTGCAGGGTTGACGCTTAGCTAGGATGTGATGTTTGGAATGATCCCGTGCGCATCCAAGAGGCCTAGGAAGACCAAACGGACTGCAACTGAGACCACTCCGGGTTAAGGGTTGTAGTGTGCAGTGTATCCGAGGCAGCAGTGCGCGTAGCGTGCGGTGTAACCGAGGCAATAGTGCGAGTAGCGTGCGGTGTAACCGAGGCAGCAGTGCGAGTAGTGTGCGGACTCTAAAATTCTTTTTCTGAGTAAAACAGAAGTTTTTGAAGAATTTTAAATATATGTACACACACACACACAACAGTTAAAGAAAAGGGGTAAAATGAAAGTTTGACCCTCATCATTGTTTTAAAAATCTTTTGTTTTTTATTTAAAAGTTTTTAAAACAAATTGTCCCCAGCGGAGTCGCCAACTGAAATTACCCGGGATTCGGCTCGCGCGCGGATTTGGCCCCGGCACATCTCGCATTTGTGGATGCGTTCGCGTTCGGGAAGTCGCCCGGATCCGATAGGCAACGCGATCGCACCCCGGCATCTTGCTCGTTCCATTTTGCGTGTTGGAGGTGTCTTGCTGTGTTTTGCTTGTAGAGTCGCCACGCCGTTTTTATTAAGCCCAAAACACTGAAAAAGGGCATCAGTTTAAAAATAAACTGTTTTTGTGTGATGAGATTTTTGAGTTCGGATGTCAGATGACTCCTCGGGAAGAGAATATTAGAATATTAGAACTCACCCGAGTCGCCTCGTAAAAATGAGTCTTTCGGTACCCCTTATATTCTTTAACTGTTGTGTGTGTGTGTGTATGTGCTTTTTTTTTTAAATGCATGCTGTGTCGGATGTAGTGTTCCGGTAGGAACCGGGATTGCTTCGGGATGAGCCGGTTGTCTGCGGACAGAGTTTCGGCGTGCGTGGGGATTGTAGGTTGCGTTCGGGCAGAGGTTCGGCGTGCGTTGGGATCGCAGGGATCACTCGGGCAGAGGTTCGGCGTGCGTTGGGATCGCAGGGATCACTCGGGCGGAGGTTCGGCGTGCATTGGGATGGCAGGGGTTACTCGGGAAGAGTTTTGGCGTGCGTTCAAGTTGCTGGTTTGACTCGGAAAGAGCCGGGACGCCTCGGGAAAGACCAGGCAAGGCCTCGGAGTACCACGAGGGGCCTTAGAGTACCTCGAGAGTGCCTCGGGGCAGCGCGGAAGCGTCGCGGGAGCGCTCGGAGAGGCTTCGGAGCACCACAAGGGAGCTCGGAATGCCTTGGAATGATATGAAAGGGGCCGGGAGTGCCTCGAGAGGACTTAGAGGGGTGCCAGAAGGCTGGGGGAGAGGAGAGAAGAGAAGAGGGAGATGTGTGAAATGAGGGAGGGGGAGCCCTCTATTTATAGTACTCAGATTTGTGCAATAAGGTCCGTACGGACCTTCCAGGTAATCCAAGTTTTTGGTTTTCCTCGATTTGAGGGAATATGTGGACTTTAAGAAGATTCAGCAATGATGGTGTCTGGTTGCAATAAGGTCCGTACGGACCAACCTTGCATGCAATAAGGTCCGTACGGACGAACCATGTAGCTGAGTAATTATTATTCCCGGGATTTGAGGGAATAACTTGGACATTAAGAGGATTCAGTAATCATTAAAACAAAGAGGTCCGTACGGACCACATTTGCTTCTTCAATTTCTGAAAAATTCCTAAAAAGTCCTTTTGTCCCATTTCATCCCAGAAAGGTCCCTCCCTTGGTTTGGTTGGGGGTTTTTGAGGGTTTTGAGTGTCACGGGTCTTCGAGACTGCGTTTGTGAGTCTGCGGTATTTCCCGCGTGCTCCAAAGAGGGTGATCCAGATTGGGGTACTTACAGTCTCTTAGTCCGAGATTAGGGGTCCTCCCCGTAGAGTCAAACAATCCAGTAGCTCGCAGAGCTTCATTCGCCCGTGCTTCGGCTCGGATCTCCTCCCTGCGAGTCTGCAAAAGAGAACCCCTCTCCGTCAGTCGGTCAACTCTGGTCTCGTAGTCAAACAAAGCATCTCTCGTGACATCCTGAGGGTCAGACCAGGCTTTGGCACTCCTAAGGCAATAGCTACTACGGCAATCGGGCCCCAAAATCGCTTCACGCCTGTTCCCGAAAACCACTTGGGACTGCCCAACACGCTGCTCATACCAAGCCAAGTACTGGCTGGTCAATACGACACTCTCCCGACATCTAAGGAGCACCACGGGAGGAAAAGCAAAATACTTCCATACCCTCAGAAAATACAAAAGAGCACCTAGAGCTGCCATACAAAGAGGAGCCACCTCCGCAGTGGCAAGGTCATCCCAGCCCAACAAAGGCTCCTGCTTCATCCCAAACTATCGGGAAACAAGCGACGGAATGTAGAAGGAGGACAAAGACAAACCTGGAACTCTGACAACATAGGACCCTTCCTGAAAGGCCCTCCTAGTCTCAATCCCCCAGTGCGAAACCCGCCAACGGATCTGATGCGTACCAAGCTGTGCCATCCATCTCTCCCAAGCGGATTGATCCATATCCAATACAAGAGGACGCTAAGCAAATGTCCATGGGCTAAACGACGTTGGAGCCTCACGCATAGCCTAGAGTCTCTCTCGCAGCCACAGAGTGAGCAAAGCGGGGCTTCCCCCTCTCATGAACCTATCCCCAGTCGCCAGACGATCAATGTCGTGGAGGTTCTCCCCCAGCACCAACGGGACAATATCCTCTCCAGCTCTGCAGTGCCCTACCACATCCAGCAAAGCACCATCGCAAACCCCCAGGGAGCTGACCATGAAAAGTGTTGCTATCACGCACAAGGCAAATGTATCCCACGAGACGTCACTCTCGTCATCGCTCATAAACCGCTCCGGCAGCGCAGAAATGTCAATATGACCCGAATCAAAGGTCATGCCCTGCACTTCTCCCAACGAAGCCCGAAGAAAGCATGCGAGTTTCACGCTCACGGCAGCACCGCCAATCAAAGGAAGCGAGATGGCCTCCACCTCCGGTCCTCCAATCAAAGCCCAAAAATCCTCAAAGGTGGGCACCATTTCATTGTAGGAGAAGCAATACACATGCCTCCTAACATCCCAGAACTTCGCGGCAGCCCGCAACAATTCCCAATCAGGAACCAACTCCTTAAGGGACCAAACCGAGCAAAGTCGAAACCTTACCTCGAAAGCTCGCCTCTGATGCCTCATACGATGTCGCATCCACACTTTCAGCCGCTCAAGGAAGTATGCTTGCCGCTCCTTCGAAAGCCTCGGCAAAACTCTTGGAACATACGAAGAATCCATGGCAAAAATGGAGGTTCCTAGAGAAAATGGGGAAGAAAGCTCGAAATGACTGCAAATGGGAAGTGGGGAAAGTCCAGACATCCGGAAAACACTTATCCCTTCCCAAAAGCAAAGGAGATCCGTACGGACCTTTTTGCATGTCAAGTTGGTCCGTACGGACCTTATTGCACCATGGTCCCACGTTTCCAGCAAACAGTACAACAGCCACTGTTCCCAGCAGGACCTTGCTCCAAACTACCCAAATTCTGGCCAAAGCCATTTCCGGCAAGCATACGCTACCCACAAACGCACTCCTAGCTCACGTGGCATGCACAAATAATAAACTAGCAACAATTCCTAGGAAAATTCTCGGGAATCACAAAATACGACATTACATCTTAAAATAAAATACTTTGCGATGCAAATACAAGTATTTTATTACAGGTACCCATAATGTCTGTTGCTAAACAAAAAAAAAAGAGAAAGGAGATATGGAAAGAGGGAAAGCAAATGAGCCTTAATTTGACTCTTCATCATCATCATCACCAAGCGAGAAGTCAGGCACCTCGGCAAACTCGCCAGCCACACCCTCGTCATCAGAATACTGAACCCCCTCCTGGGGTGGGTACTCAAAATACTCTGAAGGGTCAAACCCGGCAAAAGGATCAAAGAAGGAAGGCTCCGACGAACTCTCTCCCGGTGCCTCCTGCGAAGGCCAGAACTGGTGAAGGATCGGCTGCCTCTGGACTCCCAAATACGTCCCTGTATCCATGCTATGCCGCCCCCGAACGGGTCCCTCCAACTGCTGCCCTGTCTCAGCCCTCAGTGGAGGAACGTCCATAGAATGCCTCGAAGGCATCGGCTCGTACGCCGGCACACGCCGTGAAGACCTGCAAGACAGCTTCCCCGCCAACTTCTTCGCAAAGGACCGCATCGCCACATAACGGCGGGTCAGCGTGTCATAGGCTCTCCCCGAGACCTGCACAAACAAACAGCAAAGAAACGCTCAGCTAAAGAGATACAGGCATGAAAAAAAAAATATACGAGAAAGATGCCAAGATGGAAAGGAGTAAGCACACTCACCGGCATATCCGGGTCAACCCGATAGGTAGCAGGAGCCTGCTCCGGGACGGGTACCGACACCCTCCGCCTCGACGAATCCCCGCGAACATAGGTGAAGTTCGATGCAGGCACCGGAACATCTGGGGGACGTGGTGGACCATCCCGCCTCTCCCTCCCCAACACCTGTGGCGTCCTCAGCTTCCTCCTAACGAAGGCCCCATACTCCTCTCCATACAAAACAAACTCATCGGCACTCACGCCGTTCAAATATCTCTCGTGCTTCAAAGGTTCGCGTAATCTCATTGTAGGAGAAGCTATACACATGCCTCCTAACATCCCAGAACCTTGTGTCCGCCCGCAACAACTCTCAATCAGGAACCAACTCCTTAAGGGACCAAACGGAGCGGAGTTGAAATCTCACCTCGAAAGCCCGCTTGTTGTGCCTCATATGGTGCCTCGTCTATATCTTGAGCCGCTCAAGGAAGTGCGCTTGCCTCTCCTTCGAAATCCTCGGGGAAACTCTCAGAACTAACAATGAATCCATGGCAAAATGGAGGCTTTTTGAGAAAATGTGGAAGAAGGGTCGAAATGACTGCAATTTGGGAATGGGAAGATGAGGAAAATCTAGATTTTCAGTAAATCTTATCCCCTCTCCAAAAGCAAGAAGTGTCCGTACGGACCACTTTGTATGCATGAGTGATCCGTACGAACCACATTGCACCATGGCTAAATTTTCAGCAACCACAAAACAGTTGCTGCCCGCATCAGGATTTTGCACCCGGCTGCTCAAAAACCTTGCCAAAGCTGTTTCTAACCCCCATACACTAAATGCATCCCCAGCTCATGAGACATGCACAAAAATAAAATAAACTAGAAACAATTCCTAGGCCAGTCCCCGCAGAATTACAAATAATTAATTACATTACAATAATAAAATGCTATGTTCGTCAAATACAAGTATTTTATTACAGATACAAATGTCTGCTATTCTACGAATACAATACAAAAAAAGAAGGAAAATAAAAGGATTCCTACTCCGAATCCTCATCATCACCCTCGCCTGACGGGAACCCCTGCATCCCGGCGAATCCGGTGGCCACCTCCTCATCATCGGAAAGCTCGACCCCCTCATCAATTGAAGACTCTAGATAGTCCGAAGAAGTGAGGCCATCAAAAGTATCAAAGAAGGGAAGCGAGGACAAACCCTCACCCTGGGCACTGGACGGAGGGAAGAACTGATGAAAGGTTCGCGGCCTCCGGCCCTCCGAAGAAGTCCCCACATTGTAGCTATGCTGCTCCCGAGTCAGTATCTCAGGCTGTGGCTCCATCTTAGCCCTAGAAGAAGGACTATCCACAGACCTCCTCGAAGGCATAGGCTTGAAAGCCGCTGCACTCCGCAAAGACCCGCAGGACATCCTCCTCAAGAGCTTCTTCGTAAAAGCCCTCAGCCCCACATATCGGCGGGTGAGCACGTCTACGGTACGCCCCGAGACCTGCATAACAAACAACAAAAGAAATGCTCAGCAAAAAAGAGATACAAAATATACTTGACAAAAGAGAGAAATACAGAACAAGATGCTAAGAAGGAAAAGAGTAAACAAACTCACCACAGCATCTGGATTGACCCGGTAAGCAGTAGAAGCTTGCTTCGGGATGGGCACCGATACCCTCCTTATAAAGTCCTCGCGGACGTAGGTGAAATTCGGCCCAGGCACCGAAACATCCTGAGGACGCAACGAACCAGTCCGCCTCTCCCAGCCAGCACCTGCGGCATCCTCAGCTTCCGCCTGACAAAGGCCTCACACTCCTCGCCCTCCAAGACGAACTCCTTAGCGACCACGCTTGCCCAGTACCTCTCGAACTCAAGCCCGTCCATCTCAGCAGGGCTCATTATGTGTAGTGGCGGATCCTTCGGAGCAATAGGGGGAATACCGGCGCCATGCTGCCAGAAGACTCTATCCCCCCAAATAAATGGAATATCAAGTGAGGCCCCGCAGAAGCTTCCTCTGCCGCGTCATCCAGAGGGCACCCTCCAGCTCATCCTCGCCGTACCGAGACCAGGGGTACAACCGGCTGTGAATGTGTGCCCAAATTCTAAATTTTTTGTTTTTAGATCGGATTCACGCGAGTTTGAAAACATCCGGTTTAATTTGAAAAACGGAGTCGCCACGCCATTTTGATTTCCTCAAAACTTTGAAAAAAAGGATTTTAGGGTTCGGAGGTTAAGTTACCCCTTGGGAAGAACGGATCGTCGTTCACCCAAGGTGCCTTGCCGTAGCAAGTCTCCCTAGATTCCATTTTTCATGCTTGCTTGCGTGCTTTCTTGTGTGCATGTGTTGAAAAGAGAGGGGGAGTGAATGTCCCAAGTCGTCTTCCGGACGTACAAACCATTTAGTTGGTTGTCGCTCGGGATTCCTTGGATTTTTTATGTGTTCGGGACTTTGATCCCGTCCTCATCTTGGACTTGTGATCATCGCTATTTGACCTTGGGTCTTGCGTGATCGAGAGAAGGACTCTCTTTTATAGTCCAAAATGGGGTTCTTTAGGAAAGGAGTGACCTTAGCCCATCAATCCTACGCCTTGAGACGATTGAGCTTATATGGGAGCCATCATGCTCGTCTCAAATGATTATCGGAGATATAGGTTCAAGGGTTTATCCCTTTCTAAAGAAATTGTGGCACCTTTAATGGAAGAAACGATGTAAAGATAGGATCTTTACATCGGTCCTTTCCGAAGGTTGCTAATGGGGACATGGGGGAATGCTTGTAAAAATGAAATTTTTAGTGAAAAGATGACATTTTTGGGTGCAAAGGATGCTTTTAATTGCAAAGGATGCTTTTTATGTAAAGAAAGGATTTTTATGCAAATGATGCATTTTTATGAGGAAAATTAGTATTTTATATGCAAAGGATGCACAAAGATGACATTTTGAAAGCAAAGGATGCTACTTTGATGGTAAAGAGATGATTTTTAATGCAAAGGATGCATTTTATGTGAAAAATTGGTTTTAGGTGCAAAGGATGCACCTTTATTGTAAAGACATGATTTTTATATGCAAAGGATGCATTTTTAATGGAAAGCATGGATTTTTAGGTGCAAAGGATGCACCTTTATTGAAAAGATTACATTTTTAGGAGCAAATGATGCTTAATTTATGCAAATGATGCAAAGGGGGAGAGGGGTATGATTTAGATGAATAAAGATAGGATCTTTAACAACAAATACCAAGTCCCAAGCAAGATAATAGCAATATGCAAATACAAAGAGCAATTATATCACATAGGCATTATAATGCAAGGAAAGGGGGTGAGAGGTTACCAATGGTGGTGACCTCTTCTTCTTCGGATCTTGCCTAGCGGAGGGACCACTTCTTGGAGGCTTCAAGGAGGAGGGAGGTGGCTTCTTGGCACTCTTCAACTTCCTAATTTCGCAGCAGTGTTTTAGGAGAGCTTTTTGAGCTGAGTGTGGTATTTTGTTGGTGTTTAAAATGGGTAGAGGAGGGCTCTATTTATAGACAGTCTGGATAAGGCTAATGAGGCCGTGCGGCTAGGAATTCCCTCCTAATGCAGCCGTGCGGCATTATCCTGTATGACTCAGCATGTTTCTAGAATCATGCAAGGTGGCACTTCTAGAAGGTTTTTGGTATTAAGAAAAACGTGTTTCTTTAATTCCAATTAATCTTTTCATCCCTTAGAAGGTTCGAAATAGTTCCCGAATTGTTCTGGAACTTTAGGAAAGTCCGGGGAATTGCCGGGAAAATTAACCGGAAGGCATGAGCCAGATTTGGGTACTTACAGAAGCCCCTCGGCAACGTCACTTGCAGGGTAAGTGGGGTTGTCGATAGAAAAGGATCCGATCTGGCGAATGCCGAGATGGATTGGGTGACCAAGACAGTCGAGTGGCTGAACCTTTGGAAGGCTACCTACGTATCCCTGAGGAATCAAGCCAGCCGTAGTTCGTAAAAGATCCACAGGGAATAGCGGAGAGGAGATGGTCTCTTGCCGGGAAAAATAGAAGAGAAAGTGACCTAGGAGGTCAGCGATTGATCCTACCGGGATATGCTAGAAGTGACCGATGTGGTCGGATATCTGGACCTCTATGAGGGGCTACTTCACCACTGAGGAGTGATGAATGACAAAGAGGTGACCAATGTGGTCTGATGGCTGGACCTTTATGAAAGGCTGCCTCACCACTGAGGAGCGATGATGGAAAAAGGGTGACCACTGCGGTCGGATGGCTGGACCTTTTATGAAAGGCTACCTACGTATCCCAGAGGAATCAAACCTTGGTCGTAGTTCAAGCATCACTAGATAGTTAGGAACGATGTCTAGGATCCTTGAGGTTTTGAAAATTAATGGAGGCTGTCACCTGAGGTGACTAAAGCTTACGTCACTATCGAGGAGATAGAGGTAGCTGAAGTTTGGAAAACTTGAGCGTACTTCTCAATCTGTGATAGAGGTAGCTTAAGTTTGGAGAACTTGAGCGTACTTCTCTATTCGTGATAGAGGTAGCTTAAGTTTAGGGAACTTGAGCGTACTTCTCAATCTGTGATAGAGGTAGCTTAAGTTTGGAGAACTTGAGCGTACTTCTCTATTCGTGATAGAGGTAGCTTAAGTTTAGAGTTCTGACAATTCGGAGGTTGTCACCTAGCGTCATTCCGTTATAACGGAAGTAACAGAGGCGAATGGGGAGGAAAGTCTATCTGCTTAGGAGATAACGGATATCTTTTGGAAAACGAAGTTATCCTAGTTAAAGGATAACAGGAATTATACGTCCAAGTGGGAAGTCCAGGGGCAAAAT
This sequence comes from Adenophora triphylla var. japonica, assembly GCA_022495995.1. Taxonomy (NCBI): domain Eukaryota; kingdom Viridiplantae; phylum Streptophyta; class Magnoliopsida; order Asterales; family Campanulaceae; genus Adenophora; species Adenophora triphylla. The sequence goes on along the minus strand of JAFEMH010002072.1, from coordinate 23,742 downwards.
TGTAATTTCTGCTCAGGGAGAAAGAGGCCGCCCGGCGTGAGACGGGGGCAAAAGAAGCCGTACGGCTAGAAGTCTGATTTTTCCAGATTATTTAAAACAGATTTGAACGGGCATTGGGCATTGTTGCCGCCCATCTACTGTCGAGGAAGAGAGAGAGGAGGGAGAGAATTTCTTCAAAATCCTTCAATTCCCTTTGCTTCTACTGATTAAAATGGATCGTGAGGGGAATCCTATGCCAAGGCAAGCAAGAAGAAACATCTCGGAGGCCGCTCGGAGGAGGAGGAAAGAGCTCATCCGTACGGAGAGGAAGTATGACTTCCTTACGCCTCCATCGGAGCTCTATCCGGGTAGGAGGGAGCATAAATCAACGAATCCTCAATCGGTTGGGGTAAGCATTCTTAATTTGCTCAATTTCCTCGAGTTTGCTTGAATTTTGATTGATTCTAGGGCTTGACTCGAATTTTAGGAATTTCTCAAATTTTCCTAGGATTTTTGATGATGATTTTGAAATATTAATGATTAACCTATGAGGCTAAGAAGATTAACGATCATGCATGTGCAATTTTCTTAAGAAATAATGAGAATGACCCATTTTTGAAAATAAATTGGGAAAATAATTGTCTAAGGTGTGACGGAGTCCTTGCATGTGCTAGAACTAGGTCAAATTTTGATCATGGATGCTAAAACGGGACTTTGGATGATGAAAAAGATTCATGCATGCCATTTTTGAGAAAAAATTAATGCTTATGTGCAAATAATTTTGAAAATTGTGATTTTGTGCTTAGGATAGCAATGTGCTTGACATGATGTGTTTCAAGTGATGAAAGACACGTTTTTCATGCAAAGGATGCTAGAAAAATTTTATTGAATGCTTTTCTTTTGAAAACATGTGCACTTTTGAATATATGCATGCTTTTGAAATGAGGTGAAGGATTGATACGTTTCTTTTGCTGTGCTTGTCTACAGGAGAACAAGTCTAGGGGCCTTCCGAGATTGCAAGTGAGGCCGTGGCAGGATGCCCGATTTTGAGAAGGATGGGGTGAACCCTAAGCGCCTAGTGAGGGCTACCGGCCCGGACTTATTCATCGAGGCTATCGCAGAGGTATTCACATTACCTCGAAGAGCAAGGGCTTCGATCCAGCCCTCTCGGAGTTCTCGTGGGATACCACCCACGCCTTTCATCTTAGCTGGGGGAGCCGATGGTGACACCCGGCAGATTTCATCGCTATCACCGGCCCGCAGCTTCACCGGGAGGCTCGTGACTGGAGGAACCATATTACGGCGGAGGAGTTTAGAGCTTTGGTTGGGTTTGAGCTTATTCCTAAGGGTCTCTGGATGGAGACTAGAATGTCGAGGTGGCGCCCGTAACCGCATGCAGGAATTTGCTGCTAATGAGGTGACTGCCTCCCAGCTTGCGAGGGCTTTTGTGTGGTTGATGCTGTCAGTCACCATTTTTGCTAATTCTAGGACGCTGGCTATGACTTGCCTTCTCGACTCCTTGGAGGATGTAGATGGAATTGGGACGGTCTCTTGGGGCGAGGCCGGATTGGCAGAGCTTTACTTTTCCCTGGATCTGTACAGCCGAAATAAGGCTGCTTCGATGGATTGCTTCTCTTTTGCTCTTGAGGTAGTCTCACTTTCTTTTCTTTCTTTTACTTTTCTGTCTTTGAGACTTTTATGAGAGAAAATGACCTTTTTGATGTTTTGAACATGCAGGTCTTGTTTTGCAAGGTGATCAGGTTCTTTCCGTGTAACCAACAGAGTGATGCTACCATCTTTCCCGCTATGGTCCGCTGGAGGGGAGATGCGAGGGATAAGTTCACCGGGAAGACCCGAATCACCTTTGATTACAAGATGGTGAGGCCAATCATCAACAAGGATGGGCACGACGGAGTGGACTTTTATCCTTGGGGGAGGTACCCAGAGATTCTGCTAGGGGAGGCCGTAGAGGCGACTAGACAGAGGCGGTGGTTGACCGGGCTTACTTGCGATATCATCTATCTGGGGGACCGCTTTTCTAGGCAGCATGTCCATGTCCCTCCATTGGATGCCATTACTCCTCTTGATCCTCCAGCACGGATGCTGCAGCCCCGGGATTGGTCGGCGGATGACATAGAGAGATATCAGGCAGGTGTAGCAGCCGAGGAGTATTTTGACATGGCTACCCCTTATGCTATCTTTTTGGAGCAAATGATTCGAGGACGCCACGTAAGCTAGTGAAGCCGGGCCGTCACTCGTGGGTATGGGGAGGCCGAGCCTACTGATCCGCCGATGCCTCCTGCTCATCTTTCTTACGTAGTCAATGGGGTACCGAGGAGGTTCAGGATACCTGTCCCTGACACGAGGGAGCCCCAAGATACTCGCCGCCACGGACAAAGACTGTAAGTACACTTTAGGTCTTTTTCCCTTTTTTTTAGACTTCTTTGCTTTTTGACATTCCGAGATTTTTCTGAGATTTTCCTCTCCTTTTCTCAGTTCCACTCGCACTTATGACGGCTTGGTCAAAGTGTAATAGGGGCTGGAAGGATGTATGCCGATCCCTTTTGAAGAAGCTGGCTTGCGCTTCAAAGGCCGCAGCGAACGTGCAGGAGCCTGTGCGCAAAAGGAGGCATGTAGGGGGCATGGAATCCACCTCATCGGCTTCAGAGTACTCCTCTAGCGCCATGCCTCGGCGACGGGGACCCAATGTCGGCATCTTGGAGCATCTGGCTGAGTATGAACATGTGAATGTTCATCTTTCTGACGTGAGTGACAATGAAGACTTGATGAGAAAGGCTAGCCTTTATGAGCTGTGTAGTGATGAGGAAGAATCGGAGGCCTAGGAGGTCTCTAGAATCGATTTAGGAGGAAAAACAAACAATGAACAATTTTATGCACAACTTGTTTATTTTTTGCTTTATTTGGGCACCGATGGGGCGAAAACAATGTACTACTATTTTATTTGATTTTTAAATTTATGCTTTATAAATTTGCATATTACTTGAGCCTCGGGGCTGTTTTTTTGCTTGGAATTGGGGCTGAAATTGAGTCAAAATGATTTGTGATGACACATAACTGCATGGTTAGTGTTTGGATATGTTTTTGTACAGGTTTTTGTTGGAAAAGTGGGGTGAAAACTCCCTTTGGGCAGCAACTTGGTTGCTGCAGATTTTTTCTCACATCAGGCAAATGAAGCCGTGCGGTCAGGACCTGAGAGAAAATGAAGCCGTGAGGCTTACAGTTCTGTCTGGACTGGTTATTTTTAGAATAAAACCAAGGCTTGGCCATTTCATTTCATTTTCACTCTAGACTTGTCCCAACTGTTCCCAGAGTACATATTTGTCCTAAAGACCTGAACTTTGATCATTTTGCAATGGAGAAGCCCGTTAAATTGCAAAGGGGGAAAAGAGACCGCTTTCTGTCCGATCTTCAATCTTGGGTGAGATATAACTTTCAATCTCACAAGGGGCTGTTTGATTCTTCTTTCAAGATCAAATCTTTATGGCATTTGAGGGATCTCCCGCCCGATTGGGACCTTTTGAGAGCAGCAGCAAGGTTTTGGGACGTCCGGAGACACGTTTACTACTTTTCTTATAATGAGATTGTCCCAACTTATGAAGACTTCCGAGCCTTGATTGGGGGTCCAGAAATTGAGGCTATATCGATTCCTCTGATCGAAAATGTGTCGGTAGCGGCAAAGCTTGCATCTTTTCTGCACATATCTCTGGGAGAGGCTGAGGGGATGATGATAGCTCCAGATAGGATTGACCTTTCTGATATCCCGGGCAGGTTCGGGTCTCCGGATATGGCTACGACCACGGTGGCTATGGATGCATTTATCCTCTGCATATTCTCTTCTCTGTTCACCGCTGAGTCCGTGGGGATCTGTCATGGTGGTCTTTTGGACATGGTTAAGGATTCCAGGGCTGGGAAGGACATTGCCCCATTGGTTTTGGGTGAGACCCTGCATGGTATTGATAGGATGGCTAGAGGAGACCGTTTCATGAGGTCTGGGAGTCTGACCGTGTTGACTTTGTGGCTGCAGGAGAGGCTCCTGGGGCTTTGCTGTGGGCTTTACCGACTCAGTGCTCCTTGGGTGATTTCCTGAGGGGTTTACCTCGACAGCAGGACCAGTGACTCGGGAGCCGATGATGGCTAGGCTATCCACTTCGGATATTCGCCGGTGGGTACCTCACCGGAGGCTTGCATCAGAGGACATTTCAGAGTCCTATATAGTGAGGGTTCCGTGGTTCTCCGCCGGTCATCCTTCTACATACCCCGCTTGGTATCCAGGCAGTTGGGCCTTACAGAGCCATTGGGCGATTGGGAGGACATCCGTACTACGGAGGTGGTGCCATTAGATATGAGGGATCCAACCAGCCTTCTCATTCTTCTCGAGGGCTTGGACATATACCGTTTTCCCACCTGTGGCTATCCTCAGAGCAGTGAAGAGTACCATCTTGACTACGGTCCTACTTGGATTGGTACGAGAGGGAGATGGGAGCGACTCAGTCATATTTGGGAGAGAGGCGTCGGCTTTATTGGGGCCGACGGTGACTCGAGCAGACTCGAGGGAGACCGAAGCTAAGGCGAGTCACCATAACTGGGTGACCTTATCAAAGATATGGAGGCTCGATATAAGAGGCTTTGAAGTCGCTCCTCGACCGAGGCTCGAGAGAGGAAGGTGCGGACTCGTGCCCGGGTAGAGAGGGCACTTATTGACACGGGTTTGATGGAGGCTCCAGTGAGGATACCTGAGATCGGGATGAGGGAGACCGACATCTTGGAGAAGAAGAGAAAGAAAACTCGACGAGGTCGAGGTAAAGGGAAGAAGACCAAAGAAGACTCAAAGAATGACGACCGATGCATCTTTTCTTAGGATTCCCTTATTGCCATTTTTGCAAACACAAGTAGTTTATTAGGCATTTTATTGTATTTTAGATCTTTGTAGCAAAGTTAGCAGAGTCAAGAGTAGACCGTGCTTGAACTCATCAAGAAGTTTTTAACTTGTAATGAACAAGAGATATTATCTTAGAAATTAATCAAGACACAATTTCATGGAAATTTCAGATGTCTTATTGATTAGGACCCGTTTTATGAAAACTTGAATATCCTTTATTATTGTTTAGGACGCATTTCATGGAGACTTAATCGCCCTTTTTTTTTATTGTTTAGACCGAACCATAAATGGCTGCCTACGTTCCCTTTTTACAAGAAAGACTAAGGGGCGCAGTCTTCGTAGTTCATTCTCGTGAACTTCTTTTTTTTTTATGTGCACTCGTTTTTTGCCTAGACCGCCCTTTTTGGGTTTTCACTTAGCCGGGCATTACTCTTTTTGCACTAAGATTTTTCTTTTTTTTTTTTTTATGTGCAACCCCGTTTTTGCCTAGACCGCCCTTTTTGGGTTTTCACTTAGCCGGGTATTACTCTTTTTGCACTAAGATTTTTTTTCTTCTTTTTTTTTTTTTTTATTTATTTTCTTTTTATATATATATATATATATTTTTTTATTTCTTAGACATAGTACCTTCTGAGCTTATCACCGTTGACCGGGTGGACAAAGGGATTGCCGTCCGTGTCCGCAAGTTTCATGGCTCCTCCCGATAGTATCTTCTCGCACCACATACGGGCCGATCCAAACGGGTTCCCATTTTTCCAAGGGGTTATCTCCGGTAGGGGGCTTCACTTTCAACACTAAGTCACCCTCTTGATGTCCCCGGCCTTGACCTTTTGTCAAATGCTCGCCATTCGCCTCCGGTAGGCTCGGGTGTGCTCCATGGCCTTTAGCCTTCTTTCATCGAAAGGTGGCCAACTCATCATGCCGGCTACGTAGCCATTCTACTTCGTTGACACTATTTTCCAGGAGGACCCTTAATGACGGGATTTCCAACTCCACCGGTAACACCGCTTCCATCCCGTAGGTTAGTGCAAAAGGAGTTTCTCCCGTGGTCGTTTCGACAGACGTTCGTAGCCCCAGAGTGCCAGTGCAGCTTTTTGGGCCAATCACGACCACGGGTGGCCATTTTCCAGATGATCCGTTCGAGCGTCTTATTAGCAGCCTTCCACGGCTCCGTTAGTCCGAGGTCTGTATGGGGATGACTTGTGGCGAGTGATTCTGAATTCTCGACAAGAACCTATCGCAGCCTTCCTTCAAAGTGCGACCCATTATCGAAATGATCTCATTGGGCACCCCATATCTACACATTATGTTTTCCTTGATAAACCGGGCCACCTTCTTGGAAGTGAGGACCTTGTAAGACTTGGCCTCTACCCACTTGGTGAAGTAGTCGACGGCTACTAACACAAATTCATGCCCATTGCTTCCTCGGGCTATCTTCCCTATCACGTCAATACCCCAAGTTGCAAACGGCCAAGGAGTCGCTATGCAAGACAGGTCATGAGGCGGGAGATGGTTGAGGTTGGCAAACCGTTGGCATTTGTCGCACGCCGACATGCCGGACATACTGCCTCCATGGAAATCCAAGAGTAACCCATTCTCGAGGATCACTTGCATTAGTGGCTCTAGCATTCATACGAGGACCGCAGGGACCATCATGGACTTCACCATCAACTCTGGCCCTTTCTTGAGTGACGCACAAGAGGAGTGGTCCTTGGTACCGCTTTCTTGTACAAGTTGCCTCCTAAAATGACATAATGGGAAGCCAACCTTTTCGTGGCTTGCAAGCTCTTGGCTTTGACACCTTCTTTTGGTCTACCTTCTTCATCTCTCGAAAGCCGACTCTCCATCTTTGAGGAACCGGTAAATTTGATTGTACCAGTGGTTCCTTGATAGGCTCAGTCCCAAGTCTACTTCACAAATGTAAGGCCGGGCTTCTCTTCTACCCACTCAAGGGTTTTATGGCTTTTCCTGTGGGATCTCTACCAAAGGAGGCTAGAGTAGCTAGGGCATCCGCGGACCGTTCTTTTCCCTTGGCAAGTAGTGGAAAGTCACTTCTCCGAACCGTCCACCAACTCCTCCATATGGGCATGATACCGCCGAAGATTAGGGTCCACAGCCTTCCATTTGTTGGAGACCCGGTTGATGATCGTGGCCGAGTCTCCATAAACTTCGAGCTCCTCGACATTCCTTTCTAGGGCAGCTTTCTAAACCAAAGAATGCAAAGCCAGACTCAAGAACATTGTTCGTGGCAGTGGAAGTTCAACTTAAGGGCTATGGGCGTGTGCTCATCTTTCGGGTCAACCAAAGAGCATCCCTACGCCATTTCCTCTTTTGTTAGCAGCTCCATCAAAGAAAAGCCGCCATCGGTTCTCGTGCTCGACTACAAAGATCCCTTCATCTCGGGAATTGGGGTTCTGTGCCCACGGTCCTCATTACTAGGAAAATTTGCCGATGGTCTCGACAATGCTTGACCTGATGGCCTTTCTGGTCACGTAGTTGATGTCGTATTCAGCCAAGAAGAAGGACCATTTTGCTAGACGCATCGAGAGGGAAGGCTTGTCAAAGATGTACTTGATGGGGTCCATTTTCGAGACCAAGTTCACAGGGTGGGCTTCGCATATAATGCTTCGCCTACCGACTACCTGCACTGGCCCCGCACAAGTCTTTTCACATGCCGAGTAATTGAGCTCACTTCCCCGCAGCCTTCCTACCGACAAAGTAAATGGCATTTTCTACCCGAGAGTCTTTCTTTTCTTGAGCAAGCATAGCCCCAACCGCCGTATCGCTGACAAATGAGATAGAGCGTAAGAGGTTTCGTCTATGTGGGGGCATAGTACCGAGGATGTACTAAGTACGCCTTGATCCGGTCAAAGGCATCCCGGCATTCTTCGGTCCACTCGTGTCTACATTCTTCTTCATGAGCTTGAAGATGGGCTCGCACATAGTGGTCAACCGGTTGACGAAACGGCCGATGTACCGCAGCTTGCCCATAAAGCTTTGACTTGTCTGGGTTTGAGGTGGCCTCATGTCCATAATGGCTTTGATCTTTCTGGGGTCGACTTCGATACCTCGCTCCGTGACCATATACCCAAGCACTTTTCCCTTGTCACTCCGAAGGTGCATTTAGCAGGTTTAGTCTCATGGAATGTTGTCTTAGCCTCTCAAAGAACTTTCGCAGTCAACAAAGTGCCGCCCATCCTCGCCTTTCGGGAGTGAATTATCATGTCGTCGACGTAGACCTCAATCTCCTTGTGGATCATGTCATGAAAAAGAGCGGTCGCCGCCTCTTTGATAAGTAGCCCCGGCATTTTTAAGCCCAAATGGCATTACCGTATAGCAAGAAGTTCCCCACGGTGTGGTGAAGGCCGTCTTTTCTTGGTCTTCTTCGGCCATCTTGACTCGGTTGTAGCCTCAAAGCCGTCAACGAAGGATTTGACTTCGTAGTTGGCAAAGTGAGTCCACCAGATGTCTATGTTTGGCAAAGGGGTAATCGTCTTTGGGGCCGGCCTTGTATAGATCCCGAAATCTACACAAAGCAGCCGCACCTTCCCATCGGCCTTGGTTACGGCCACAATATTGGACAACCATGTCGGATATTCGATGACTCGATGAATCCTACCCGCAAAGAGCTTCTCAATTTCTTCTTTGACCCGTAGAGACCATTCTCGCTTGATTTTCCTCGCTCGCTTCACCGGCTTAGCATCCGGTGCTAGAGGGATTCTCGTGCTCTACTATTGAACCTGTCTAGCCCCGCATATCCTTGTACGACCACGCAAAGACGTCCATGTATTCTCTCGAGCGCATTAACCAGCCTATCCCTTTCAACCCCCGGAAGAAGCTTCCAATCCGTGTCTCTTTAGGTTCCTCGACGCACCCAAGTTAACACTTGTCAAAACCTCCTGCACTTGGGGCCCGGTTTTCCTCTTTTTCCGTAACCCGCTTAAAGATTTCTTTAATGTATTGTTCATTTAGTGTGTTTGCAGATCTTGTTCAAATGATTCATTATTAACTCGTTGTTAAGTTTTGAGTTAATTTATCATTTGTTAAGTTGGCAATAAGAGGATACTCAAAAAGATCTCGTCATTTCATTCAAAGCAAAGTGGAAAGATGACATTGATTACATGTTCATAATCCTCAGCGTGAGGCCTTCGGATGACTCGCAGGACTCGGAATTCAAAGATTCCCGACTCAACCGACTCTTGACCCTACCGACTGGACCCTACACTACTTATTGACTCGAAGTGTTTGACGCGAGTTGGACTGGGGTTTACTCTTTCCTCGCCGTTGCCCTCGGGGAGTAGCAGCCTTGTCGCATTCTTCAAAAGTTGTGCATCCCGTGGACCATCATTGCCTTTTGCCGACACCATTCCCATGGGAGATGTCCGATCGATCCGGCGCGAGCTCATTTCTCCGAATCCGACCGCATCCATATGTACCTCCGGGGTGGTAGGACCAGCTTGTACTTTCAAAGCATCCGAGAGACAGCTTTCTTCATCACAAAAGTCTTCTGGCTTGTTCACTCTTCTTTCCACCTTTTCCCAAATAGGGGGCTGGGACTGCTCTTCAGGGGTAGTAAAAGCCATCACAAACACATTATGCTCATCATGGGTGATGAAGGGTTCTGAAGAGACTTTCATTAACATAGCTTGTTTTACTTCAAACTCGCAATCTTCATAAGTGAGCCTTTCTTCTGTAATCTTGACCATGGTCACTGGCTCGATATCATAAAAGAGAGGTCGGGCTCTGACAACATTAACGAAATCGCTCCTATTATGGGTCCAAACTGCCCTTCCATGGCGGCGGCATTAATCGATCTTTCCACTTTCCTTGTAATTCAAAGATAAGGAACATTGAATTTCGTGGATGTCTATGATCTTGGATTCCCAAAATTGATCGCATTTGTCTCTCCGAATTCGATCACGTTGACTTGATTGTTAGCGTGAAGAGGATTCTTGACCACATTAGGACCCCGAGGCGGCTCCAAACTTGCCTTCTTCAATCGTGAGAGATCAGAACTTTAGGTAGGTGCAATCATTGGTGTTATGCCCATGATATTTGTGAAAGCGGCAAATGCTTGGTTTCGTCCATCCCGACACTAGGGTTCTTTGGTTTCCAAGCTTTCCAAAGGTCTCGATGAGTCCTTCACTACCAAACCGTCGAAGACCTTTTCTAGTGGCATTCCGAAATCTTCGCAAAGATAGGAACGAGGCCTTGGCTTTGCAGCGACTTGGCTTGAATTTTGTCCAACCCTCTCATTCTCGAATATAATTGACAACGCCAACCGTTTCTTTTCCTTTTATAGTAACAAATGTGGCATTTGAAACCGGTGCTTTGTAGCGGTAGGAGTTGGCTGCCTCGTGGCCGGGGCCATGTTGAAGGCATTTTCAAACTTGGTGCCGGCATTTACCATTGCCCTGAGGTCGATAATAGTAATTGCCAATTTGGACCCTTAGTTGAGGTTTCAAGCAAGACTCGGAAGATTTCCATCCGCTCCTCTTCATTCAAATGGGTCATCATTTCACTAAGCTTCCAATTCCATCTCTTGTAGAATTCACTTACCGGCTCATCTAGGCATTGTAGAGTGCCTTGTAGGTCATTCCCGCCGGTTTCCCAATTCAAGTTGGCCTTATACTTTTCCAGAATGCTTCCTTGATCCGGTCCTGTGGCTCGGGCCTCGGCTTTACATGCAGGAACCATCTAAGAGCCGAACCCTTTAATGACAAATTTGAAAATGGTCGGCCATTTGCCGATGTGTACAATCTTTGGCTCTCATGGCAAGGTGTAGCTTTCAATGTGAGTCCGGGGACAATCGGTGCCATTGAACTTTTCAATCTCGTGCATCCGGAAATTTTGGAGGAAGAGGGACAATTTTGCTGGGATCGGTGATCCGGTATGCTTTGCCTTTTTGGTGCTCGCCTCCAAACTTCTCTTGCATGGACTTAACTTGTTCCATCAACCAAGTCATGTTGGGGTCGTGATGGTTTAGGATTGTTCGATTCCAAGCTGTGCTTATCGATTTGAGTGGCAGACAATGGGTGACACAAAGGGTAGCCGGTACCATGGCTCGGGGATCTTTAGAAGGGAAGTAAGTGTAAACTTGGCCCGGTCCTCGTGTTTCCGTGAGGCCGCCGCAGGCATAGGAATTAGGCTCGTAGCTGCAAGTAGGAAAAAGGAGCCTCGTGGGATCCCGTTGGCAAGGTTGGGGTGGAAGATCCGCCGTGGAAGGGCATAGATTGAAAAGGTCACTCGATTGATTCTCGAGGCCTAGAAATTGTCTCGGGACGGCCCATACCGGGGAGAGGGAGCGAATCCCATGGGGTAGTGCAGAGAGGCTGCGTTACGGGGATAGCCGTGGCGTTTGTTCTCTCGCTGGTAGGGAACAAAGCCGGGTCTTATTTCGAGGAGGAGAGGGTGTCGGGACCCCGATGGCTTCGAGACATTGGGAAGGACCGAAAAGGGACGCTTTTGGTAATGGATCATATGTGGATGGAGGAGGGCATTGGTTATAGGCTAGGGAGCCGAGATGGTTACTTCGGAGTCTCATCTTCTACCATAACCAGGGAACCGTTGGGCTCTACCACTATCTCGGACCCCATGACGACGGAGCGCATCAATGAGCATGGTTTATGTTCCTCATGGGCCTTACGATCGTTTTCCAAGGCTAAGGATAGCTCTTCTTCCCTAGTCATCTCGGTTACCCAAACCAAGATCGTTCTCTCGTCAAATCGGCCATTCTCGACTCTCTCGGACCGACAAAGCCGAGGATTCTGCGAACCGTCCGAGAATTCCGCGCTAACAAGTCAGCCGACCCTGTTCTCACCCACTTCTTTCTCGCCGGGAAAGGGATAGGAGAGGTTTAGACTCGGGGTAGGTGTTTAGGCTAAAGGCTCAAGCAATATGCAAATTAAGAATCTTCCATTTTACTTAAAATAGTTGTCTTTTATTAATTTCTATTTGGTTGGAAAAGGGGTTCTCGCCCTTCTTTTCGCAACTACTCTAGATCCCGGATCTAGGTTCCGTCACTACGTCTATAAGCCCCTCGTATTCCACCCGTATTTCGACCTCCTGTGGTGGACATCTGGCGAGGGTCCTATAGGGCACGCGGATCCCACCGACCGAGAGAGAAGAACGCTCCTAACGGGTCTAGCGGGTCATAGGAACTTTTAACGCACGAGCGATGCGAATTATAGTCAAGGCAATATCGGAAAGTCTCGTCTTTCACCCTTAACGTAATTTCGCGTAATTTCGCTTGCGCGATTGACGTTTTGACTTTTCGGTAATGTCCGAGAAGATAATAGGCATGGGTCGGGCGGTAAAAGCCAGATGACACAAAGGTCACATTGAACTTCGTTGCATACGCCGTGCGTGAGTCAAAATCGAAGTCAATGCCAGTTAAGATCTTGCCAATTTTTCCTTGTCGGAATTTTGGCAGAGCTTCGCTGAGCGAAAGATCTTTTGGATTTTTGGCATGGACTTGGTCTCGACTCTTACGCATTCCGTGTGTCAAGGTCGAAGTCAACGCCGGAGTCAAGATCTTGCCATTTTTTCCTTTGTCGGAATTTTGCGTAGCTCCGCTTGTGCGGAAGATATTTTGACTTTTGGCACGACTCGCCTCGACTCTTACGCATTCCGTGCGTCAAGGTCAAAGTCAATGTCTGAGTCAAGATTCTACCGATTTTTCCTTGTCGGAATTTCTGGCAGTAGTTTCGCTTGAGCAAAAGATCTTGACTTCCGTTATGGACTAAGGCTTGACCTTTACGGGGACATGCAATTGGGCTATATTACACGGACTAGACCAAAAACCAACCAAAAAGTCACGATTTTTTGAAACGTGTGACACGGATCGTGCATTGGTCGACACCGGCCGCCATGGGGAGTTTGGGGTGATTCCGTGCGCGCCCGGAGCATCGTAAGGCCGTCCGTGATCGTACTGAAAACCACCCCGGTTTAAAGGGACGTGCGTGCAAAGTGTACAGATATATAAGGTGCGCGTAGTGTGCGGCCTCCTAAAAATATTCCTTTTTGAGTTAAAACAGAGATTTTCATAAATGTGTTTTAAAGGAATGATTTTTCTAGACGGGGAAAATGCAAATGATAAGGCACGTAAATTTTCTCGGGAGCCCCGCCGCCTCGGGGAACTGAATAGCCCCAAGCTGCCAAGGCTGCCAGATTAACCTCAATTTTTTCTGGTGGAATTGCCACTGAGGCCGCCCGGTCAGAATCCAAGAAGGATTGAGCAGTACGACTGCATGGATCAATTTTCCAGGTTCCACTCCTTTGCAATTTCAGGTTGTTTCCCGAACATTTTAGATACATTTTAGCCTTGAGAAGGCTTCTTGTTCAAAGTATGCACAATTCCCAAGATGCAAATGATGCAATGCAAGGCAAAGAAAGCAAGCACGATAATTGGAATCCGCGATGGGAGTCTAACCCGCTCAAAGGAAAAAAGCTTCTTTTTTATATTTTTTTTTTCGAAAAGGGATACCGGTACGTGGGATTGTTAGACCACCGTTTATCCCAAGCCCCGGGTTAGGGAGCAATACAGGAAGGTTAAATGGTTTCCACCTATATACTGGGTATCGTTTATTTGGAAAATGAAAGCTTTTCTCCTTTGGGATGTCCCCAGCGGAGTCGCCAAACTGTAAATGTGTGCCCAAATTCTAAATTTTTGTTTTTAGATCGAATTCACGCGAGTTTGAAAACATTCGGTTTAATTTGAAAAACGGAGTCGCCACACCATTTTGATTTCCTCAAAACTTTGAAAAAAAGGATTTTAGGGTTCGGAGGTTAAGTTACCCCTTGGGAAGAACGGATCGTCGTTCACCCAAGGTGCCTTGCCGTAGCAAGTCTCCCTAGATTCCATTTTTCGTGCTTGCTTACGTGCTTTCTTGTGTGCATGTGTTGAAAAGAGAGGGGGAGGGAATGTCCCAAGTCGTCTTCCGGACGTACAAACCATTTAGTTGGTTGTCGCTCGGGATTCCTTGGATTTTTTATGTGTTCGGGACTTTGATCCCGTCCTCATCTTGGACTTGTGATCATCGCTATTTGACCTTGGGTCTTGCGTGATCGAGAGAAGGACTCTCTATTATAGTCCAAAATGGTGTTCTTTCGAAAATGAGTGACCTTAGCCCATCAATCCTACGTCTTGAGACGATTGAGCTTATATGGGAGCCATCATGCTCGTCTCAAACGATTATCGGAGATATAGGTTCAAGGGTTTATCCCTTTCTAAAGAAATTGTGGCACCTTTAATGGAAGAAACGATGTAAAGATAGGATCTTTACACCGGTCCTTTCCGAAGGTTGCTAATGGGGACATGGGGGAATGCATGTAAAAATGACATTTTAGTGAAAATATGACATTTTTGGGAATGCTTTTGATTGCAAAGGATGCTTTTTAAGTAAAGAAAGGATTTTTATGCAAATGATGCATTTTTATGAGGAAAATTAGTATTTTATATGCAAATGATGCACAAAGATGACATTTTGAAAGCAAATGATGCTATTTTGATGGTAAAGATATGATTTTTAATGCAAAGGATGCATTTTATGTGAAAAATTGGTTTTAGGTGCAAAGGATGCACCTTTATTGTAAAGACATGATTTTTATATGCAAAGGATGCATTTTAATGGAAAGCATGGATTTTTAGGTTCAAAGGATGCACCTTTATTGTAAAGATTACATTTTTAGGAGCAAATGATGCTTATTTTATGCAAATGATGCAAAGGGGGAGGGGGTATGATTTAGATGAATAAAGATAGAATCTTTAACAACAAATACCAAGTCCCGAGCAAGATAATAGCAATATGCAAATACAAAGAGCAATTATATCACATAGGCATTGTAATGCAAGTAAAGGGGGTGAGAGGTTACCAATGGTGGTGACCTCTTCTTCTTCGAATCTTTCCTAGCGGAGGGACCACTTCTTGGAGGCTTCAAGGAGGAGGGAGGTGGCTTATTGGCACTGTTCTACTTCCTAATTTTGCAGCAGTGTTTTAGGAGAGCTTTATGAGCTGAGTGAGGTCGTGCGGCTAGGAGTTCCCTCCTAATGCAGCCGTGCGGCATTATCCTGTATGACTCAGCATGTTTCTAGAATCATGCAAGGTGGCACTTCTAGAAGGTTTTTGGTATTAAGAAGAACGTGTTTCTTTAATTCCAATTAATCTTTTCATCCCTTCGAAGGTTCGGAACAGTTCCCGAATTGTTCCGGAACTTTAGAAAAGTCCGGGGAATTGCCGGAAAAATTAACCGGAAGGCATGAGCCAGATTTGGGTACTTACACCGGCACCCAGCCGGGCTATCCCTCTCAAAAAATTGCTACACATCCACGTATGTGACAGTGATCTTCCCCGGCTAGTCCG
Source organism: Adenophora triphylla var. japonica (assembly GCA_022495995.1). Lineage (NCBI taxonomy): Eukaryota > Viridiplantae > Streptophyta > Magnoliopsida > Asterales > Campanulaceae > Adenophora > Adenophora triphylla. Next base: position 8,502 of record JAFEMH010002072.1, on the reverse strand, counting down.
CCTCTTTCTCAGAGAGCGCATCCAGCACAACATGGCGGGATACCCTATCATGGCCTCATCATGCCAATCCCACGGCTGGCACTGGAAGATCTCAAAGCACCACACCTGCCACAAAAAGCAGATAATGCTTAGAAAAAGAAGAAGGAGAAATGATGAAATGCTAAACTACAAAAGCAATAAACTCATACTTCCAAATAGTGAAGTCAAAGCACCCTGTGGAGCCGACCGTGCCCCGCCGAATTTGTACAGGGCAAAATAGAGCTCGGCCAAGTCCGCCTCTCCCCAGAAGATATCACATACTCTCTCCAAATCCACCAGACTCTCGAGCAGAGGGAAAAGAGCGGTGGAAGAGTGATTCGAGAACAAAGTCTCGAAAAGGGCGAACCACAAAAACGAGCGTGCCAGCTGCTCCGCTGACACTACCCCAGTACCCCGACGGTACTCCCCGATGTTGGCCGTAATACTTTCCTCCACCTCGTGATATAACATACCCAAGCCCTTACGGGGCCAAGACGCAAATCCCAGCAGCTCGGTCAGGAGCTCATCAAACATCCGGTCCCGCCATCTCACCGACTCCCCCTTGAAGGACAACCCGGTGATGGCGGCAAAATCTGTGGGAGTCACCGTCGTCTCTCCCCAGCTGAAGTGGAAGGTGTGCGTGGTATCCCACCAATACTCAGACAAGGCCAGAAAAATGCCTTTGTTCTTCTGAGTCTCTGCCAGCCCGGCCAGGTTCTCCACGAACACGTTCAACCAAAATCAATAACTAGCCTCCGAGGGCTAGGTCTCCCATCCCGGGAGATATCGGGCATGTTCCTCCATATCTCGATCACAGCCTCAAGGGACCCCCATGACTTCATCTTTTTTGCCTTCCCAGACGAAGGCACCCCTGCAGGTAAACACAGAAAAGGTACGTCAATAACGATACTTAACAAATATGATGACACATATCATTTACAAAAAAGACCATACCAACACGGAAAGTTTTACAACACAAAGCCCATTACAAAAACACGACACCCACTGTCACACAAGGGTCCATCCCTACACGACACATTTTCAACAAAGGGTCCGTCCCTACACAACACATTTTTCAACAAAAGGGGTTCGTCCCTATACACACAATTTTTCAACACGAAGGGTCCGTTCCTACACAACACATTTTAAAAAACAAGGGGGGTCCATCCCTACACAAAATTTTTCAAAAAAGGGTCCGTCCTCCACAAACACGTTTTCAAAGACAAGGGTCCGTCCCTACCCAACACATTTTTCGAAAGGGTCCGTCCCTACACGACACATTTTCAAACACAAATCCGTCACAAAATACTAAGCACACACCACATAAGTCCGTCACAAAAACACGGCACATTTCACAAAAATTCCCCACAAAAGGTCCGTTCCTACACGGTAATTTTCCAACAAAAAATCATGTACATACAAAAATAGCATCAAAGGTACAAATCACCGAAGCATGCATTTCAAGGATAGGCACTTTATTTTCACAAATAAGAGCTAAACTCCACATTTTTAACAAAAATCACCTAACCCAATTTCAACAATTCAACATCAATTTCACAAATTGATCATGGCAACAACATAAGCCCCAAATTGCGAGAACTAAAACCCTAGTTCTAGTATACATCATTTCGAGCAAGAATCAAAACGAAATTTGATTTCTTACCTCCACTACCGTTTTCCCCCACAAGGTGTGCACCCTAGCATCCGGATACAACTCATCTGGATTGATTGTTGAAGGTGTGTAGGGAGAGAAATTCCTTTGGAGATCCAACCTCCTCTCCATGGCTCCTCGAACTCTTTAACGATGTCCAAGCCTCAATCCTTCCGCCATGATAGTAATTTAGCAATTTGGAAGGGTTTTCTCATGAAAATTTGGCTAAAAATGGGGTCTCTTTTTCATCTCCTCCGCGGCTGAAGTTGGAAAAGGAAATGGAAATGGCGTGTTTACAATCTGATTTTGCTTAAAAACATCAGATTTGCATAGGAATCCGTACGGACCACTTTGAAATTGCAAGCGAATCCGCATGGATCACTTTGCAGCCCCGGCCAAATCCCTCTTTAGCCCTTACAAACTTTGCCCTTGGCTGTCCAAAGGCCATTTCCATCAAGATTCATGCAATCTGGTCCATAAACCAACAAAATTAACCCCGGGCGTCATCGTAAGTCAGGATCTCGCAAACTAAACGGCAAAAAAATAATTTCGGTCGTCATCGTAAGTCCGGATCTCGCCAACTAAACGACACAAAAATAATTCCGGCCGCCATCGTAAGTCCGGACCCCAAGGCGCAAACGCCTTCAAAAAAAACTCTGGTCATCATCGTAAGTCCGGACCTCGTCAACTAAACGGCACAAAAATAATTTTGGCCATCAATGTAAGCCCGAACCCCCCTATCCCCAGCGGATAAAAGACAAACGACCATCAGTGTAAGATCGTACAAACGAATCATTTCCCCGGCAGTCATCGTAAGCCTGAACTTTTTACCAGCGGACAAAAAGACAAACGGAAATCGTTGTAAACCCATACAAAGAACACATCTCCGCAATAAAAACAAATCCTGGCCGTCATCGTAAGTCCGGCACCAAAAGCATAAACGCCTCCCAAAGACAAACCCAAGGCACGAACGCCTCCCAAAATCAAACTCAAGGCACAAACGCCTCCCAAAGACAAACCCAAGGCACGAACGCCTCCCAAAAATCAAACTCAAGGCATAAACGCCTCCCAAAGACAAACTCAAGGCACAAACGCCTCCCACTCAAGGCACGAATGCCTTCCAAAATCTCAAACAAGGCAGAACGCTTTCATCCCCATCGAGGACACCATCACGTCCTCGCCACTCGAACCAAGCGGTCATCTCACACACGAACTACGATCGGATTGATTCCCATTCAGATATGTACGATTCCTACTAAAGTGGTCCACCATCCGACCCAAGCGGTCACCTCAGACACCATCACATTCGCAACCATCCGACCCAAGCGATCACCTAAAGACACCACCACATCTGAAACTATCCAACCCAGGAGATCACCTCAGGACACCAGCACGTCCTAACAATTCCCACACATCTCGACCCAAGTGATCACCTTAGGACACCACCACGTCCGCAACCATTCAACCCAGCGGACACCTAAGGACACCACCACGTCCTCACATCCGACTCAAGCGGTCACCTCAATACACCACCACGTCCCACAGACGATAACCAACACGGTCATCATCTCTCTCCCAATGAACTGCCCGCATCGACCCTTATCTTTATTGACGAAATTCCCTACTTCCTTCATAAATGACGTCACCGAGGGGCTTCTGTAAGCACCCCAATCCGGACCGCTCTCCATCCGAGCATATGGGAAACACCAAGGACTCACGCATTTGTGATTTTGAAGACACGTAACATCCAAAAAGGTCCAAAACCACCATCAAAACCAAGGGAGGACCTTTCAGGGATAAAAGGGAACTCAAGGACTTTGCAGGAATAACAAAAAATGGACAGTTGGCATAGTGGTCCGTACGGACCACTTTGCAAAGTAAGAATGGTCTGCACGAACACTTACTTCAACACGCCAAAATGATGGCAAAATCTCCACAAAGTCCACAATATTCCCCGAAATTCAGAACCCAAAACCGGTAATGGCACAAAGGTCCGTACGGACCATATTGCAGTTTTTTGAAGCCTATAAATAGAAGGCTCCCCCTCCCATTTCATTCACAGCTCAACTCTCTCCTTTCTTCCCTCAGCCTTGAGGCAACTCCCCAAGGCAACCCGACCTCTTTCGATCCTTCCCAAGGCCTCCCGAGCCTTCCCCGAGGTGCTCCAAAGCCCTCCCGAGGTGCTCTGAAGTCCTCATGAAGCGATTTCGGTTGAATGCCGATCCTTCCCTAGGCAATCCCGATCCGTCTCGAGTCATCCCGAGGCATCTCGAGCCATCCTGAGGCAATCCGAACCTCTTTCGGTCCTTCCTGAGGTGCTCCAAAGCACTCCCAAGCGCTTCGAAGTCCTCTCAAAGCGACTTCGGTCGATCACGATCATTCCCAGTCCGTCCTAATCAACCCCCGACATCCAAAAAACCCTATTCACCCTCAAACCAAACACACTCCCCTACGGAAGATAGACACAAACCAACATTGGTACGATCTCCTTCCGAATCTCACTTTACTGCTTTAATTTAAATATTTTTGTTTAAAAATAAGCATCATTTGCAATGTAGACATCATATACAAAATGAATTTTTAAAATAACACACACACACACACAACATTTAAAGAAAGAAGGGTATCGAAAGACTCGTGTATACGAGGTGACTCTGTGTGAGCTCAAATATCTCTTTCCGAGACGTAACCTGACCTCCGAACTCAAAAATCTCATCACACAAAAAAACAAAACAAAATAAATCCTTTTTTCAATGTTTTTGGCACAATCAAAACGGCGTGGCAACTCTAAATGAAAAACGCAGGGAATGGGTCGCTTGGCTCCTAGATGTCTGATCCGCGCATCAGATTCGGGTAATTTCAAGATGCAGCTCATGTGTTGGAAAATGTGTATTCCTTGTTGGGTAATGCTTCACCAACAATTCTAAAGACCACAGTTTTTTTATTTCTACACAAGCAAACTGCTACTATTGCGAAGATAGTGCAAGGTTGGACAAAGCTCAAAGATATAACTAATGAGTTCATTAGGCAAGTTTCTTTCCAAACTGGAGGAGATAGTGCTGATCTTGGTCCAAGCGGTGGTGTAGATGCTAGTAGTGTTGTTGCAGATGCTACTGAATGTGCTAGAGCAGGTGTTGCCACAGATGCTGGAGATGATGATGGGGAAGAACATGAAGAAGAAGATGGTGCAGATGAAGAGCATAAAGAGTAACTGCAAATATTGCATGAATGTTGATGTTGCCACTCTTGAGGTTGTGGTATTTTTGGTTGAAAAACAATTTACTTTTGTGTTTTATTTGGAACATGTCGTAACATATTTTGGTGGTTTATTTGGTTTGGTTATTTGCTTTTGTTTAAACACTTAGGTTTGTTTAAACATGATTAGCTTGCTCTAATTTATCTTTGATGATTTTGCCTACTAGTTATTTGAAAAACATTTTGGAAATTTTGTTTTTATAATTAGTATTTTTTTATATATATAAATCATTGTTATTGTTAACTCCTTGATTAAGGGGGAGTTAATAGTCATGGAGTTGCTCAGTTGTGGCTAACACTTTCTTGCAGGAATCAGCACTTAAGAGTTTGGAAAGAAATTATCAATTAAGGGGGAGATTGTTAGTGTAGATTGTGTGTGTTACCACTGTGTTGTCACACGGCGTTATGTGTTACCCGAACTGAAATGATTTATAATTGTATAATTCTTTTCATATTATTTTATATTCTAATGTCTAATATTATTTGCAAGATATATGTATTTGTTAGTCCATATTTTAGGTTATAACAAGGTTGGATTAATTGCTAAAATCATAGAAGGAAGTTATACGTAAATAAGGATTTACGAATAACTTTTACTTGGTCCATATTCTTTGTTGCTGAATCAAAAAATTTGGGAAGACCAAGTCAAGGGAGTTGTTGTTGTTTATTGAAGAGTACAGGATCGAGAAAGCAAGGGAGTACAAGTAGAAAAAGCATGGACTTGGACTTCAAGTTTCGGTTGCTACAAATGAGGAGAAGTTGGCGATAACATCCCATGAAGTGAGGAACAAGCACACGAAATCCTCCACTCTCCCTCAACCGATCAAGGCTCCAAGGCTGTTATCTTTGAGTAGCCTCCAAGACATTTGAAGGCAATAAATAGGCTAGGTGTGGACACTTGAAGATATGTCAAACATAGCATACACACCTTAGCACAAGAGAGACAAAGTATCTTTGGCTCGTATAATCCTTCCTCCCTTGTAATTCTAACTTAAACACTGTGTGTTTAGAGCATTTTCATTGTTATAGCAATAGGGAACTTTCAGCTTTGTAATTATTTCTATATTGATTATAAAGTCTTCGCCCTTTAGGCATACTCAAGTTATATATTTATATAACTTGAGAAAAATTATATCTTGTGTTATTTATTGCCGCTGTATAAAACTTTTACAAACTATTTAGCTTTTTGGTGTGTGTGTGTAGTCCGTTAGTGTGTTATCAAAGGTGTCGGATAACACCTACGGTAACATCTCTTTCCAACTAAGCCTTGACAATTTCACAATTTATGCTTACTAACTGATTGATGATGCCAAAATCGTCAAAACAGCCCCAAATCCAAGCGTTGAATGCTCCGGCGATTGCAAGGCCTGAAAATAAGAGAAAACATGTAAACTAAGCCGGGGCGGATCCGGCTAAAGGCCCTCCGGCGTGAGAGTAAGTTCACGGTTGATATTAGAGAAATCAAATGGACAGAGTTTCTCCAATGTAAAAAGTAACGTATCAAATAATGAGCCATGGGCTTGTATTTATAGGAATGGATTGATAGAATCCATGTTGGAGTGAACTTGTAAGAGATAAGATATAATCCTAAGAGAATTATATCTCGTTAAGGAGTCATTTGTTTGACTTGAATTGATGTTGGTGATCATAATCCCGATTGGATAATGATTGTAGAATCCTTGTTTGATAAGGACTGCGTATACGCTAGCTCTAACGCCGAGGAACATAAATGTTTTACCTCAGCCCTAGGAAATAGGCCGAGGTAGATGATTCTTCTTCCTCGTCATTTGATGATTGGCCGACACGGAGATATGCCGGGGTGAATGATTTTGTTTCCTCGTCACTTGAGGATATGCCGAGGTAAGAACTTTTATCTCCTCGTAAGATATGCCGAGGTGCGAGGTCTTCCTCGTCGTTAAGGGAGGTCTTCCTCGTCGTTAAGGGAGGTCTTCTCTCGTACTTTGAGATTCTTAGTCATTTCGCCTACTAAGTCTACAGGTCGTTAAGGGAGTGTCTTCCTCGCCGTTAAGGGAGGTCTTCCCTCGTACTTCTCGGAGACTTAGGGGCTATTTCGCCTACTAAGTCTAGGGTCGACCTAGGGGAACGATGAGGAAGCTAGGGAAGAGGGAAGGTAGAGAGAAACCCATTCTCCTCCTTGTACATCATACTTAGGATTATGTTTGTGTGGCCCATAATCCACTGGGGCCTCGCCGTACTAGTCCAAGTTCGTATCTTCTGGGCTTATACCGCTCACCGGTGGCCCCCGACTTCCTAGCTCGACATAAGGTTGCTGCCGAGGAGGAAGTGAGCCTCTACCTCGCCTTACGAGAATACGAATGCACGCCACATGCGGCGTGTGTCGCTTCAATTGTCCGCCCGTCGATAATGCAACGGAGCTGATCGCGGAGCACGATGCCTGACAAGCCTTGGATACTCACCGTGGTATATTTAGCACGTGGTCATCCTCAAGCTGGGATTCCTCCTTCCGTTGATCATCAAAATATCAATGCCATTATTGAGTCGGGACAGGACGTGGCACGAAGACCTGAGGAAGACGATGAGGCTGGGATGCCGTGCACAAAGCCGAGGAGATTCACGCCGAGGAGCAAGCTCAAACTCAACAAGTCATCAACCCGCATTCCGGCACGAAGGAAGACGGATGAGGCGGATGCCGTGGTGCGTGCCGAGGAGATTAATGCCGAGGAGCAAGCCTAAACCTGCAAGTCATCATCCCAGACCTCGGCACCTGAGGACTTCCTCGTCTTCACCATCGCTTTAGTATAAACCGCTTTGCCAATGCCGCACAAACTCGGGAAAGTCGAGGAAGATCATCTCGTACCTTTGATATTGTAGAAGGCGGAGGCTAGCTCATCTTTAGATGTTTTGTCGGAGCTCCGCCCGCCGTTTCAAGTCATTAGGCCAGCCAGGAGGATTCCTCAAGTCTCGACCGACGCGTGCCGCTTTAGTCACTTGTAGAGTCGAGTGTGTCTCCCTTGTCCGCACGTCAGGCTCTCTTTCTTTTTCATCTCTCTATGACGCAGGAAAGATGACTCGTACACAGGTCCTAGATGGTTTCGCTGCGTTAGCCGTTAGAGGCGTCTGGGCTTCATCTCTTTCGTCACCTTTCTACGACGAGGAAGACGACTCGTACATGTGTCGAGATACACAAGGCTAGCCATTTAGGCGCTGGCTTACAGCCATCTCTATCGAGGAAGATGACTCGCACATGTGCCGTAAGTGTTTTTGCCGCGTTAGCCGTTTAGAGGCGCTGGGCTTTACTTCTTCGTCATCTCTCTATGACGCAGGAAGATGACTCGCACATGTGTCGTAGATGTTTTTGCCGCGTGGGCAATGTTGGGTAGCGGCGTTGGGCTTACTTCTTTGTCATCTCTCTACGACGAGGAAGATGACTCCGCACATAGGTCGTAGATGCTTTTGCCGCGTTAGCTGCTAGAGGCGTCGGGGTTTACTTCTTTGTCATCTCTCTATGACGAGGAAGATGACTCGCACATAGGTCGTAGATGTTTTTGCCGCGTTAGCCGTTTAGGCGTTGGGCTTACTTCTTTGTCATCTCTCTA